>CM029019.1:49494836-50094836 GCA_016801055.1 Panax notoginseng | reverse complement strand
CGATTTTACGTAATTATGTCGACGACCCGAACCACATTATTAATTTTAAACCGGACGAGATAGCAGAAGATTTAACGTATGAAGAGATACGTGTTAACATCTTAGATAAGAAAGATCATATTCGACGCTCAAAGGTTATACCTCAAGAGTTAGAATTTGAAGTGAAGTCAAGGTATCCTCACCTCTTTGGCATATCAAGTGCGTACGTAAATTTCGAGGGCGAAATTTTATAAGGAGGGGAGATTGTGAGATCCCTGATTTTATGAATAAAGATTTAAATTTCTCAAAATATTTTTTTGAATATTATGGTGTGGATTTGATATCATGTTATAGTTGTGGGTAATATTTATAAATTTTGCAAAGTATGCAAGTTGTTGTATTATATTCGATTGGTCGGGGAATATTATTTTTGTCGGGGAATATTCGTACGATGGCATAATTATTGGTGGACCCCACAACGAAATTATTGTCAGATTGAGAAAACGACAAAAATATTTTATAAAAATAACGGTGGAAGTTTTATCGTTAATACTGTTGAACTACTCGGTAGTAAAAGTACAGTAATACGTGTGATTGCATAGTAGCATACTGTATTGATTATTAAGGCTTACGTGATAAGTCACTCAGTTTTGTTTTATTGGTATTATTAATGTAATAAAACAGAAAAGCTTTTTATATAAAACAGAACACTTTTATAAAGTTATTCGTTTTATTAAGCTAATAGTAAAATCTTTTTATATAAAACAGAATACTTTTATAAAGTTATCTATTTTATTAGACAACAATTAGAATATATTATATTTTATTATGCATAGTGCCTGCATAGTGTTTGCATAATAAAATCTTTTATAAAGTTATTCGTTTTATTAGATTATAAATAGAATATATTATATTTTATTTAAAAGATTTTGCTTTAAATATGGACCGTCAGATTAAAGTAAATCAATCTAGACCGTTCATGAGTTAGTTACTATGCAGTCTATTTTTTTATAAATAGAAGTTCATTCCTTCATTATTTTCTTACGAATTCACTGAAACTCTAGAGAGAGAAACTGTAGAGAGAAAGAAGAAAAGTATTCTGCTACTTCACTACTCCGATATCAAGTTTCTTTTACGGTAAGGGATATATTCGTTGGACTCGTAAGGAGTATTATTTTCTTTTGTATTCATGAAGAGAACTTCTGTTATTCCATTCTTTATTATTCTGCTGGAATAACCAGTATACGTGGACTACCGTATATTTGGTGACATTCTTCTATTATTCCATCTTTATTATTATTCTGTTAGAATATCATGTCTGTGCGCTTTACGTCGGACCTGGTTCCATTATTCATTATTCTGTCAGAATATCCTGTCTGTGCTTTTTACGCCGGACCTGGTTCTATTATTCATTATTCTGTCGAAATATCATGTCTGTGCGTTTACACCGGACCTGGTTCCATTATTTATTATTCTGTTGGAACATCCTATCGGTGCGAATTTCGCCTGACCTGATTCCGTTACTTATTATTCTGTTGGAATAAACTGTCTATGCGAAGTACCGCATACATGGTGATTTCTTTTGTTATTCCATTCGTTATTAAACTCAGTTGGTTAAAGTTTTGACTTCTATACTCCATGAAATTAGTGGAATATCCTTGATATTTGCGCTTCATCCAGTATCTTTTCATGAAAATATTCTTCTGAGCATTCTTGAATTTTACTGCACAAAGCAGTATCATGTTGACAATTTGGACGTTGTTGGTTCCTGGATTAATTAATTCTTGAACTTGTTTTATTGAATTATTATATCATTGTCATCATCCTCAAGTTTATATTCTATTGAAAGTCATTTGTGTCCTGTAGTGCATAGATGGACTTGGTATGATTATGACCAGGGATTATTCGGTATAATCATGACCGTAATGTTACAAATGATGTGGTAAAAGTCCTCATTGGCCCGTAGTGCATTGATGGACAGTTGTTGGCATGATCATGACCATTAATGAATACACAAATATTCTTGGCCCATAGTGCATGGATAATTGTGGTCGTGATACTAAAGAATATCCTTGGCCGTAGTGCAGGGGTGATTCGATGATGTGGAATATTTATTAAGCTAAGTCTCAGTGATAATAGTGATGAAAAACTTTTTAAATCATAAAATATAGTAGATTTTATTTTCTACTTGACTCTTTTAATGGATTGCTTGTTCCGCTGTTGTTAAACTTGATGTCTATTATATTTTATTAGTTTAACATTGTTGGAGACTAATGGTAATTTATTCTGCATTATTTTAGTCATAATATTTCTTACTGGGCTAGTTGAGCTCACCCTTTCTTTCACTGTTCTCTTTAGAAAATGAGAATATAGGTGGGACGAGTTGGGGAATGGAGTGATGGTCCAGAGGATAGCATTAGTAGTCCTCACTATTCTGTGAAATAGTGTGATTGGGAGCTGTCGTTGATACTCCTAAATTAACCTCACTTTCACTTCACAATTTATAATAATTAGCACAGTAGCAAGTAAGGATCGATCCCACAGAGAGTAAAGTTGTTTTAGAATTATTCTACTATTTAAACAGAAAATAAAGATGGGGGTTTTTGAAAATTATTTTTAAACTAAGAGAACAAGAATTAACGATGAAATTAACCAAATATGTAAAAACTTCAGTTCTGCAGTTCAGTTTCACCAAGTACAATAATCAATTAATCAAGTTATTATTATTTTTTCTTCAATGAAACTATTAGCCCTAGATAACAATAAGCTCTGCTATCCGAAATTCTCCTTAGATTATCACTGTATGAAACAAGCTCTCCACCAGATTCTAACTAGCATACAACCTAGAATAAGCTCTCTAGATTTAATATGATAGAAGCATTAAGAAATAGAGAATTAGGCTAATCCAAGCAACAAACACATAAGCTCGATTTGTTTAACTTGTTTTCTGATAATCTTAGTAATAAAAAAAAGCTTGTCCACAATTATTATTACTAAGTTGCTACTTATGATAAAGACAGATATCAATTACACGTAATACCAATCTTAATCTAGCATATGATAATGATCAAACTAATTCAATTGGCCATATTAAATTAATTAAATCAATTAACATGCAATCAATGAAAACAGATTATCAGAAGAAATTTCACACAAGAAGAAATAAATAATAATACTCAATTAATCAATTAATTGTAACAAGGATTCACCTCCCTTTAGAACTGAATAAAAAGAACTAGCCTGACATGCTTTTGAGTCTGCACTCCAATAGATGATAGTTGATTATTGAATGAATAAAATCATGACTAGCATCCTCTATTTAGAGTGCTAGACAAAGTCCTAAATCCTATAAAAAGTAGAAATCCAAACCCTAAAAGGAATTACAAATTACCCTAATTTCCATAGAGAAATAGAATTTAATTTGGAAATAAATCTTAGTCTAAAAGAAATCCTAATTACAATAGAATTGTAAAAACTATTCTTCTAGAATCTAAAATTCAGATTTGAAATTGGAATTAAATCCCACAATTGTCATGTGCTTAAACTCATTGCCGCGTGAATCCAAATCCATTTATGATACTAATTGTTGAATTCTTGATTTGTTAGGAATCCCGTAAACCTCCTCCAATTTATTTCCAAAATCATGAAACCCCTTCAATTGTACCTAAAATAAAAATATAAGAATAATGAGTTTATTTAGGCACAAAATAAATACAAAAGATTAAGTATTAAGGAATAAAAATATAACATATTTCATACTCATCAAATTCTCCCACACTTATCTCTTTACACGTTCTCGTGTAAACCAAAAATTTGATTTCCAGAAAAAATTCTATTCAACCATAATGTCAAAAGATTTCAAGGTACAAATCATGATTATCAACACTAAATTTACAAAAATCTAATCAACGCCTTATCAATCAACTCACAATTACCAACCTTACCATTTCACAAATGAATTTCATTAAATCAAACTATAACCACATAAGAAACTTTCCCAAAATTTACATACTTACTCAACTTAGTTACCATGGAGCAAAAACCGTGCACACTGACTCACAACCAAGAATAAATTTTTTTTGCTTTTTAATTTTTTTCATAGAACCTTTTTTTTAGCACAGATGAATGTATTTTCATGCTTCTTCTTTTTTTCTTATATTTTTTTTTTCTTGACATGTGCAATGTCTCCTTTTCTTAGGCTTTTCAAAGTTACCCATTTGCGAACTTTCTACCAACGACTCCCAAACCAGATGATCTTAGGGCGCTAGGTGTAGAGACACCCCTAAGGGCTTACTTATTCAAGTAACAAAGGCCACAAAAGTCGACTAGTCAAGCTGCTTTTATCCATCACACTTTTCAGCGTGAATACCGATGCTTCCCGAGGCTTAGATACCCAGTTATTTCGCACAATGAACATTGAAGCAGATTTTCAATTTTCTTTTTTTTTTTTCTTTTTTTTCATTCATCATTTTTTTACATGGTTCTGCACAACATAAGCAAGTTAAACAGTTCTAAGTCGTGAAATTAGTGCACATAGACAACTCCATAAATAACTTAGCCAACTAAACATGATTCTCATAATCAAGTACTTATGTATCACAAATTCAATTCAAATTAATTACTATGGATCATGGCTTAGTTGTCATCATTCATTAACAAATTAAGCATTAAACAGATTCTGAATTTTAGCATTAATTTTCAATCTTTGACTTTAACCTTCGAACACATAGGCAAATAGAACCATGGAACCCAAATTTTCTGATTTTTTTTTTCAATTTTTTTTTCAATTTCCCATCAAAATTGGATTAGTATTCCTATATAAAATAAAACCTAAATCTCCCCCCCCCCCCACACTCAAACCTTACATTGTCCCCAATGTAAGAAAATCATGGAAAGAAGAAAATATTAGTAGCTAACATGCAATAAAAAAAACTAAAAAGTAAAGGGATAGAAAAATCAAATCTGCGATCTTGGGTTGCCTCCCAAGCAGCTGCACGTGTTTAACGTCTTTGGCTCGACGTCATGCCTCTCTTCTCAGCTTTCATAGATCGGATCGTCTAGCTCCATCATCTCAATATTTTCCACCTGATGCCCTTCATAGAAAGGCTTTAATCTATGTCCATTCACCTTAAGGATCTTGTTCGTACCAGGACTTTGAATCTCAACTGCACCATGAGGAAACACATTAGTGATAACAAAAGGACCAACCCATCTAGATCTCAATTTACCTAGAAATAACTTAAGCCGAGAATGATATAGCAAAATTTTTTGTCCCAGAATAAAGGTTTTCCGCACAATCTGCTTATCATGAAAAGCTTTGGTCTTATCCTTGTAAATCTTTGAACTTTCATAGGCTTCATTCCTCAATTCTTCCAACTCTTGTAACTGCAATTTCCTGTGTACGCCAGCTACCTCCAAACTCATGTTGCACTGCTTGATTGCCCAAAAAGCCCTATACTCCAACTCAACAGGTAAGTGGCATGGTTTTCCAAACACAATCCTGTATGGTGACATCCCAATAGGTGTTTTGTACGCAGTTCTATAAGCCCAAAGTGCATCATCTAATCTCAGACTCCAATCCTTTCTACTTGGGTTAACTACCTTCTCCAAAATGGATTTGATCTCCCGGTTAGAAACCTCAGCGTGACCATTACTCTGCGGATGGTAGGATGTAGAAACCTTGTGTAGAACATTGTATTTCTTGAACAAAGCCGCTAACACCCTATTACAAAAGTGGGTTCCGCGATCACTAATGATGGCTCGTGGTGTTCCAAACCTGACAAATATGTTAGTCCTAACAAAATCTGCAACAACTTTAGAATCGTCAGTCCTAGTGGCTTTAGCTTCCACCCATTTTGAGACATAATCAACAGTCAAAAGAATATCTAAATTCCCAAAGGATGAAGGAAAAGGTCCCATAAAATCTATACCCCAAACATCAAAAATTTCAACAACTAAAATAGGAGTTTGGGACATTTGATTTCGTTGAGAAATATTCCCTGTCCTTTGGCAATTAACACATGTTTTACAAAACAGATAGGAATCTTTAAAAAGCGTTGGCCAATAAAAACCACTTTCCAAAACTTTATTAGCAGTTCTTTTTGGACCAAAATGTCCTCCACAAGCATAAGAATGACAAAAGGAAAGAATAGATTCAAATTCACTGTTAGGCACACATCGTCTAACTATCTGGTCCGCACAACATTTCCATAAGTATGGATCATCCCAAACATAGTGTTTAGCATCACTTTTTAACTTTTCCTTTTGGGATTTGGAAAATTCTTTAGGAAAATATGCACTTACCAAATAATTCACCGTATCTGCATACCAGGGACTCTCAGTATGGATGGAAAGTAACTGCTCATCCTGGAAAAAATCATGTAACGGTAGCTCCTCCTCGTCTCTCAATAGCCTACTCAAGTGATCCGCTACTAAGTTGTCCGCACCTTTCTTATCCTTGATCTCTAAGTCGAATTCTTGTAGGAGCAGAATCCATCGAATAAACCTTGGTTTAGAATCCTTCTTGGTGAGCAAATACCTGAGCGCAGAATGGTCAGAATAAACTACAATTTTAGTACCAAGCAAATATGATCGAAATTTATCTAAAGCAAAAACCACAGATAAAAGTTCTTTTTCAGTTGTGGAATAGTTTATTTGAGCCTCATTCAAAGTCCTCGAAGCATAGTATATGGCATGAACGGCTTTGTCAATCCTTTGTCCCAAAACAGCCCCCACTGCATAGTTGCTTGCATCACACATGATCTCAAATGGCAATTTCCAATTTGGCGGTTGAATGACAGGAGCAGAAGTTAATAACTTCTTTAAAGTGTCAAAAGCCTCCTTGCATTCATCATCAAACTGAAAGTCCACATCTTTTTGCAGTAACTTACATAAGGGTAATGCAATCTTTGAGAAATCCTTGATAAATCTTCTATAAAATCCTGCATGACCAAGAAAAGAGCGAATCTCCCGCACGCTGACGGGGTAAGGCAAAGCAGATATAACATCTATTTTAGCTTTATCAACTTCAAGACCTTTAGATGACACAACATGACCAAGTACTATTCCCTGTTCAACCATGAAATGATATTTTTCCCAATTTAAAACAAGATTAGTTTCCATGCATCTATCTAGAACACGATTTAAATTATCTAAGCATGCATCCAAAGAATCACCATGAATTGTGAAATCATCCATAAAAACCTCGATGCATTCTTCTAAAAGGTCCGAAAAAATGGTTACCATGCATCGCTGAAAAGTACCTGGGACATTACACAGTCCAAAAGACATCCGTCGATAGGCAAAAGTACCAAAGGGACATGTGAATGTGGTTTTCTCTTGGTCCTCGGGTGCAATCACAATCTGGTTATATCCTGAAAAACCATCTAGAAAACAATAATAAGTGTGTTCAGCTAATCTCTCCAACATTTGATCAATAAAAGGAAGAGGAAAGTGATCTTTTCTTGTTACAGCATTCAATTTTCTATAATCTATACACACTCTCCACCCTGTTTGCATCCGTGTGGGTACCAACTCATTATCATCGTTCTTGACAACGGTGATTTCAGATTTCTTTGGGACTACCTGCACTGGACTCACCCATTGACTATCAGAGATGGGATAGATGATACCGGCATCAAGCAGTTTGAGCACTTCTTTTTTCATCACCTCCATCATTGGTGGATTCAATCTCCTTTGCGCATCTCTTGTAGGTTTAGCTCCATCCTCTAACAATATCCGATGCATGCACATGGCAGGACTAATACCCTTTATATCCGCTATTGGCCATCCAAAAATTGCAACATGGTCCCTTAGGACTCTCAGCAATTTTTCTTCTTGTACCTTGGTTAGATTACTAGCAATAATTACAGGCAAAGTGTCATTAGTCCCCAAATATGCATATTTCAAATGAGCAGGTAATTGTTTCAATTCTAGAGTTGGGGCTTGTACAACAGAAGGTAATAACTTTTAATGAGAAACAAGAAATTGAATTGAATATACTGTTGAATTATTAGAGAATTTTGGCAATGAATGTAATGCAGCTACATTCTCCTTCAATTCCTGGGTTTGCTCAATCTCATCTTCCCTGTCCATGTCCAAATTGTTGGTGATTGCAATCTCCAAACTATCCCTATGTAGTTGTTCAAAAACTCTATGCACCAAGGAGTCTCTCACGTCGATAGCAAAAACCTGTCCTATATCACTAGGGTACCTCATGGCGTCATAGATATTAAATTGAATTTTTTAGCCATCAAACTCCATAGTCAAGGTCCCATTATGTACATCAATCATGGTTCTTGTTGTTTTCAGGAAGGGTCTTCCTAACAAGATGTGGGAAGGATTTGGTGATGTATCATCTTCCATATCCACAATGTAAAAATCTGCAGGAAAGATTAGTTCGTTCACCTGCACTAAGACATCTTCAACTACCCCTCGGGGGTAAGTGTTAGTACGATCAGCCAATTGTATAATCACACCAGTATTTTTCAAAGGGCCTAGATTTAAGGAAGAATAAACAGATAAAGGCATAACATTAATTGAAGCTTCTAAATCTAGCATGAATTTTTCAAATCTGGTGTTTCCTATTTTGCATGGGATTGTGAACATTCCTGGATCTTTACATTTAGGAGGCATTTTTCTTTAAAGAACAGCAGATACATTTTCTCCGACTGTGACTCTTTCATCGTTTTGCAATTTTCTTTTATTAGTGCATAATTCTTTTAAAAATTTAGCATACCGTGGCACTTGTTTAATTGCATCAAGGAGAGGGATGTTTACTTCTACTTTTCTAAAAGTTTCCAAAATTTCTTTTTTTTCATCTCTCTTTGAGGTTTTAGAATTTCTGGGAGGAAAGGGAAGAGGTATGTTTTTAAGTTGATTAGGAGGGTTAGGTTGTACCTTGGATTTTTATGTTTCCTCCTTAGTTGCTTCCTCTTCAAACTCTACGGGGGTCGATGGTGTATCCAACTGTGTTCCATTCCGCAAAGTTATGGCACTTGCATTCTCCCTTGGGTTGACTATTGTTTGAGATGGTAATTTCCCTGAGCCTCTGGATTCCAATATCCCCACAGTTGTAGCCAGTTGCCCTACTTGGTTCCTCAAATCTTGAACTGAAGTTTTTGTCTCTGGCTGGAACTACTGTGTCTGATTCATGAACTGTTGTGTTTGTCCCATGAATTGTTGTGTCTATCCCATGAATGCTTTGAACATATCCTCCAACGATGTTCCAGTAGGTGCAGGGACTGCTTGCTTCGGTTGATATTGAGGTTGGGCTGGTTGGAAGCCCTGTTGCCTAGGTGGAAATGTAGGTGGTGCCGCTTGCTTACTCCCATAACTCAGATTTGGATGATCCCTCCATCCTGGGTTATACGTGTTTGAGTACGGATCATACTTTTTTTGAGGTTGTGACTGATAATTTCTCATCATCTTGTAATGTCGGGCATTCATCTGTATTGTGATTTGGTTGTAGACAGATGCCACAAACCTTTGCAACTGGCAGTTGACCTGTAGCTAATTGTCTAACCATAGCAGTTAATTCCAAAATTTGTTGACCATAATCACAAGTGCTTACTTCACTTACCCTTACTGGTGCATGATTTGTTCTAGTGCCATATTGTTGCGAGTTTACTGCCATGTTTGCAATTAAAGTCCTTGCAGCCTCTGGGGTCTTGTCAACTAGTGCTCCTCTGCTAGCTGCATCGATCATGCTTCTATCCATCGGTACTAACCCTTCGTAGAAATACTGGATCAGGTGTTGTTCATCTATTTGATGCGGTGGACAGCTGGAACAAAGCTTTTTGAATCTTTCCCAATACTCGTATAGTGTCTCCCCACTGAATTATCTAATCCCACAGATCTCCTTCCTTCTGTTGGCTACTCTTGAGGCTGGAAAGTATCTCTCCAAGAACAACTACTTCATGTCATTCCAAGACTGGATTAAACCTGAGGGTAGGTAGTACAGTCAATCCTTTGCCAAATCTGCTAGGGAGAATGGGAATGCTCTCAGCTTGATTTGCTCTTCGGTGATTCCGTGTGGTTTCATAGTGGAGCACACCACATGAAATTCCTTCAGATGTTTGTAGGGGTCCTCACCTGTAAGACCACGAAAAGTAGGCAATAAATAGATTAGTCCGGATTTAAGTTCAAATGCAGCATCTAAATTAGGATATTCAATGCACAAAGGTTGTTGATTTAAATTAGGAGTTGCCAACTCCCTGAGAGTTCTATTGTTGTTTGGAATCGCCATCTCTTCTTCTTTGTCGGATTCGTTGGATAATAATTCCAAAGCTAAGTTGAGGCCTGGTGATGATGCAGAAGCCTCATCTATATCTGCAGAAGACTGTTGAACTTTAAGGTTTTCCTTCTTTAGCCTCCTTGCAGTTTTCTCAATCTCTGGATCAAAATCTAATATAGTAGCCTGAGAAGATCGAGTCATAAAACAGGAACAAAACAAATAGTAGAATAAAAACAAAACGTCAAATTACTCCCCGGCAACGGCGCCAAAATTTGGGAGCTGTCGTTGATACTCCTAAATTAACCTCACTTTCACTTCACAATTTATAATAATTAGCACAGTAGCAAGTAAGGATCGATCCCACAGAGAGTAAAGTTGTTTTAGAAATATTCTACTATTTAAACAGAAAATAAAGATGGGAGTTTTTGAAAATTATTTTTAAACTAAGAGAACAAGAATTAACGATGAAATTAACCAAATATGTAAAAACTTCAGTTCTGCAGTTCAGTTTCACCAAGTACAATAATCAATTAATCAAGTTATTATTATTTTTTCTTCAATGAAACTATTAGCCCTAGATAACAATAAGCTCTGCTATCCGAAATTCTCCTTAGATTATCATTGTATGAAACAAGCTCTCCACCAGATTCTAACTAGCATACAACCTAGAATAAGCTCTCTAGATTTAATATGATAGAAGCATTAAGAAATAGAGAATTAGGCTAATCCAAGCAACAAACACATAAGCTCGATTTGTTTAACTTGTTTTCTGATAATCTTAGTAATAAACAAAAGCTTGTCCACAATTATTATTACTAAGTCGCTACTTATGATAAAGACAGATATCAATTACACGTAATACCAATCTTAATCTAGCATATGATAATGATCAAACTAATTCAATTGGCCATATTAAATTAATTAAATCAATTAACATGCAATCAATGAAAACAGATTATCAGAAGAAATTTCACACAAGAAGAAATAAATAATAATACTCAATTAATCAATTACTTGTAACAAGGATTCACCTCCCTTTAGAACTGAATAAAAAGAACTAGCCTGACATGCTCTTGAGTCTGCACTCCAATAGATGATAGTTGATTATTGAATGAATAAAATCATGGCTAGCATCCTCTATTTATAGTGCTAGACAAAGTCCTAAATCCTATAGAAAGTAGAAATCCAAACCCTAAAAGGAATTACAAATTACCCTAATTTCCATAGAAAAATAGAATTCAATTTGGAAATAAATCTTAGTCTAAAAGAAATCCTAATTACAATAGAATTGTAAAAACTATTCTTCTAGAATCTAAAATTCAGATTTGAAATTGGAATTAAATCCCACAATTGTCATGTGCTTAAACTCATTGCCGCGTGAATCCAAATCCATTTATGATACTAATTGTTGAATTCTTGATTTGTTAGGAATCCCGTAAACCTCCTCCAATTTATTTCCAAAATCATGAAACCCCTTCAATTGTACCTAAAATAAAAATATAAGAATAATGAGTTTATTTAGGCACAAAATAAATACAAAAGATTAAGTATTAAGGAATAAAAATATAACATATTTCATACTCATCAGTGATAATAATTATAACGAGGACTCCTTTTGAGTTTTTATACTCTCTAGTAGATAATATTTGTATTCAAACTCATAGTTTATGTTTTGTCGTATTGTACACGACAGTTGTATTAGTAAGTTGTATTTGAATTCTGTACCATGTATCTGGCGACCCAAGATGAGTGATGTATACCTATTTTTGGGGGCATCACAACATATATCATATATCATATATCAATCACATAAAATAATCAAAACCAATTCTTAAAGTGTTCTCAACTTTTATAGCCTACATATAAAATCAACATAAATTGCACAGGATAATGTTAGTGGGTCCAGATGCTTTTATCTATATTTCCCAATAGGCTAACAAAATACATTTGTAAACTTTATAAACACTCTAGGACACAATCACCCTGCTGAATGCAGCTGAACACAAAAAAACTAAGAGTGTTTTGGATATCCCTAAGTGGAAATCATAACAGTGTACACATACACACACACATGAATGTACACACACACATGAATATACTTACTAAAATATAAGTGTTGCCAATTTTTTGGGGATATAAAACAGCCAAACCAGGAGGAACCCATTCTCTTCTTGCAGGCCTCTTAGCATTATTGGGAGCATAGACTAATGGCTTCTTTTAAATTGTTGTTTTTCTCTAACAACTTTATCTCTGATATTTGTCTCTGTCACATTTGTTTATAAAACCAAAACATAAATCCCCACTCTTAAAAAAAATAAAACATGAATAAATAATGATTCGGCCAATTAAAATTGATAATCACATGTTTCTGACTTGAAAATGTTAAATTCCACTATCTCCCTTATCTCCTATGTCAGTTTTATCTTTTCTAACTTGTTCCTAAAATAGGTAACATATGTTTAGTTATTTAACAATTGTAACATAAAACGGAAAAAAAAAACAAAATCTAGGACAAACCTTAGTTCATTCCCCTTTTCTCCATTGTTTTGACTTCTTGCTACTTTCTCCCTTATCTTGTGTAAGTGGTTCCTAAAATTGAAAACAAATATTTACTTATTTAACTTAACATAAATATATGTAACATAATATGAAAAAAAACAAATTGTAGACAAAACCTTGCCTTGTTCCCCTTTGCTTCTTTGTTTTCTCTTCTTGTCACTGTAACGACCCCAAAATCTATACAATTTAAATCCCGACTTCGGTCGTTAACCATACATTCAACCTCTAAATAATACATCATTATTCGATGTTAAACTTAATAATATTGCGGAATATTTAAAACTTTTAAACATTTCCTTCTTTCTTGCCCTGAATCACAACCATTACATTACATCTCTTTGATTCAATCTTATATCATGAATCGTTACAACAAAATGATTATACAAAGTCTTACATCATAACTAAATATCCATATACATTGGATAGCTCAACTTACAGTTCAACAACATGTTACGTTCAAAATATGAAATATATTTCTCATAAAACATAAGTAATCTTCGTGAATATAGATCTCTATAACTCACATAGCACGTATCTTTACCTTAAAATCTTGCCCTGCAAAAGTGATTATTTGCAAGAGTGAGCTCGACAGCCCAGCAAAGTCTAACAGTTTTCATGCATCACAAAGCACCTAATAACATGCTCGACATACATCTCATTAAAGTAACATGGCATACATGCTTTTAATTCACATAACAAATATAAAGATTGAGTTCCTTACTCAATCATCATTACTTAGCCAAAACAATGCAGTCATATATTGACTTTAACATTTCATGATTTCAACATGCATAACATATCATGTAATTTAAAACAGTTCATCAAATCCACGTAGAAAATAGGAACCGAAACACTTGCCTTGATCGTTGTTTACCAATAACAGTTTAACAGCTTACAGCTATCTGCACTTCACGTGTTCTACGCAATTATATAATCACATCAAATATTAGCACACAATGCTCAATTAGATTATGTTAACTTTCAACATATATCTCACTATATTTCATAATCGAAGTTCATTCAAGTGCTTAAGTCTTGCTAGGACTACTTATTGGTTTTATGTTAAACCCATTTCATATCCTATAATACTCATTTCAATTGAATTGAAACACTTTTTAAGTTCATTAGCACTTAGCACGGCGTTTCGACGTTCATTCGTCACACGCCCGATTTGCCTCTCTTGTGTATGCTTACTATGCTTTTATAACTCATCAAACACATCATATATTAATGTTAAGCATCATTATATTTACTAACATTCACGTTTTATAACTTAGGACATCATCTTTTATGGTCTGGAGCACTACACATGCATATGTGCATGCCTGACACCCTCCGATTGCCTCCGAAAACACAACAGTCTTAAAGATGACTATTTTGACCCATCCTAATGACCTCCAATTGAAACACTTAAAGAAAGAAAGTTGTAGGTCTACTCGTCCTCGTTCCGGATCATCTTGAATCACCTCAATCGGAGTTCGTATGAGGAAGTTATGGCTATTTTACTACAGGAGGTCAAAACTGTCCATGTCAGACTACAAATCCGGCGCTGGGGCGCGAACTTCTGGCGCTGGGGCGCGAATTTTGGCGCCGGGGCGCGATTTTTGGCGCTGGGGCTCAAATTTTGGGGCTGGGGCGCCGAAACTTGCAGAACCCAACCACGAAGAACAGAATAACTAAACTCTGGACTAATTACTACTGCTAACATCTAAATTAGGACGTAAAACTTATAAAGATTACTCATAAACATTTAATTATCATACATATACCAATTTAGCACCACTTAACAATAATTTTAGAAAACTTAAATCCTTGAAAGCACTATTTTTAAACCAACAATACTCCATAACCGACATTTGTTTACACAGTGAACACTGCCATCCTACCAATTTGATTCCTTTGAACCATGTTCTGCTTTATATCTTACTCAATTACATATACAAGTTTCAATTTCATAACTAGCATAAAATCGAATATAGAACCTTTGATTTTCCACAACTCACATTCATAAGTATATGTTCACTGTAAAAACTATTTCTTTCTTCAAAACGTAAATTTAGCCTACAACATATACATATGATACTTATAACATTACCTATACCCATAATTTCATAATCAACTAGTAAAGCATGGTTTACAGACAATTTTTGTAAAGAACTTTGTCTTACAGTCAAATGCAGAAATACAGAGACAATCAAATTATAACGTAAAACATATATGTTTAGTTTTTTAAAATATACCTCTAGTTGTTTAAGAAACCCTTGCTAAACACTGAAAATACAGAACTCAGAACTTTCTCTCCAACCTTTGACAATCTCTCTCAAAACCCTCTTGTCTCTAACTTTTCTCTAACAAAATTTCTTCCCTTTTCTTACTTAGGCTTTAGCCAAATAGATTATACGTAGAAAATAAAATCAACGTACTAATTTAAAACGTCTAAAAACTGACGCTAGTAATGACCTTATTAAATTAGCAGTTACCAAATTAATATATATTATTTATATTATATTATTAATAATTCAAAATTTAAAATCCAAAAACATAAGGCTTCGTTTGGCAAAACTCTTTAAAATTAAAGAATTAATATATTTAAGCCTTATTTGGCAAAATAAATTAAAACTACTTTAATTTATTTTAATAACTACTAATAATATAGTTATTTATCACACTTCTAATTAATTAAGTTTTCATACTTAATTAATTAATTCAAATAACAATTCGTTGCATAATATAATAATTTATTTAATCATTATAAACTCTCTAACTTAATTATTAAATTAAATTAGATTACTATTTCAAAATAATTACTTTCCTTAACTCATTAATTATTTATTAAACAAATAAATAATCAAATCACATCAAATCAATTAAACAAATACTTATTCAACGATAAACACATCTATTAAATATTTATATAATTCAATATATATTTAAATATTATAATAAAAATCTGGATTGTTACATCATTCCCTCCTTACAAGGATTCTGTCCTCAGAATCACAACTCAAGCCACTCATTCATTACAATCTTCCCTACTTACAAAGATTTTGTCCCCAGAATCGAAGACATAAATTACACAAATAACTCAGAGAAATCTTTCATCATTTTATCTAAATATAGATTTTATATTTCCTACTATACTCATTACCTAACAAATTCTAGGTTTCATTTCATAACTTTCATTTGAACTCAATTATATTTTGAGTATTATATATCTTTTAACCCATTCATTTTCTTTTCTAAGGATCGTTATCATCAACACTCGGGATATTACATTCACCCTTTCTTCTAAGAATTTCGTCCTCGAAATTTTATTTATTAATTTTTATTCATTCATTCTATCAAGTTAGATTTTACATTACTACTTCATTCATTCCTTAGGTTCTATAACCACTTCTTCCACAAAGATCATTCTACAATTCATACAATTATTAACTTTTCTATTAAAAGTTTCACATTATTCTTTAATAACTCATATCCTTCTGACTTCAAAATCTCTTTTCTCACTTATTCGACATATTCATCATTCAGTGTCGAATTATACGACTTACTTCTTTCTAAGGAATATTTTCTTTTTTCACTTCCATCTTGCAGAATAACAAGAATCTTCCACAATTGTTCAATAATTGGGAAGTAGTATGAATAACTTAGGAATATAAAAGATTCCAAATCATGCTGAGGGTCACAAGACCACGAACTATGTCCACAGTTGCAAGTAATCTTTCAACTTCAACTTTAACAGTCATAAGACTATAAGGACCCCCGTACTTAGGGTGTTAAGCCTTTCGTACGATGTATTGTGCACAAACATTTAAACGCTATGCGTATGTCCATAGTTATAAGTAATCTTTCAACTTAAACTTTAACAGTCATAAGACTATAGGGACTCCTCGTACTTAGGGTGATCAGCCCTTCGTACAATGTATTGTGCACAAACATCTCAACGCCTCCGCGTAATTCCCTATAAAAGGGTTGTTCATCTCAGCTTTTCAACATCTGAATCCGCACCAAAACAATTTGGTTTGGCATAACTTCTTAAGAAACGCATGCATTTCATGAACATCTTTCAATATTTGTCTAGCTGAATCAAATAGAATAGACCTCTACAACAATTCGAACATCAATCGAAATATACATATACATACATACATATGTATTCTCATATCTTAAAGAAATCTCAAAAATCTTTTTATGATGTCATGATACCGCACTGTATTTACAGTCCGTTGAGGATTTCGTCATTTGGTGACTTTATCATACTACATCATACCATAGTGGGCTGACGATCCTTAGATCACATCCAACACTAGGTAATACTGCATTGATGACTCCATCGTTTTTATCATCTTTGCACCAGGTTACATGATGCATTAATGATATAAAATACATTTTGATATATTGCAAATCATTTTTGTCTAGCCGAAGTAATTAGCATAGACATACGAATAATAGTATTGTTGTTAAAACTCATTGGTTCCATCATTTGATCCAATGTTTTTCAAGAAAATAAAAGTGTAAACATCAGCACGAAGTCAATAAATTTCGAAAGTCTAGCATAGCTAGTAGATTTAGAATACCTATGCTTCCACCATCAACTCCACTTTCTATAATGATCCATTGCTTAATAGGTCTATCTATTCCTATCATTCTCAATACTCCATTCACACTTAATTATACCCTAGTTCATCAAACTTACCACACGTTATGAGTTTAGGAACTTGCCACAATCATATGAGTTTAAGAACTTATCCTAATCAGACCATAGGCATCCATTCGCTGAGGGGTTCAAAAACATACCATATAATTATGAGTCACGAACCTACCATAAGTATGAGTTTTAAGAACTCGCACTTAACCTTATAATATTCTCTAACTATACTCTACCTATCTGTTATACACATGAGAAAAGAATCACCTTCTCAACAGATATATAGCAAATAGCGCGACACAAACATTCCAATGATTATCAATGTGATAAATTGAGTACAAGCACAAAACCCTCGCCCATACAAAGGTTTGTACAACTCAGCCACCACCTGAGTCCTCAATTGAAATCCCACCTAACTCTATCTTACTCTTAACTTGCTCTTTGCTTGATACGAATTTCTCGTGTCCCATCATCTATAACTCCTCATGAGTTATCTCGTACTATTTCATAGTACACCATCTTCATAGCATTAAGCTATAATCATTCAAACATTACAAACCATCTTTCTTTTATAACTTAAACAGATCACGTCGTGACCTTATTCTATAATCATCTCTCTTAAAATTCTTTTGTTAACTCGTGATCGTTTTGTTTTATGATCCTCATTCTTTCTCTTTTTCATCATTTACGACATTATTCGTTATCTTGGCTATTGGAGTTAGGAAACTCCATTTCTTATCTTTATATCTTCAAGATTCTTCTTTGAATCTTCTTGTTTATATAACAATTCTTCCTTTAAGAATTTCTAACTTCATTTACATCGCTCAAAATTTCATTCAAGTTCTAAACTCTCATCATACGTGTCCATTTCTACACTTGGTACACATCGAGTATCTAACAGTTTCAATATGGTACGCTGAGTGGTTTCCCACAAACAACCAACAAACTAGGTTCCGAGTTGCTAGTTCGTATATACCTCCGCTCCATGAAGGAATCGTTTAGCCCAGATACCATACATCAACTATTAAAGAGTACAATTGTACCACACTTAGACATAACTCTCTATTCATAACTTCTTTATCACTCTTCTTATAGACACTGTCTATTTATTATCACATTACATCCTTATTATTGGACTTGGGTAACCCCACATTCATATTCCTTATAACTCTGTGAGATTCTTCTTTGAATCCTTTCACGCAAGTTTTAATCCCTTATTGTTCAAACTCCATTTGAGCTTATTCGTTCATTATCTTCAGCTCTTTTCTCTAAGGTTATAGCCTACGGTACTCCTACCTAAGGTTTATAACCTACAGCTCTGATACCAACTGTAACGACCCCAAAATCTATACAATTTAAATCCCGACTTCGGTCGTTAACCATACATTCAACCTCTAAATAATACGTCATTATTCGATGTTAAACTTAATAAAATTGTGGAATATTTAAAACTTTTATACATTTCCTTCTTTCTTGCCCTTAATCGCAACCATTACATTACATCTCTTTGATTTAATCTTATATCATGAATCGTTACAACAAAATGACTATACAAAGTCTTACATCATAACTAAATATCTATATACATTAGATAGCTCAACTTACAATTCAACAACATGTTACGTTCAAATTATGAAATACATTTCTCATAAAACATAAGTAATCTTCGTGAATATAGATCTCTATAACTCACATAGCACGTATCTTTACCTTAAAATCTTGACCTGCAAAAGTGGTTATTTGCAAGAGTGAGCTCGACAGCCCAGCAAAGTCTAACAGTTTTCATGCATCACAAAGCACCTAATAACATGCTCGACATACATCTCATTAAAGTAACATGGCATACATGCTTTTAATTCACATAACAAATATAAAGATTGAGTTCCTTACTCAATCATCATTACTTAGCCAAAACAATGCAGTCATATATTGACTTTAACATTTCATGATTTCAACATACATAACATATCATGTAATTTAAAACAGTTCATCAAATCCACGTAGAAAATAGGAACCGAAAGACTTGCCTTGATCGTTGTTTACCAATAACAGTTTAACAGCTTACAGCTATCTGCACTTCACGTGCCCTACGCAATTATATAATCACATCAAATACTAGTCACATAACAACACATAGTAATTGTAATGTAAACTCTACTCTACGTCTCATAATCTTTCCTATTAATTAGCACACAATGCTCAATTAGATTGTGTTAACTTTCAACTTATATCTCACTATATTTCATAATCGAAGTTCATTCAAGTGCTTAAGTCTTGCTAGGACTACTTATTGGTTTTATGTTAAACCCATTTCATATCCTATAATACTCATTTCAATTGAATTGAAACATTTTTTAAGTTCATTAACACTTAGCACGGCGTTTCGACGTTCATTCGTCACACGCCCGATTTGCCTCTCTTGTGTTTGCTTACTATGCTTTTATAACTCATCTAACACATCATATATTAATGTTAAGTATCATTATATTTACTAACATTCATGTTTTATAACTTAGGACATCATCTTTTATGGTCTGGAGCACTACACATGCATATGTGCATGCCCGACACCCTCCGATTGCCTCCGAAAACACAACAGTCCTAAAGATGACCATTTTGACCCAACCTAATGACCTCAAATTGAACAACTTAAAGAAAGAAAGTTGTAGGTCTACTCGTCTTCGTTTCGGATCATCTTGAATCACCTCAATCAGAGTTCGTATGAGGAATTTATGACTATTTTACTACAGGAGGTCAAAACTGTCCATGTCAGACTACAAATCCGGCGCTGGGGCGCGAGGACTAGGCTATACAGTGGCGCCGGGGCGCGAGATTGGCGCTGAGGTGCGAATTTCAGCACTGAGGTGCGAACTTCTGGCGCTGGGGCGCGAATTTTGGCGTCGGGGCGCGATTTTTGGCGCAGGGGCTCAAATTTTGGCGCTGGGGCGCCGAAACTTGCAGAACCCAACCACGAATAACAGAATAACTAAACTCTGGACTAATTACTACTGCTAACATCTAAATTAGGACGTAAAACTTATAAAGATTACTCATAAACATTTAATTATCATACATATACCAATTTAGCACCACTTAACAACAATTTTAGAAAACTTAAATCCTTGAAAGCACTATTTTTAAACCAACAATACTCCATAACCGACATTTGTTTACACAGTGAACACTGCCATCCTACCAATTTGATTCCTTTGAACCATGTTCTGCTTTATATCTTACTCAATTACATATACAAGTTTCAATTTCATAACTAGCATAAAATCGAATATAGAACCTTTGATTTTCCACAACTCACATTCATAAGTATATGTTCACTGTAAAAACTATTTCTTTCTTCAAAACGTAAATTTAGCCTACAACATATACATATGATACTTATAACATTACCTATACCCATAATTTCATAATCAACTAGTAAAGCATGGTTTACAGACAATTTTTGTAAAGAACTTTGTCTTACAGTCAAATGCAGAAATACAGAGACAATCAAATTATAACGTAAAACATATATGTTTAGTTTTTTAAAATATACCTCTAGTTGTTTAAGAAACCCTTGCTAAACACTAAAAATACAGAACTCAGAACTTTCTCTCCAACCCTTGACAATCTCTCTCAAAACCCTCTTGTCTCTAACTTTTCTCTGACAAAATTTCTTCCCTTTTCTTACTTAGGCTTTAGCCAAATAGATTATACGTAGAAAATAAAATCAACGTACTAATTTAAAACGTCTAAAAACTGACGCTACTAATGACCTTATTAAATTAGCAGTTGCCAAATTAATATATATTATTTATATTATATTATTAATAATTCAAAATTTAAAATCCAAAAACATAAGGCTTCGTTTGGCAAAACTCTTTAAAATTAAAGAATTAATATATTTAAGCCTTGTTTGTTAAAATAAATTAAAACTACTTTAATTTATTTTAATAACTACTAATAATATAGTTATTTGTCACACTTCTAATTAATTAAGTTTTCATACTTAATTAATTAATTCAAATAACAATTCGTTGCATAATATAATAATTTATTTAATCATTATAAACTCTCTAACTTAATTATTAAATTAAATTAGATTACTATTTCAAAATAATTACTTTCCTTAACTCATTAATTATTTATTAAACAAATAAATAATCAAATCACATCAAATCAATTAAACAAATACTTATTTAACGATAAACACATCCATTAAATATTTATATAATTCAATAAATATTTAAATATTATAATAAAAATCTGGATTGTTACAGTCACTCTCTCCCTTATCTTGTCCAAGTTGTTCCTAAAAATTAAAACAAATAATTTTAAGCATTTAACTTAACATTTATAACCAATAGCAATAGTATATTCAATACAAATATATTAATTGAAATAAAACTTACATTTGTTTGTGTTATTTGTGTAGGTAACTTGCATGTGAGACGATTGTGGCAAGCTATCTTGCAAGTACTGCATACCATGATTGTGCCTTTCCTAGATAATTTGTATGAATTACTTTTTTCTTACTTTTTTGACTTACTACACTTGATTCCTCTGGCATCTCCTTTCTTCTCATCTTTTGTGGCCTTCCTCTTGGTGTTTTTAATGGAGGAAGTAATGGTGAAGTGACATTACATCTTGGCCAAAATCTCTCCCCTCTAACCACCCTCAACATTTCTAATATGCTCTCACATATGTTTGTACCCTAAACATGTTTGATACGTAATCTGCTGGATTGTATCTCATGTTGAACATAGCTGTACATACATGTGCATGAGGAATTCCACTGGGATCCAAAGCCTTACAAACACATGTGAAAAGTTTTAAATCTACTGTGTATCCATCAGGTGCAATTCTAGATGTTACCTCAAACTGCAGATCGCCATTGTATAACATAACATATTGGCAGCATTCATCAATGTTGTTGTCAAGAATTTTCTTTGGCCTAGGACAAATGTCCCATTTCTTGTTGATGGCTATATCTATCTTTTGTTGTAGCCTAGTTATTAATAGTTGTTTGATGTCTTCCAATAATTCAATCAATGACTTGCCTCTTGAATTAATTATATACCTATTAAAACACTCACATAAGTTGTTGTCCACAATATCACACTTTGTATTAATCTTAAAAAATACCTTGCACCATTTCATAGGACTCCTAGCCATCAAGAAATCAAAAGCCCCATCATCTAACTCCTTAATTCTTTCCATCTCATCCTCAAAATCGACAGTAGTTATGGATTTCGCAACCCTCTAGAAAGTTTTCCTCAAAGCTATACCTCTATACCTCTTTCTCAGATTGGCATAAATATGCCTTGCACAATTTCTAGTTTTTGAGAAAGGAAAAAAGATAAGTTAATGCACCCTATAATCCATGCAATACAAACACAAATAATAAGTTAATATATAACATGTATTAGTCACTATCAGTTAATGTATAACATGTATAACAAATAATAAGTTTATATTTACCTTCTATTGATCACTAATGAAAGTCCACCCTTCACCATCTTCTAACATTAGGTCATTTTTTAGAAAGCCTAGAAACCACTCCCGCGAGTCTCTATTTTCTCCCTCTACAACTGCCCAAGAGATTGGAAACATTTGGTTGTTTCCATCTCTAGCTACATCACTTAAAAGTTACCCACCGCAACACCCCTTTAGAAAGCAACTATCTGGACAAATTATTTTCCTACAACCAGCTAGCATACTAACTCTAAAAGTCTTAAATCCAATATAAAGTCTTCTGAATTCAGGTGCACCAGAATGAAAGACTTGATACAAGTCAATTGTAATCCCAGGATTTGACCTTCTTAACTCCTCAACATATCTATGCAAGTTGGCAAAATGTTCTCTTATGTTCACCATCAACTCTTTCAAATCAAACTGTCTACCCCTATAACATTTGTCGATTGACACATTAACTAGAAAGGTTTTCTTCACATAAGCTTGAATATCAAACAATCTCAAATTCCTAAATTCTTTAAGTTCTGTATTTAAATTCTTTCCTATCCACTTAGCATTAACCTACTTACTCGCTAAAATTTTTGAATATCTGTATCTTTTCCTCATTATTCTAAGCTGAAAAGTTGGTTGAAACTGAACTTTACTTCCCCATACTTGCATAGGATAGTTTTTGTTATTCATACACTTCCCTTTGACCCTATGTTTTTCATTTTACACAAATTTTAAATCAAAACATTTTGTTAATGACCAATTAATTAATGCAGTCTTGAATTCTTTCTTGTTTGCAAATAACATTCCTAACTCTAACTTTGTCCCCATGATTTTGGTGTTAGGGTTATACACTTGGAAAGGGTTTTGCCTCTATACAAGTGTATCATCCTCAGAGTCAACTTCCTCAGGGCTGTCATTTTCTACTTGATCAAAGTCATAATTTTTAGTATTATCACTATATGTTTCACTATCATTAGTATCATCATCATTCTCATAACCTTGTTCTTCTACCTCAATAGTATTGCCACCTGTTTGATGGTGCTCAATGTTTAGTTCTGGTTTTTGGTTGCTAGCTGTTTGATGTTGCTCAATGTTTGGTTTATCATTAAGTTCTTTTTATTTTTTCTTCTGGTCTTTATATTCTCCAGTTTTTTTCTTACCTCAATTACTTCTTCATCATCAGTTAGAAACATTTCTTCTTCCTCTTCAACAAGAATATCATTATCACTAGAAGAACTTGAATCCTCACTATTTTCTTCCACCATCACATCACCATCATGACCAATATCAGTGGACAAACTAACCTTCTTAGCCTGTTTATTTCTATCCCTACCATGTTTAGGCTGTGTAGCCTGTGTAACTTGTTTACCCCCTTCACAATCATGCTCAAGATAAATCTCAACGTATTCATAATCTACAACATCATCTAACATTTTATTTAGGTCATCATCATTTGTAAGATTTGCAAAATGCCCACAAAATATAGTTCTAGGCAACCTGTAATATAAACCAATGACATCATATTACCCAAAACTCTCACACCTTTTCTTCAGCTTCTCAAAATCCAATTCAAAACAAGAGATTTCAAACTTATCAATTTTCCCAAAATCATAATGCAAAACAGGATGTAACCTAAATAAACCCCCATGATGGAGTTCCACTGCCAAGGATCTACAATAAAATAATATTTTTTTATTATTATAAAAGGCATTAGGACTACAACAATGCTTGACTATGGAAGCAAAAGAAAAAAACAATGGATACAAACAATATAATATATAATATCTAGGATGGAGTTCAACTACCAATAAATAATCTACAATAAAATGCTTGACTATGGAACCAAAAGACGGACATCAGATATAAGGGAGACAATAAAGTGCTAGACAACAGTAGGACCGCAACACAAGACCCAAACAAATTGAGCAAAAATATAATAAAAAATAGACAAATCTCATTAAATGGGCGACAATGGACAAGTGAGGGGATTAAAGCAATGACAATTGACAGATGAAGGGGAATAAAGGGACGATAATAGAAAGATTGGAGACACTCAAAATTTTCTGCACACCTGTTACTGACATTGTAGGAGGGCAGATTCGTCTTTTAGACATAACCCTGGAAGACAGCTAACATCCAGTCCGGATACAATCGGAAGCTCAGTCTCAACCCCGGAACACACACCGGGAGCATCAGTTCCAACCTCGGAGATAACCCAGAGGCCTGCAGTTCTAATACCAAAAATTCCATCAGAGAAGGCCATTTCATCCTGGAGATAACCCTAAGATATTCAGTCTCAGTCCCAACACTGAGAGTGGCAGATTCCAACCTTAGAGATAACCCCCAAGGAAGGCAGTTGCAGTTCCGGAGATAACCCCGAAAGTGCTTGTTTCAAATGCATGCAATCAGCTTCAACCTCGACGCTTACACTGAGGGACTTAGTACAAGGCCAGGCGATAACCCCAGGAAGACAGACACACCTCAGAGATGACACTGAGGACCTTCAACACTTGCAGCAGTCCAATCTCAGAGATAACCCTGAGCAACGTCTGCTTCATCAGCCCAAATCGGAGATAACCCTGGTGAGGGGAAAAGTCGTCATCTTTCCCCCTTGACGCCACATGACGCCATCTCAACATTTCAGACATACATTTCTACATAGCAATGTCCCACAAGAACCAAGGAAGTCCAATCCCGAGTGACTATTACGCAGGGTAACGGATAGAATTTGAAGCATGAAGACCGGAGGGCATAGTCTCATCTTCCTGACTTCGTATAACCTCTAATCTCGTGTCATTGTGTAACTCTCGACAACAGCGATCCAAAAATAAGTCTTCTACACCTCAGTCGGATGCCTGGATTGAAGTTCTGAAAGTTTGAGCGGACATCACGTTGCATGCGTGCACGTACTTCGAGACAGCAGGACCCGCGAAGCCTGGGGCACCCCGGGTAGCCGCAGGTACATCTACGGCTACACCTGCGGCTCCCCCCTCTATAAATAGAGGGCTTGGGGTGGCCATTTTAAAGAGAGACAATGCGAGGAAGCCCTGTCCAATTTTCTCTGTACACACCCTAAACTGAGTGCTTTCTCATTTTAAACACTTGTAAGCTCATATATAGCTACTTTTTACCGGCAGGAGCCGAGTGTTCATCCCCTTAAAGCTATAGAAGTCTTCTTTGGCAGCCCACTGTAAGCCTTCTTACACACTTTAAAGCCTTTCTCTTCATCTTTGCACACACTATTCTTCACGTTAAAAGTCGTGCTGCGTGAGTATGCCCAGACTTCGGTCCGTGATTTCATTTTAGTTTGTATATATATATATATATATATATATATATATATATATATATATATATATATATATATATATATATATGGACTAACATTATCGATTTATGCCTCAATTGAGCCTAGATTTATGTCTGGAGCGTTTAATTGCTTTCATATATATATATATATATATATATATATATATATATATATATATATATATATATATATATATATATATACTTATATATATGAACTGTGTGTCGAACTCTGTTCGATGAGCCTAGACTTACGTCTGGAGCGTTTAATTTCTTTTGTATATATGTATATTTATATATATATATATATATATATATATATGAATTGTGTGTCGAACTATGTTCGATGAGCCTGGATTTACATTAGTTCGACAAGCCTGGATTTACATCCGGAGCGTTTACTTGCTTATATATATATATATATATATATATATATATATATATATATATATATACTTATATATATGAATTGTTGTCGAACTTTGTTTGATGAGCCTGAATTTTATATCCGGTGTGTTTACATGCTTTTATATATATATTTACATTTTGTCCCGCCTGGAGTTTACTTTATGGCGGTTGACCGTTTTTATTGCTTTCTATACATTTCGTCCCGCCTAGAGTCTCTTCCGTGGTGGTTGATCACTTTTACAGCTTTATTTACATTTTTGATCCCCCATGGAGGTGATTCGTGGTGGTTAATCATGTCAATATATATATATATATATATATATATATATATATATATATATATATATATCTACTGCTTTTATATATATAACTGCTTACAGTTTTCATATAAACTGTTGTATCATATGAGCTTACGAATCATGTGATCACAGATTCAGTCTACTGAATCTAGATTCGGTTCCCGTGATGGACATTTTCAGCTGTAAGCAGCTTGTAAATTTATTCACGGTGTTGGATTTTCTCAGATGGCTTTCATGCCCATGAGGAGTTCGGCACTATTTTGTATATTTTTTTCTCGAAGCTGCTTCGCATCTCGAAAATAAAAGCAATCAAGTCGAACATTTAATAAAATGAAAGTATCAAAGGCCTCAATTACTATTGAGCACAGGTTTTGAAAAATCTCTTTTTATAAAACATCACTGCTATATCTTGTTTAAAACTGAATTTTTACACAAATTCAAACCCTTTGTATATAGGTGCAAACGAGGCATAGCACTAATTCTGAATAACAGCACATTGACCCACACACACACACATTCATATAACAATTTTTTGAAAAGTGGCGGTCACCGTGGCAACACGGATGTTGGGGGGTGCCTAACACCGTCCCTCCGCATAAGCAAGTCTCCGGACCCTAATGAATCTCAGTTTCACAGACCCGTTTAGCAGTGACACATCACTGGGTCAATGTGCAAACCTTTTCTCAGTTGTGTTGGTACAACCAGTTAAAAAACTAACTGGTGACTCTTAACAGTCCATCGTCGACATTATACATGTCGGACCTTTTTCACTTGTTTTTTCAAACAAATCTCACCTAACATGAGAACACCAAAAAATAGGAAACGAAAAGGGACAAATAAAAATCCCGACGTTGATAGGTGGCGACTCTGCTTGGGACACCAGTAAGACTACTTAAGCCACTATTACAAGCTTTTCAAAACTATTATATGCTTGTGTGTGAATGTTGCATTTACATTTATGATGAATGTGTACGAATACATTTCTTTTTACTGCACTACAATATATCTATCTGTCATATTAGTGCTTCGCACTTGTCATCATTTTCCTAAACGGTGAGACACGTTGTATGTGAATGTATGTTGTGTGGTTCCTCCACCAGGAGGCTATCCTGTCGGTGTTTGATTACTGGACTCGTAGGAAGACTAATTCCAATGAGGCTCAGGAAAGGCACCACCCAAATTCGCTCCAGTTGAAAGACCGGATTAACTTCCCGTTAACTAAATTGCGATGATTTAGGAACCTTCATGCCGAAAAGCCGTGAGAGAAACCTAAGATAGGTCAGCCTCTGAGAAACCAAACGCGGAGGAAAGTCTCTTCATGCTTTCTCATTTCAAATAACTCGTAAAGTCAATTACTTGTAATTTATATTTCATATTTATCTCCATATAATGAGAAATATGAAGAAATATGTGCATGTACATATTTAAATTAACATGTTATCCTGTATTATAAACAGCTAACATCCGTTTTGCAGGATCATAATCCTAAAACGGACACATTACATAGCATGTAAATATTTACACAATCCCTAAAACTAAACTATGCAAGTTTTGTCACAGGGAAGCATTCGGACCTATTACCCAGTCAAAATCCAAAAAGGCCGCAGGCCTACAGCCAATCATGTCTTCATTTGACCAGTCTAATCCAGTTTCTCGCGAAGAATTTGACGAATTAAGTAAATAAATTACAGATTTGGTTGTTCTACTTAAAGAACTACATCAATCTACTCAAGATACGAAGATACCCATACATGCTGAATCCTCTGCATAAGGAGGAACCCAAGTTTCTGACAAAGTCATTACAGTACCTGAGCTTCAGTTGGATACAACCAACAAAATGCATGATATCACCCATCTCAAAGGAGATCTAGACACCGGTGACATCAAGAAAAAGGTCCTTCAAGTGGAAGAAATCCTTTGTTCTATCAAAGGAATTAGAGTACACGAGAGTGTCTCCTATGCTGACCTTTGTATATTCCCCGGTGTTCATTATCTAGAAAAGTTCAAAACTCTTGACTTCGAAAAGTATGATGGGTTAGGAGATCCTTACACCCATCTGAAGGTGTTCATTGGAGAACTTGGATCTTATGTAGAGGACGAGAAGCTTAGAATGCAGCTGTTCCAAAAGAGTCTGACTGGAGAAGCCCATTCGTGGTATAGCAGATTAGACAATTCAAAGATCCATAGTTGGGAAGAACTAACTCATGCCTTCCTCACACAATATAGCTTCCAGTCTCAGATGTCTCCTGACCGATACCAGATTACCAAGGTCAAGAAACAGTCTAATGAGTCTTTCAAAGAGTATGCTCAAAGGTAGAGGCGCCTGGCTGCTCAAGTGATTCCTGCCATGATAGAGTCAGAAATGGTTATGACCTTTATCGACATACAAGAAGCTCCTTTCTATGAAAGAGTCTTAGCTGGCATTGGTAAACCATTTTCTGAAATGATCAAACATAGAGAGATGGCTGAGATGGGGTTGAAGTCAGGAAAGATTCAAGACCTAGCCGCTCTTAAAGCTGTTGTTAAACACATCCAATCCGGAACTTATGGAAACAACCCCCGGAGGGTCCATAAAGAGAAAGAGGAGGATGTTTCCTTAATACTACAAGGTCAGAAAGGCAATCAGAATACGCCTATCCAACGGAGAAATTACACTCCCTTCCAAGCACAGTCTTCAAACCCTCCATTACCTAAGGGTGGAGAAGCCAAACGCTCTCGAGTGTTCACACGCCTAGGAGATTCACTCGAGAACATTTTCAATCTTCTGACCACTCAGAAGAAAATCACGCATCTTCATCCACCAGGCAATCCTAATGGGAGGGGTTTCAATGCTGTTCAGAAATGTGCTTATCATGCCGAGGCACCTAGACATGATACTCAAGATTATTGGGCCTTGAAACACAAGATCCAAGATTTAATAGACAACGGTGAGATCGTGGTCACCAAACCAGATCAACCTCACGTACAAGACCTCTTCCTCCACACAAAGAGGAAGAGGTTAACATGATTAATTTTACCAGTGGACAGAGTTCCAATTTTAACTGTGAATCATCCCAGATCATTAAAGACGGTGTTAACAAATGGGATTATGCAAAGTTCCAGTTTATAATGGAACAAAAGATGAAAGCACTGTGTAAACAGATTGAGCAATTGGCAGAACTGGTGACCTATCAGCATCAAGTTACACGCCAATTAATTAGCCAGTAGCATGCTAGTCTCCTTCCCTTGGTTATGAATACTCCCTCGTCACCTTCAAAATATAAAACATTGGAGGATAAAGTGACGAAGTGAGCAACTGCCAAAGCCCGTCAGGATTTTTCCAATAGAAGGAAATTTACATACCTGGGCCAACCTATGGAGGAGATACCTCAAATGTTAGTCAATGAAGGAAGGATCACATCCCTTCTACCTCTAGTTAATCCCCGGTCAGGACGGTTCAATCCTGATGGAGTATGTCAGTATCACTCCCATTCTCGCGGTCACAGCACGGAAGAATGTTGGGCACACCGCCACCTTATTCAGAATCTAATTGATAGTGGTGTCCTGCAACTGGCAGACAACGATACAGTGCTATTTAAGAGTGAGAATACCTATCCCACTAAATGGAAGGGACTGGTAGCACTTATATCCTCTGAGGCAGATAGGACTGTTAAACCATTCACAATTCAACTCAAAGGAGCTAACAATCCTTTGAAAGTGGCTGTGCCAGAGCAAATCACCTTACCATTTAGACCACAATATCCTGTTATCAGCTTACAAAAAGTCCCTTGGAATTATGGAGAAGCTGAAGGATCTACCTCTCATACAACTGATGCAATGTCGAAGGAAAAGCCAATGTGTCTTCCCCAACGGGTGATGATGCCTACCATCAAATCAAAGTGAAAAATTCCCATGGAGAAGATTAAAAAATTCCTTCGTGTTATGGGTCATAATGAAGCCAAGGTGATTTTAAGCTTAAGAGAAGCTCCACATCAAATTTCAATACTGGACTTGGTTTTAACTTCTGAGGATCATCGGAAGATTCTAATTAAGATTTTGGAAGAAGCATACTTGCCAAAATCAGTGGATGTGGAAAAATTTTAACATCTGGTTGATCACATTTTTAACAATAATGTGATATCTTTCATTGATGATGACATACCGCCCAAAGGGATCGGTCATTGCAAACCGTTACACATTACGGTTTTGTCCTCCAGATACATGTTAGCTGGAGTCTTGGTCGATGGAGGTTTGTCTCTAAACATTTGTCCTTATGTTACGTTGCTGAAGATGAATGTCAATCTCAAGCGGATCAGAAGTAGCCATACAATTATCAAAGCGTTTGATGGATCCCGCTGAAATTCAGTCGGAGAGATTGAGCTGCCAATCGAGATTAGTCCCCATATATTTTGTGTATCTTTCCACGTTCTCAAAATAGATGCAGGATACAACCTGCTTTTGGGGAGACCGTGGATTCACATGGTTGGGGCAATCCCTTCCACTCTTCATCAACAACTTAAATACATTATCAACAATAGCTTAATCACAGTCAACGCTGAACCGAAATGTCCTCAATAGGGTGACATGCCACTCATCAGTTTCAATTTTGATGTTAAGCTGGTCAGTTTTCATGCTTTGGAAGTAAGCAACACTCAATACCATTCCATTGGGACGCCATTTCCCGTACCCAAGATTTCTGCTGAAGTGATGGCAGATACTCAAGAAATGATGTCATTGGGACACCAATTTAGACAAGGGCTGGGTAAAAATCATCAGGGTATTAAGCACCCGATCCAAGTGTCCAGTCAAACTAGGACAGCCGGACTAGGTTATTCTGCCAGTTCCAGTTATAGGAATCCACATAAGCATAAGAAGATTCCTTCAACATAAGCCACACGGCGATTATCTCCACCTATAAATCTTGAGTCTGCACTATCTCCGGTAAAGGTGCCAACGAACGTAATGTCTATGTTATTTCCTAAATCGATACCGGTAAAGGAGAAGAAAGTCTTTGTTCTAGATCCCAAGGTGGAGGAAGAGGAACGTATAATTAAACAAGACATCATCCTAATGATGTCAGGCATACGCATCATTGTCCATGATGAACATAAAAACATATACACCCCAGACGATGATTTCCCAGACATAATGGTCATCATTCGGGAGAAGGAGGACGATGACAGCCCTTCCATCACTGCGGTCCACCAGAACTTTGCCCTTACCAATTGGAGCATCCCTCCTTGCATTGGTCGACAAGGGTGAAAGGGGCAGGACTTCTTTCTGACCTATAGATATCATAACTGCTTACTTTTCTGTACAGTATTAGCAATTATTTTGTCCGTACATGATAACACTTTGTATGATTAAATAGTTCCATATATATTAAGTGAAAGCATATTTTGTTTCAGGACTCTTAACTTAGATGTACCTGTACTTGCTGATAGGTTGCCTCTTCTCCACAAGGATTGTAACTTTGATGAAATGTTGGACTCAGACTTGATGGAAATACAAGAGGACATTGAGGTGCCTCCGGAGATCGAAGATTGGGTCGAAGACAAACCTAAACCCAACCTTGATCAAACGACCTCCTTCAATCTCAGAACCTTAGAAAGCCCTAAGTTAATCCAGATTGGTTTAGACCTTACCCCAAACCAAAGGAATGACATGGTTACACTACTAACCCAATTCCGGGATGTGTTTGCATGGTGTCATGAAGACATGGTGGGTTTGTCCACTGACATTGTCCTTCATCGCCTTCCCATCAAAGAGGGATTCAAGTCAGTTAAGCAGAAACGCAGGCGATTGAAACCTGAGTGGAGTTTAAAGGTGAAAGAAGAAATTGTGAAACAATTTCAAGCTGGTATTATCATGGTGTCCACATATCCCGAATGGATATCCAACATCGATCCCGTACCTAAGCCTAGAGGAAAGGTGCAAGTTTGCATGGATTATCAGGATCTGAATAAAGCTTGCCTTAAAGATAGCTTTCCCGTGCCATTTATCGACATTGTCATTGACAATACTGCTCAATACGGCATGTACTCCTTCGCTAATTACTTTACAGGGTACCATCAGATCATGGTTGCTGAAGAGGATTGTGAGAAAACTGCTTTCATCACGCCTTGGGGAACCTTTTGCTATTGACGGTTGTCGTTCAGCCTCATCAATGCTGGAGCTACCTATCAAAGAGCTATGATGGCTCTTTTCCATGACTTAATGCACAAAGAGATAGAGATCTACATGGATGATATTATTGTCAAATCCTGAAGGGAGGAAGACCACCTAGACCATCTCAGAAAGCTTTTCAACAGGTTGCGTAAGTACAACTTGAAGTTGAATCCATCCAAGTGCGCCTTCGGCGTTAAATCAGGCAAGTTGCTAGGATTTCTAGTCAGCCACAAAGGGATTGAGACGGAAATGCCCATTCCTCAAACAGAGAAGGAAATACGGAGATTTTTGGGAAAAGTTAACTTCATTAGCAGGTTCATTTCTTAACTCACAGCAACCTGTGAGCCCATCTTCAAGTGGTTAAGAAAAAACTCCTCCATGAAACGGAATGATGAGTGTCAGAAAGCCTTCCTTATCTTCAAAGAACAGCTAGTCAAAGCTCCTATCTTGGTACCACCCAGGGATAATGTTCCCATGTTCATGTACTTATCCATAAGTGACAATGTCATGGGCTGCATGCTGGGTCAGAAAGACGATAGAGGCCGAAAACGAGCTATCTATTACCTTAGCAAAAGATTCAGCTGCAATGAACACAAATACACTCTGATTGAGAAGACTTGTTGTGCTTTAGCATGGGCTGCCACGAGGTTACAACATTACCTCCATGGGCACACAACCCATCTCATATCCCGCGTGGATCCTCTCAAGTATGTGTTCAGTAAGCCCATACTTAATTGTCGGTTGTCCAGATGGCAGTTGATTCTGCAACAATTTGACATCGTTTACGTGACGTAAAAGTCCATTAAAGGTCAAGGAATTGCGTATCACCTGGCCGCCACACCTCAGGGGACTTCAAACCCTTGGAAACATACTTCCCCGATGAAGGGGTAATGACAATTCAGCAACACCATCAGTATGATACATGTCAAACATGGAACATATATTTTGATGGAGCTGTTAATATGGAAGGTTCTGGAGCTGGAGCAGTTCTAGTATCCGGTACGGGGGAGCAGTATCCTGTCGCCGTCAAATTATAATTTGGCAGTACCAACAACACAGTTGAGTATGAAGGCTGTATCATGGGGCTAAAACTTGACCGTTGAATGGGCATCAGGCGGTTAACTGTCTTTGGGGATTCAGAATTGGTAGTCAAACAATCCACGGAATCTATCAAACCAAAGAGCTACATTTGCTGCCTTACCATCGGCAAGTTTTACAGATGACTTCGAAGTTCGAAGAGATCTCCTTTCTACACATTCCTCGTAATAGGAATGACTTTGCAGACGCAATAGCAACTTTGGCCTCTTTGATTCACATACCTGATAAGGAACACATGTCAAGCGTCACATTAGCCCTGTAAAAGGCACCAGTTTATGGGAACTATGTTGGAAAAGTATCGGATGAGCTACCTCCCATCCAACAACCTTGGTATCAGCCTATCAAGGAGTATTTGCGAGATGGATCTACACCCACTGAAGCGAGCCTGACAAAGCAAAGGCGGATTCATCGACTAGCTATAAAACTCTACCTGAGCAGAGATGCACTCTACAAAAGAGATATAGGATTAGGTCTCTTAAGATGCCTGGATAAGGATCAAGCTCAAAGACTCATGGATGAGGTCCATGGTGGAGTGTGTGGCCCACCTATGAGCGGCCCTTTACTTGTAAAGAAAATTCTTAGAATGGGACATTATTGGCTTTCTCTCAAGGCTGACTGCAATGACTGCATCAGGAGATGTTATCAATGCCAAATTCATGGGAATGCTATCCACGCCCCTCCACGGGAACTCCACAATATGAGTTCGCCTTAGCCCTTCTTAGTGTGGGGAATGGATGTGATCGGGCCTATTGAGCCCAAAGCCAGTAATGGACATCGCTTTATCTTCACCATGATCGACTACTTCACCAAGTGGGTAGAAGCAGCCTCTTTTCCTAGGGTTACCAAAGAAGTCATCATTGCTTTCATCAGAAATAATGTCATTTGTCGATATGGATAACAAGAGGTAATTGTATCAGACAATGCTAAGAAACTTAACAACAAAATGATGGAGGAGTTATTCAATAAATTCCACATCAAACACCTTAACTCCGTCATCTACCGTCCAAAGATGAATGGTGATGTTGAAGCGGTGAACAAAAACATCAAGAAGATCATGCAAAAGATATCCGCTAACCACAAAGGATGGCCTGACCTATTGCCTCTTACTCTGTTAGCCTACAGAACATCAATGCGTACTTCAACTGGGGCAACCCCCTACGCATTATCCTATGGGATGGAAGTAGTACTCCCCATAGAAGTAGAAATGGAATCCCTCATAGTGTTGATGGATGCTCAGCTGGATGAAGACCAATGGGCACAAGACAGGTATCACCAATTGTCTCTAATAGACGAAAGGCGAACCGCGACTATCTTCCATGGTTAGTTATATCAACAAAGGATCGCCCGATCCTACAATAGAAAAGTCTGGCTACGGTAGTTTAAATGACATGACTTGGTTTTGAAGAAGATCATCGACAACCAAGATCAGTATAAGGGAAAATTCGCCCCTAACTGGGAAGGTCCATTTATTGTCAAGGAAGTATTGACAGGAGGTGCTCTCAAATTGCAGGAAATGGACGGCGATGAATTTCCATAACTCATTAACTCGAACACCATGAAACAGTACTATGTCTGAAGTTACCATCAAGCAAACATTCTGGTATTGGATCATCAAATCACCAGTCATTCCTGTTCTTTAACCCTTTATTACATACAACTCTTTTCCACACTGCGCCCCTCAGGGAAACACACTTTTCAAGCCAGCAGCCTAGTTTTCAGATCATTAGATCCCTTCCTCTTCACTCAGTTTTTTAACCCTTATTCAACTTCGGTTATCCCACAAGGAATTAAACCTTTCACACTTGCAGTTCATCCCCAAACATGGGATCAAACTTTTCGCACCTACAGTTTATCCTCAACTTAGGATTAAACTTTCTTCCCTCGCAGTTTGTCCTCCACATAGGATCAAACTTTTTGTTGGCTACCAAATCATCCTGAGGGGTGAACTACGCCAACCTTATCTCCTTGATACAAGGGAGTACGTAGGCAACCATTTTATATGGCCCGGTCACAATAAAACAAAAACAACAAAAACATTCCTACACCCTTATCCTTACAAAAACAAAAACATTCCTACACCCTTCCTGCCACATACAGCGTTGAACCTCTTACACCAGGTTCGAACTACGCAAACCTGATCTCCTCTTCAATAAGAGTACGTAGGCAGCCATTTATGGTTCGGTCTAACCCATTACCAAAACACAAATACTTGTCAACGGTACTGGGATCAAACTTCAATCCACCACATTTCATTGGCTTCAAACCAAAGGGATGGAATTACCTGACCTCCTCCTAAATAGAAGATTCAACGACCATCTAAGCGGCGGTTGTTCCTTGAAGAGAAATACCAATTCATAAGAGATGGAATTAACTAGGCTCCTCCTAAATAGGAGTACTGGCGACCATCTGTGGTGCGGTCAATCTCACATAGAAAAGCCACACTCCTCTCCACATTTCCTTATAGAAACCAGTCCCAAGACACCAAAGATGGTAGGGATACACACAGATCCATAATCCATTCTGAACTATCCAGAGACAACTCAATGTCCATCCAGCAAGGAGGAATTCAGAATATATCAAGATCACAAGCCCTGAAGAAGCAGGCAAATATAAAGCAAGTATTCAGGCATATCTAAAAGGGAAGAAATCAAAAATATATTTCCCTACTATATATAATACTATTTGATATACACAATGTAAACTGTACATGACAAAATGGCTAAGCTAGTATGTGCAGGAAAATACAAGGCTATCTTCAGATCGGTATGCACACAAGCTAGCAGATCTAACATAGCATCTATCACAGGAGAAGGAGGTAATGTTGTGGTCTCATGTACAAGTATATCCACACGCGCCAGCAAGTCTGAGGCCATCTGCATGGTGACACTGTGCTCATCAATTTACGCACTCATCTCGAAAAGCATACCAGTGATTAGGGATCTCACTGTGGTACTATCTGTGACGGCTACATCCCGGGCAGATAGGGAACTATCCCGCTCAATTATCACTGCATCTCTGGCTGATCTGGCCTCATCCCGCTCAACAACAGCGGCATCTCTACAAGCTAATGCCTCGTCTCTCTCTAACAGAGCCGCGTCTCTCCCATCAAGAGCTGTCAACATCAGGGCTCTAGCCTGATCTCTATCAAAGGTCATTAGATGAAGACTCTGCTCAAAGTACTGTGCTGAATGTTGGATCACAATTGTACTGGTACTGGGAGAATCTAAGAGAGATGCTGGCAACCTAGTAAATGGCTCCTCCTCGGAGTCTCTCCACCATCTGAAGTAATGCTCGGCACTGTGGGTACTACCGCAGCCGATGAAGTCTCTGTCCACGTAGAATACTCTAGCGAAAAACCCGGATGGCTAATAGAAAAAGCAGTTATCGCACGCTGATCCTAACAATCATACACACGGGATCGGTCCTCTATTGATAAGTGGCGAGAAGCTAAGCGCTGACCTAATGCCCCGTCAAAAGGATGGAAATCCTTAAACTGGTCAAACTGCGACATCACGGCCAGTGGGTGGTAGGTAGTCATGCCCCTCAAACTAGCTAGATGGAGATAATTCATGTCCGGAGTATGAGTAACGAAACTGTAGGGCGAACTGAGCCCTATACAAGGCGAGATAGCAAACAGATCTCCAATCCCAGCTAGGTAAACGGACCAAGATGCTAGATCTGTACACTCTGTAGGCTGGAAGGAATACGACATAGCAATCTCATGGGTGAAACAATACCCGTGTCGTCTAAATGTGCCAATCGATCTTAGGTATGACATAAACCACACGTACAGCATGACCGAACTACCTGTGAATACCCCTGTAGGGTAAGTACTGCAGAACGTGGTCGACCTCAATGTCTCTGCCATGATCATCGGAATAATGGTACGACCCTCCCTGAGAGCTCTCACTGCCATAATAACACCGAAGTCCAACTCATCCATATATCGTGGCATGTACACATATGATAATATGCACAGCAGCAATACATCTATCCTGGTCAAATGCCACTGGTCCTGTCGTATGGTGAAATCCCCAGAATACCGAGCATAGTTGTCCTCATAGCCAAATCTGTCAATCAGAAAATGCTGGAATATCACGTGGCCGGATGTGATCTCGTCCTGCATAACTCTCTGCCTCAGCCCGGTGAGAGTCATAAACTGACGGCTCATGTCACCAATGGCCATATGCACGCAAGGTCTGTCAAGTGGTAGCATCATCAAACGTGCATACTCCTCCAAAGTCAGAGTCAACTCCTGGGTCCTAAGCTAGAAAACTTGCCTCTCTGGTACCCAGTGCTCCATCATGCCCTCTACAAATCCTGCGGGAACTTGAAACATCAAAAGGGTCATGGTATGCTATAACAGCTGATCTACGGTCACCCTATCTGAGGGTGACATACTATCATACCAATAGCTCAGACGGGATGCTACCAATAATGGTGGGGTGTGCTCTATGCGGCTAACTGTAGAAGAAGACATATGTGTGGGCCGTATCATAATACCATTCAGGGGTCAATGCTGAATATCTCTAAACAGATATACATATGCATAGCATGATACATGCATAACAGATAATAGATGGCAATATAATGCAGGGAATAGAAGATAGTACATACATTCCTAAATACATCATCATCTATAGACATCATCTCTGTACAGCTAAAAATATAGGGAAATGGGACACAGACGCCCTACTACTAATAGAGGCCTATCACAAGAGTCCTATCAAAAGAGATAACGAGAATACACATCAGAAGAAAATAATAGTTTCAATATCTACATCAACAATCCTGTCCACCTGATGTAACTCCTCCTGAGTCACTAGACCTCTATCAACAGGGATGTCAGGCCTATACAAAGGAGGATCTGCGCCGACAAAGCCAAATGGGTCATCTGAGGGGCCAGCTCCTGCACTGGAAGGATCAAACGAAACTGCCTCTGTCGGATCTCTACCCAAATGCTGGATAAAGAAATGTGTCCGGTCCAGTTGTTGGGTCAAGTTGTCAATCTGTGTCACATGAGTTAGATCTCGGGCATAGGCTAGCCAATCCGTCATCATCACAGATCCTGGAACCATATCCCCCATAAATTGAGTGGCGCGGGTCTGGGCTCCAATAGTACGATGGATCCACCAATGATGGAATACATCCTGAGTGCAGGGACCTTCTTACAATGCAAAACTGTCAGCACCCAACAATGGGATATCAATAACGGGTGACTGCGACACAGGCCAATAATGTCTGGCAGGAGGCAAGATCGGTATACGGATCTCTCCTGTGGTGCTCCTAATAGTACGCTCTCCTAAATAGAGCTCCCATCGTCCATCTATAAAGAGAGGAACCCTACAGGTGGAAATCACGTACTCGACACCAGTCGGGTACCCACCCTCAAATCCAGTGGCCAAGTGCCCCCCAAAATATGGAATCCATGTGATGACATCCGCTGTCAACAACTCCAACTGTAGGCGACAATGAGTAAAACCCTCAGCTACGGAGACCTCCACCAGTATGGGATAATGCCAACACTGTCCTCGTGGGTAGGTATCCAACCCTAATACACTCACTGGATGTAAACATAGGAGCCTCTCACAGGCCCAAAATTGCCAACACAGAGGCAAACATCTACTATCAGTTAACACTCTTAACCTGTACATGGTAAATGACAAGAGAAATACTTACCAGCAGAAATGGGTAAAATCCTAACCAAGCCTCGGTCAAGCCCTGCGAGCGCATACGCATGCCCCTGAGGAAATAGGTAAAGGTGTAGGAGTCCTAATTATACTCTCCAATATGGTCCACATGCCATGTAGCGTTGATCAAAGTGAATGACACCGTAGAAGAGTTATCTGCTATGAAACAGTCCGTAATGATCATCAGGAACAATCGCCGAAGAATGCGATCCCTGACTTGAACATCAGCTGGTATAGGCTCACTCAATAGCCCACTCATAGCATTGACGCTCAAAGGACCCGCACACATAGTCTTGCCCTTGAGTGCCCCATCTGGAACTCCTAACAAGGATCTAACGGCAGTGGGAGTAATATCCGCTGTGCAAGGCACTGGTGCCCCTCCAAACTCTATACCTGTGATAAACCGCCAATCCATCGGCATCATCATCACCTCACAGTCCAGTAAATAGAGAGACTGAGTCTGGTGAAACCAGCACTCAGACAATGCCCTGAGGTAACCCCAGGGACAGCGACGGGGAAGGATGGAAAAGAATGCCCCAAATCCCCAGTCATGCATAATCGCTCTCTAGTCAGGATGTAGAGCCTGGTACATAGAGTGAATGATGAACCAGTTTCCTCGAGGCTGTGTAAAGCCAGGAACCTACATAAAATGCAGATCGATATCAGAATCCTTTACTCCTCATCAATAGGCAAAAAAGAAGATTAAGATCTAACTTTATACCTCGTTAGCATGCAAATACATCGAGGGATGTCAACTTAAATCACCCAGAAGCTCTGGGTTTACCACCTGAATACTCGGGAGGTCCCTACAGGGAACATGTGCAGTAGGAGCGGGGTCCGCTACCAGAACATCCTCTTCCTCGTCCTCAACATTCGGCACATCAACCCGGACTGGACGTATCACCGCCTCCACCAAACGATGAGGCTGTCTAACAGAGCGGGGTCGAAGCACTTCAGAAGCCCTCCTCAGTACACCAGAAGTTGTCCTGCGGGAACTACTCGGCTAATCTGGATCCATAATATCTGGACAACAAGTCTCCAAATCACCTCAAAAAGGGTGTGGTATTTTCTAACTTGGACCTTTTCAAAATGCATTTAATGACTACCTGCATGCATGCATTATTTTAACATACATCTACAGTAGAGTTAAAAATGCATGACTACTCAATGCATACATTTTGGAAAATTTTGCCATAGTTTCTTCTATAAATAGGACTATCCACATGCACATAGGCATGACTAGGTGGCCATTCAGTAGCACGCCTGCACACAGTCATATAAATACTATTTGCATTAAAAATCAAAGTCATCAATCCATAAGGGTAGCCTAATTACCAGGATTACTTTGCTTTTGCACCTTTGCTCATTTGTCCTCAACTAGGATAAGAAATAGCAGAAAAAGGGTGCCAATTTGATAGTTTCAAAAGTCAAATTTTTTCACATCATTATGTTCGGCATGGTTTAATACTAACATTTACTATGTTGAATATTTTTTTTATCAAGTCATTTGAGCATGCATATGCACTACTATCTGTTTAGATGCATTTCATGTGATAAGTCATTTTCCAACGGATAAAAATTGGAAAAGAGTACATGCATATGTTACCAGGACAGTGTAGACCACTTGTACGGTGACAGAATTTATAGAAAGATGTCTGAATTCAGCAGATCTGAAGAAGAGCTCTCAAATTTTCTTCGCGGCGCAACTTAAAAATGACTTATAAAAATAACCTGCAAGCATTTAGTAGCCATGGCTGACCGCAGGTCCACCTGTGGCTACTGCAGGTATACCTGTGGCACCCCTACGTGGGTCTCGCCCCTCTATCTCGGTCCAGTTTGAGTTGCAAAGGAGTTCTCACAAGCTGAAAAGGCCAAATCAGGGATAGAAACACTACGCGATTAAGCAGAATAGCCTGAAATCCTAGTTTTTCTGTGCCCGACTGTGGCTTTCATAACATTCATTGCTATTCACCCGAACATAGGGTATATTATACCGATGATCCCCATCGTTGCAAATCACATTCGACAATACCTCGCAGAAGTCCAATGTCTTCAATTTAGGGTCGTTACCCTAATCTTTTCAAGAAGATCCCCGACAGGGGTTACAACGCATGTTCTGCTGATACACACATCGACGATGATCCAAGTAGATCCCCAGCGGGGGTTACAACACATGGTCATCTAATACACACATCGGCAATGATCCAAGCAGATCCCCGGTGGGGGTTACAACGCATGTTCCACTGATACACACATCAGTAATGATCCAAGAGATCCCCGGCGGGGGTTACAACGCATGTTCCGCTGATACACACATCAGTGATGATTCAAGGGATCCCCAACGGGGGTTACAATGCATATTTTCTGTTGACGCACACGTCAGTGAGGATCAAACAGATGCAATACATATTTTTCATTGATATGCATAGCAACGAAGGTCAACCAACCTTGACGTCAGTTCAACTGTTGTTAAGTAAACCCAATGACACATCAGAATCCATCTGATGATTGCAGCAGTTGATACACACATCAACAAAGGCCAAGCAGCCTTGGCATTTATCCCCAGCAGGGAGTTCATCCATTGGTTCACACGTTAACGAAGGTCAGGCAGCCCTAACAACATCTACTGTTGGAAGTTAATCCGATAGAACATGGCTATGGCCTGGCGATACAAGCCAGGAAAGATCAACATCATCGGAGAGGATCAATGATGGAATGTGTTATACACATTCTCAAACAGACAAAGCTTTATCCCAACAGATCTCTTGTACATGAGAGGCACATCTTTGGAATAAAGTCTGTATCAAGGATTCTGGACTTTGGTGATAACCCCAACGTCAACATCCTAAGAAGTTTGGATCACACATCCAAGCTTGTCGTCATTACCATCACCGGTAGAAGCAATAGGGAGCCGGCAATCATCCCCAGCATGTGGCAAAGAAATCCATATGCATCATCCATTTGCATCATGTTGCTATACATGACATTATGTTTATCTTGTTGCATTTCAAGTGTCTAAGATTCTTTATCCTATCCATGCCATTACATTGCATGAATATGATAAAGAGGGGCATATATAGGCACTCGAAATTTTTTGCACACCTGTTACTGACATTGTAAGAGGGCAGATTCGTCTTTCAGACATAACCATAGAAGACAGCTCACATCCAGTTCAGATACTACCGAAAGCTCAGTCTCAATCCCAGAACACACACCGGGAGCATCAGTTCCAACCTCGGAGATAACTCCGAGGCCTGCAGTTCCAATACCAGAAATTCCACTGAAGAAGGCCGATTCATCCCGGAGATAACTTCGAGATATTCAGTCTCAGTCCTAACACTGGGAGTGGCAGATTCCAACCTTGGAGATAACCCCCAAGGCAGTTGCAGTTACAGAGATAACCCCAGAAATGCTTGTTTCAAATGCATGCAATCAGCTTCAACCTCGACGCTTACACCGAGACACTCAGTACAAGGCCTGACGATAACCCCAGGAAGACATGCACACCTCAGAGATGACACTGAGGACCTTCAACACTTGCAGCAGTACAATCTAAGAGATAACCCTGAGAAACGTCTGCTTTATCAGCCCAAATCAGAGATAACCTCTGTGAGGGAAAAAGTCGTCATCTTGCCACCTTGACGCCACATCACGCCGTCTCAACATTTTAGATATACATTTCTACACAGCAATGTCCCACAAGAACCACGGAAGTCCAATCCCGAGTGACTATTACGCATGATAACGGATAGAATTTGAAGCATGAAGACCGGAGGGCATAGTCCCATCTTCCTGACTTCGTACAATCTCTAATCTCAAGTCATTGCGTAACTCTCGACAACAGCGATCAAAAAATAGGTCTTTTACACCTCAGTCGGAAGCCCGAATTGAAGTTTTAAAATTTCGAGCGGACATCACATTGCACGCGTGCACATACTTTGAGACGACTGGACTCGCAAAGCCCGGGGCACCCCGGGTAGCCACAGGTACATCTACGGCTCCCCCCTCTATAAATAGAGTGCTTGGGGTGGCCATTTAAAAGAGAGAAAAGGTGAGGAAGCCCTGTCCAATTTGCTTTGTACACACCCTAAACTTAGTGATTTCTCATTTTAAACACTTATAAGCTCATAAATAGCTACTTTTTATCGGCGAGAGCCGAGCATTCATCCACTTAAAGCTATAGAAGTCTTCTTTGGCAGCCCACCGTAAGCCTTCTTACACACTTTAAAGCCTTTCTCTTCATCTTGGCACACACTATTCTACACATTGAGAGTCATGTTGCGTGTCTATGCCCAGACTTCGGTCCGTGATTTCATTTCAGTTTGTATATATATATATATATATATATATATATATATATATATATATATATATATATATATGGACTAGCATTATCGAGTTATGCCTCGATTGAGCCTAGACTTATGTTTGAAGCGTTTAATTGCTTTCGTATATATATATATATATATATATATATATATATATATATATATATATATATATATATATATATATATATATATATATATATATATATATATATGAACTGTGTGTCAAACTATGTTCGATGAGCCTAGACTTACGTCCGGAGCATTTAATTGCTTTTGTATATATATATAGTTATATATTTATATATATATATATATATATATATATATATATATATATATGAATTGTTGTCGGACTTTGTTCGATGAGCCTGGATTTTATATTCGGTGCGTTTACATGCTTTTATATATATATTTACATTTTATCCCGTCTAGAGTTTACTTCGTGGCGGTTGACCGTTTTTATTGCTTTATGTACATTTCGTCCCGCCTGGAGTCTCTTCCGTGACGGTTGATCACTTTTATAGCTTTATTTATATTTCTGATCCCCCATGGAGGTGCTTCGTGGCGGTTGATCATGTCAATATATATATATATATATATATATATATATATATATATATATATATATATATATATATATATATATACCGCTTTTATATATTTACATTTCTAATCCCCCATGGAGGTGCTTCGTGGTGGTTAATCATGTCTGTATATATATGTCTACAACTTTTATATATATAGCTGCTTACAGTTTTCATATAAATTGCAATATCATGTGAGCCTAGGAATCATGTGATCACAGATTCAGTCTACTGAATCTAGATTCGGTTCCCGTGATGGACATTTTCAGTTGTAAGCAGCTTGTAAATTTATTCACGGTGTTGGATTTCCTCAGATGGTTTTCATGCCCATGAGGAGTTCAGCACTATTTTGTATATTTTTTTCTTGAAGATGCTTCGCATCTCAAAAATAAAAGCAATCAAGTCGAACATTTAATAAAATAGAAGTATCAAAGGCCTCAATTATTATTGAGCACAGGGTTTGAAAAATCTCTTTTTACAAAACATCACTGTTATATCTTGCTTAAAACTGAATTTTTACACAAATTCAAACCCTTTGTATATAGGCGCAAACGAGGCATAGCACTACTTCTAAATAACTGCACATTGACCCACACACACACACACATTCATATAATAGTTTCTTGAAAAGTGGCGGTCACCGTGGCAACACGGATGTCAGGGGGTGCCTAACACCTTCCCTCCGCATAAGTAAGTCCCCAGACCCTAATGAATCTCGGTTTCACAGACCCATTTAGCAGTGTCACATCACTAGGTTAATGTGCAAACCTTTTCTCGGTTGTGTTGGTACAACCAGTTAAAAAACTAACTGGCGACTCTTAACAGTCCATCGTCGACATTATACATATCGAACCTTTTTCACTTGTTTTTTCAAACAAATCTCACCTAACATGAGAACACCAACAAGCAGGAAACGAAAAGGGACAAATAAAAATCTCGACGTCGACAAAGATTAAGGGGAATAAAGGGGCGACATCAATAAACAAATAAAGGGAAATAAAGGGGGATTTTGAGACACTTACGCCATCTCCCCACCATAAATAATCTTCAGATCCTTTGATTATTAATTCAAATGACGAGTACAAACCCCCAATTTGACAAAAGTTAGTAAACCTTAGCTTTTCCTTTTCTGCGTGTAGGTAAGAGGTTTAGAGAAAGAGAAAGAGAAAGATAAGGATAAAGACAGAAAACAGACAATGGAAGCTTGAGATAAATTTTATTGTCTTTTGTCTTTGAGTAATCTCAGGAAAAGGAATTATTTTGTTATAAAGGTTAATCCTTGAGTATAACTAATAACTAGGCCCGTGGTGCTCAGGTGGTCTTATGACCAAGATTTTGAATTAGGGGTTTTGAGTTCGATTCTTGGGCAGGACAAGATTTTTGGCAAAAAAATTGGAACACGTCCACGTCACCCCGCTGACGTGGTAAATTAATTGGAATATGTCCACGTTAGAGATGCCACGTATTTATGCCACGTGAGCGCCACGTGTGACTCGTCAGCAGATCATTGCCAATGTGGCATCTGGGAGCTAAATATCCAAATTTTCAAACAGAAAGGGGCTTAATGTGTGTTGACCAAAAGAAAGGGGCTCAATACCCAAAACACCTAAAATTTAGGGACAATATTTGCATTTTACCCTAAAATAATTATTGGATATTTCGGTCAAGTGCCAATTGAAGTGATTATGCCAAATTTATCTCAAAACACTTCTTAATTTTTCACCCTCTTCCCATAGTGATGCTAAGAGTAAAGCATTCTTTTGTTTTGATCTATATTGTTAGAAAACTTCAAAAATCCATTGAAACTTATTTTCAGGCACTCAAACCACTTGAGTTAACTTATAACTCATGAATGCCCAAAAACTAATAATTAACATCAACTAATTCTCATATTTTAGCAAAACAACCTCATTGAGACATTTTCGCAAACAATTAATATGCATACTTTAAAAACTCATCTTTTTCATGAATTCAAAGCATAAATCTCAACCCCATAACTAATTCCATCCTTATATCATGCATGAATCCTCCATGATTCCCAGTTCAAATAATCTTCCACAACCAATTTCAGTAATTAAATTAATAACATACTTTAATTTCTATAAACTTATTAAGAAAAGTAAAATACCCCTTTATTTGGTATTTAGATTAGTTTGGTACTTACCTCACTTGGTTATGGAGAAATTGAATTCTTTCTTTTGGTAATTTTTTGCTCAGAATATACTTTAATTCCCTTTCAAGGCATAAAATGCAAGTTAATTAATCTAGCTTTTGGGTGAGGGATTTATGTACAAGAGTTGAGTAAGTCTGTCCTAGGTTCCTTCGGAGAAGTGAGCTAAGTATTTGGGATTTTTTTTCTTCTGAAAATGGAATAGCTGAAGTGGGAGCTCTTTACACTCCTGGGAGACTCCACTCTGCTTTTAAATACATCTTATTCATTTAGGAATGCTAGGTGGCTCCTTGTTAGACTATACACCTCCTCCTTATATTTTCAGTATACATGTATCATTTATGCTATACATATTCTAGGCAAAAATTAAAACTCATCTAACAGTACAGATTTAGCATACTGATTACGACAAACTGTTATTTATTAAACAAACAGTATAGGGTCAGACTTAACTTAAATGACCATGAAGAAGAAACCAAGAACAGAGGAAGGGTAGATCTCAAATTTTTTAACAACCAAAAATTTAAAAAATAAAATACTTGAAGAAGAAAAAGAAGGGCAGACATAAAACAGAGTGCTTAATGGAATATGAGTGGCTTGTGAGTCAATAGTAAAGAGTGAATATTTTGCATGGAACAAAGATTAGAGAAAGAAATACAACTAAAACCTATCAGTCCCAAACCATTAGTCAATGCACTATTTTGCTTATTAACAATTCAAAGAAACTAGGATGTCCTAAACCATTAAATGCTCTATTTTGCTTAATAACAATTCAATGAAACATAATTATCCAAACATGCATCATGAATCTACATTAACACAATCATCCAAAACATCACGAGGTAAAATTCATTTTTTTATAAACATCAATACATATAAAACTATAACATTCTTTTTAACATGCTCAAACAAAAAACACCCCAATTACAAGTATCAACCACTTCTCCTTAGTTTGTAAATTACTTATTTCTTATTTTAAACACTTCAAATCATTCTTCAATTTAACTTTCTTTCTTTTTCATTTTCGATACTTACACTTCCAAGTCATGAGCTTTGTCTTTCATCATCTGTAGTTCAATTTCAATGCTTTTCAAATTTAACAGACCCGAAGAATTATCACCATCTTCTAACATGTTGATAGAGTCAATCCATTGAAAAAACCCACAAAATGAGTGCGTCTGTAAAAAATTAAACTAACAGTTCTAACGATTTGAACTAACATTTATAACGATTTATAAATAATTAAAATTTCATATAAGGGTAAATCCAATAACTTACACCATAATTTGAACAACCAAAAAAGTTCCCCCCTACACTTTTTCCTTTTGAAAAGGTACAAATTCTTACTCGTATCCCACACCCACAATACCTTGGTGATGAAATCGCACTGACTCCAATAGATATTGAACCGTCCCCAACCTTTTGGTTGCTATTTTCTTTAGGTTGCTTTCCCCTTTTCATTCCTCAAGATTTTCTGAGATTATGGCCACTGAACGCGAAAGATGAGAGAGAAAGAGAGACGGCAATTAATGGAACCCTAACTTTTGGTCTCAATTTACCAAACTCTAACTTCTAAAATTGCTGAGCTTTAGATGAGAGAGAGATGACAATGGAGATGTGATTATGGTGGGGCTCGATTAATGTTTGTCTTTTTCCTTTTAATAATATGGGGGAAAGGAATTGTTTTGTTATAAAGGTTAATCGTTGAATAAATTTAACAACTAGACCCGTGGTGCTCGGGTGGTCTTATGACCAAGATTTCAAATTGGGTGTTTTGAGTTCGAATCCTAGGCAAGAGAAGTTTTTTGGCAATTAATTGTAGCAGGTCCACGTCAGTGGTGCCACATGGCGTATCCATCTCAAATGTCCATGCTAGTTAGTACACGTGGTCATTTAATTAGAAAATATCCACGTTAGAGATGTCACATAGGCACCATGTGTGACACGTCAGTAGGTCAATGCCAATGTGGCGCCTAGGGTTTCAATATCAAAATTTTCGAACTGAAAGGGGCTCAATTTGCTTTGACCAAAAGAAAGGAGATCAATACCTAAAAACACCTAAAGTTCAGAGGCAACATTTACATTTTACCCATATAACATACACAGTCCACACCTATTACATTATATATATATATATATATATATATATATATATATATATATATATATATATATATATATTATTTTATTATTTTCAATATGTATATATTGCATACATTTTATAATTATGTAATCAAATTAACTAACACATAATTAAAATGAACACTTTTAGTGTAACGACTAACTATTTAACTAATTAACATTCACTTCAATGTCTACGTACTCCAACGAACCATTTGTTTTACCAACTCAAACAGTACAAGTGTACTACACTCCTAGTCATGCTAGGAAAAGGGATAGACCGCCTACAGATTGGTAAGTTGTAATTTATACTCCCACGCACAGTCGTGTAGAAGTAGTTGATGGGGAGATTTACCAGGCGCAGATGCTTCATGCTCAAACTATAATAAATATGGAGGAAGACAATGAAGTAATCCAGTTAGATGGTGGAGATGAACAACATGAATTAAATTCTGAGTCAATACTTGTGTTAGATGACATTGATACTGAGGAGGAAGAGTTACTGACTGAATCTGAAGCAGATGATGGTTATGAATCTGCAATACGTATACAAGATGATTCTGAATCAGACATTGACACTTAAACAAATGAAATATATGTTTAACATTACATGTTTAGCATTTTCTGTTATTATTGTCACTTTATATTCATATATATATATATATATATGTGTGTGTGTGTGTGTGTGTGTGTGTGTGTGTGTGTGTAATCAAATATAACTCATACTAACATCTTTATATCTGTGACAGCCCCGAATCCGGGTTCCAAATCACCACGGATCCGGTACAATCATTCTATAACTATTGCTATATTTGCGGAAGATATAAACATAAATTGTTTATACAATACATATTACACACTATTTCTCCAAGGTCGAGTAACCTTAACTTATACACAATTCATACCTTATTTGACTTACAACAACATTAATATACAATACATATACAAATTTAGCTGCACACATATACTAAAGCTGGAACTGTCTTTAACATTTCCTTGTATCCGATGTAATGGTCTTAATCTGCAATGTTCACTACTACAAAATAGTAAATAGACAACACTTAAACCACAACGTTTTTTATAAAAATATTGTGGTATTTTTTTCCACAACGTTTTTAAAAAAAACGTTGTAGATATATATACAAAAAGGTTATCTATTTAAAAGGGTATTTTTTTGGTTTTAACTAGATAATTTTTTTTTTAAAAAACGTTGTCTATCATAAAAACACGGAGCTCTAACTGAACTATTAAAATTATGCGGAACTGAAAACTTGAAATAATTTTATAACACTACTCTATCAGTAAGTTTTATCCCATTTTGCCCTAGCCGCTCCCAGTCTCTCAGAGGCCAGATTTGAAATCTCGATTCCAAACTCCAGTTTCTTGCCCTCTTGCCTCTCTACTGTCGGGGGGAAAGTGATGAGCTGCTTTTCTTTGTTTCTCTCCTACGGTTTGTAGATGATATTGGAGTCGAATCTGGTGCCGTCGGCTTCCACGAGCGAGTCGAAGGTGTTTTATTTGAAGATGAAGGGAAATTAACATAGGTATATGGCGGAGTTTAAAGTTGGAGATGAGCAGAAGGAGGCTGCTGAGGATACTATGAATTCCTATAAGGCTGCTCAGGTATTTTATATTTCTAATTTTTTGAGCGCATTCTGTTCTTGGAGGATATTGCACTGGCAGATTCCAACACATCCGATAAGATTGGGGCTAGCACTCAGTTTCTCTGTTTTCTACTATGAGATTCTTAATTCATCTGAAAAAGCTTGTAGTATGGCAAAACAGGTACACTTATTCATTTATGTTATTTTATATGTGAAGTCTTGTTATTTATTAGTTGAATGTTGTCTGGACTCCAGCATCTAGCAATTCTACAACATTTTTATTATATGATGGTTTTTGTTTTTAAGTTGATCATATTTTATTGTATAAATTGGTTAAGGGAAGCATTAGGCAATGATGCCAATCAGCAATAATAGTAAAATGTCTTCATTATTTCATGGTTTACTTGCATATATGTGGCAGATACTCCATTGACTTTTGTGGGAGTTATTTTAATCAGAGAGTACTGATTGAAGTCTTCTGTGTGACGGGGAGAGATTTTTTTCAAATTGACATCAGTAATTTTAGTAGAGTAGGAAAGAATACATGAATATATGTTACATGTGCAAGTGATTAGAAATTTTGAGGTATAAACTGAGTTTACGTAGGATATTATTGTAAATTCAAACCTGTAAAGCGATATTTTTGTATAGGTGTAATTTGGGTTGTGAATACAAGTAATTTAGGTACTTAATTTTAATGTTTTTGAAGGGATTTAAGTTGTTGACAGTGGGAGTACAGATTTAACTTGGGAATATATAACTACTTCTGTCCCTAAAAAAAACTTACTTGGTTCAACAGGCCAGAGAAGTTCCCAATGCACAATGTGTTGGCAACCCATCTCTCTGAAGAATCCCAACAGGTTATGTTGCATTATCCTATCACTTTGTTATTTTTGTTGCTAATAAGCCGGCTTTTTAATACTCGGCTTTGACAAGAGATTTTTATTGTCTGTGCACTGGCAGCCAGGAATTGCTTGATGCGATAGAGAGGGAGAGGAGTATTAGGGCTAATCCTTCTAGGAATACAGCAATATTTCATCATCCTACTTTAGGGGATTTTGAATTGAAGCATGTATGTAGTCTTTTTATATGCAATTTGAAAATTTTCCATCATTTTCTCATTATTTAATGATTTTTTGTTACATGCATTAGGACTCAGTCATCTTATCTACTTCTCTTGTCTAATGCAGTTACCAATTAGTGCAACTGATACTGAACTTGAAGAGCTTATAATTCAGCACTTAGCCGCTACAGCTGCCATGGGTAGGGCTCGCCAGATTGCTAGGAAGGAAGGTCATAGGAATAGGTCATCAGGCCAAGGTCGTCCTCATTATTTGGTGTTCTCAACAAATTCTAATGAACCTTCTGCTCCTGCTGTTGGTCGAAAAATCGATCACTAAACACGCGCAAGTATACACGGTCTGACAAGCAATACAGTGATAAGGAGAGTGTCGTACCCATGAGGAACTATGACTAATATTTACCAAGTACCAACTTTGAATCGCTAAAGTCTTATTCGAACAGCACTAAATGGAAGTGTGATTAATCTAGTTAAACTAATTAACAAAGCATGTAAATGGGTAACGAATGGAAATCTAAGGAAATACAAGCTAAGGTCACAACTTCACCCCCACACAGGCATTCTGTCAAACACCTGGCATGTTATAATTCATCAAACTAGCTACCCTTCTCTCTTTGGTCTAAATAGTCACGACAATTTGTCGATCGAGAGCGCACAGGTGCCTATGCACCTCTGTTGAGGTATGCACAAACATATCCTCTCCAGATCCACCCAAAAGGGAATAGAACAGAAAAGAACATCCAAGCTAGATGCAATCCTATATATGTCTATGCGAATCAATCATAACAAGGATTTAAGCATAAGTTCTCATTGAGGTCGCACGTGGCGCACAGAGATATGTCTATTCTATGCAAAACTTATGCAGTCGAAACTCACAATCACATGCCAATATATTAAGGTATAAATCTAAAATTCTTCTTTCGATATCGTGTAGATTACCAAAATCATCACTAATGTCTTAGCAAGAATCATTAAGCATAAATATATCAATCCAAATCATATGGTGCCAACCAAAGAGATAAAGACAGTCAATTCAAATAACAAAGGGATCCTTTATAATCTTAGAGCCAATAATTAGTTCATATTTAATAAACCAAATACAAGTAGCAAATAAGACAACATTTATAGATTACAAAACTAGAGAAGATAAATGGATAAGAGGAAACTCTGTCAAGGCCCTTCAATCTCCATGTACTCCGCTCAAATCAAGCTTTCCAATCCGTGTCGCTCGTTGCTTTTGTGCTCCAAAGAAATACAAACTTCTCCCTAAATCTACCTATACTATATTTACAGACATCTGCTAAGGGAAAGAAAGAGAAATTACAAAGAAAACTAAAACATAAGCTAAGCTAACTATTCTAAGTTCTATGTTCTCCTCGTTTAGTTATGCAGCTGCCTCCCTCTTATATCCGTTCTCTACCTTCAAGCTAGGTCAAAAGCACTTGGTCTCTGCCTGGGCACCGTAGGTCGCGCAGCGGCGCGGCCAATAGACTTAAAGATAGCGCTGCAGCGCCACGTATGTAACAAGGAATCGGAGCTCGCGCTGCAGCGCGAGTCCATATAGGGAGAGTGGCGCCGCGACGCGGTGCTGACGTCAGGCTGCACAAGTAATGTGGTCCTGCGGCGTGGCCAGTATGCTTGACATTGGCGCTGCGGCGCGGCTTTACGATAAAATGCTCGTTTTGCCCCTGAATGCTAGAAAACACCTGAAAAGCCCTGCAATATGTCAATTAAGCACAACAACACTATAATCATATAAAAACATCTAAATTCTACGAGAACATGCAACTATTTAAGTCATAAAATATATGATTCGCGGGTATAAAATCAAATACCCCCAAACTTAAGTCTTTGCTTGTCCTCGAGCAAACTAACTAACACAACACTAATAACAAATAAAACACACGTGAAAGAAAACTAAAACAATATAGTAGTATCATGGCTTCAAAGCTCGATCATAGCCACTCCCAGGGAATAGGGCAAACACAGAGATGAATAAGGGTTCCTTCAATTTTAAGCATAAAACTGTATTCGATCCATTCTATGTGTGTGTGGAGACCAACCATTATAACTAATCATAACTCAAATAAGTTCGTATAGTCGATTGCTAATACTAATATGCATACTCTGCAACTTAAACATTCAACAAGCATTAAGAATAAGACGCAAATGCAGGAAAAGATCAAAAACTCTAGCATGACGATAGTAAAATCTGACTCGGACAGTACTTAATTACCTTAGGCTATTCAGAACTACCCATGAATGAGCTTTTGATCAGTGACTCTCAAGCCAGACGACTTTAGGGCACTAGGTGTAGAACACCCCTATGAAACTAATAACTCGAGCAATAAAGGCCACGTAATCAACATAAGCCAGCTAAGATTTTACAATACAAACGAAGATTATTAAGCGAGTGCATTTTATGCTCCATCTCGATATGGGTCATGCATTTATGGGCGAGTGCATTTTACGCTCCATCTCGATCCACCGTAAAACTTTCGATATAAACTCTTCTTTTCTATTTTTATTCTGTTTTCATTCTTTTTTCTTTTTTTTATAAGCCAACATGCTAGAACCCAAGATCCAAAACTGTATAAATGTCTAAGTCATTTATTACCTTGTACAAATGAAAGTTTATAAGAGGGAACAAATTCTCAAAGCAATAAACGAGCGAACAAAATTCGAAAAAAATAACTAGTTAAAAATAGTTGGTCGGTGCTTGCTAAGAAGGACAAATCAATAATAGTCTCAACTCAACGATTGAACAACCCCTAGCTCATACATGCTTGACACGACTCTAAGAGATAGGCATAAATACTTGGCGCTTGTCATCAGCCACAATCAAAAATTAATGATAATTGTAACCCTTGCTAAATAGCAACTCAAAATAGGGTAAAAAGGTCATTCACATGGCACAAGCATCAAATCTGTAAAAGCCCCAAAAAGATGGCTATAACCACAATCATACTGATAATAGTCAAAGCATTAATAATAAAAAACCAAAAACAATTCATGGCATAAAAAAATCCAAGCATAAACCCGCAGTTCAAAATGACTACACCACAAAACTGATAATAAAAGCATAATAAAGAACTAAAGTATGCAACCTATCATGGCAGTACCTATCATTCATGACTGCAATCTTCATTATTTTGACTTGTAGATTGACCATTCAAGGTTGGCTAAGAAGCCTTCATGTAAATCAGAAAGGATCAGACCACTTTTGCTATCAGACCACTTTAGTCTGAGTTAATAATTTTAATAACCTTGACACGGCTGGTACTGATGCTCAAAAGGCAGTAGCATTTGTATTGGACAGCGATCTATCCATATTGAGAACTCTGAATTTCTTGGATGGGTGATGAAATTGCGTATTTGAGACAGGTACTACTCTTCACGAGTTCCTAGTCCGTAAAATATTTGTTGTATAAGATGATACTTTGACTGATTTTTAATTTAGCTATACATTTTGTTTTTCAGGGCCATCAAGAGTATATATGTGAAAGTGGTTCAAAAGAGAGAGCCCCTTGGAGAATAATCAAGGGTAACATCAGAGCTGTGGAGTTTTGTAAGGTTAAAGACCTTGAGTATTCAGCCCATTCAGGTTCTGGAAAAATAGTAGTTAAACAAGTTTTGTATCTCATTTTTTCTATGTACTGGGATTAGGTAGATGATATTAGCAGATTGATGGCACGGACCAATATTAGTTAAACAAGTTTTGTATCTCATTTTTTTTCCCGATTTACAGGATCATTATGGAGTTCAAAAAATGAAACAAGTTACAACTCTTTTAATCTTTCAGGCTACAATATGCTAATCTTTCAGGCATTAGCATATTGTAGGTGCATTGGTAATGTAGGTGAACCACAACTTTTTTTTTTTTATGTACAATATTTTAAAAATGTTGTGTAAATATGCCTAAACGTTGTCTGATATATTAAACTACAACATTTGTTATCCAAAAAACGTTGTGGAATCATACATTCTACAACGTTTTTAAGCATCTATTAATTTATGAAAAATAAATCTACAACGTTTTTTTCTTAAAAAACGTTGTGTAATGTGCTTAACTACAATATTTTAAAAACGTTGTGTAAGGGTATCAAATAGATGACACCCTTAACCACGACGTTTGTCTGACTGAAACCACAACATTTTTTTTTGCGTTATCTATTTACTGTTTTGTAGTAGTGGTTAATCATGATATAGCAAGGGTGAGCATAAGGATTGCCAACAAGTTTAAATTTATAATTTAACGATATATCATGATTGAAAGAATCTGAATAATAAGCTGGCTATAATTCAACAATATAATTTTGAATTAGCAGGAACAAACTTTTGACTGAACAAGTATTAAACATGAACAAATATATCTGAACCAACGGGTAATGAGGGTGATCAGCCTTTTATACCTGACTTATACATGCAATATGTACAGAGTACAATTCTACATGGAAATCAGCAATGATTAACCATAAGCATATTCGAATGAAACAACTCTTAGTAGAGTTAAGTAAAAACAAACTTGCATGTCCGGTTGATTACTGCTACGCAATTTATAACACTTTATTCGAAGACCTAATATTAGTAATATAGATCTCCAATATTAGAATAATATCATCACAATATAATACTATAATATATATATATATATATATATATATATATATATATATATATATATATATATATATATACATAGAATAACCTAAACACGTAACACATAACACATAACCCTATCAGTCTATAACACATATAAGAATCAGTATCAGGTCAAACTAATTCAGTCTGACTTGAATCCGACAAAATTCTAGCGTCCCGACGGTCTAGTCGGATAAAATTTCGAGTGTAAGTTCAATTAAACTCTGTCTAAACACTTAACCATTATCTAAGATAATTTATTAACAGTCAATATTTTCAAAGGCTTGTAATAATTTTCACATAATTATTAACATTTATCTTGATTTTTCAATCATTAAAATCGTATTTATATATATTAAATACCACATAATTCCTTTATCATTAATATTTATTTATTATCAAATATTAATGAAATACATGTCATAATATTATAATATATTTATAATATATCAAAGTATTTTTAATACTTTAAAATCACCTTTATATGATTTTTAAATAATTAAATTCATTATCTGATAATTACTTTTAATATTAAAATATTAATATTTTCATGGCAAAATATCAAAAGTTATATTTTATAACTTAAAATATTTTTATAACACTTAAATCATTTTTATATGATTTTTAAATCATTAATTCTATTTTTTCCATAATTTATTTAATATATTTATTAAATAAACTAATTATCATTAATATTGATTAATTAATGAAATTTATCACAAAATATTAAAAGTCACTAAAAATAACTTAAAATATTTTATTATACCATAATATTATTTTTCATGATTTTTCATGTATTAAAATCATTTTTAACTCATTTATTTAGTATTATAATTAAATAAATTAAATACCATTTATATTCCAAAAATATTAAATATTTATGAAATATACTCAAAATAATTAAAAACTTTTTTCGGACTTTAAAATATTTTTTTTAGAATTTATTTTGTATTTTTAATAATTAAAAACCATTTAATTCGATTTATTTAATATAATAAGTATTTTTCAGAAATTAAGCATCGCTATATGGACTTTAGGCGACAAATCTATCGTTGTTGGTGTTCTTCGCGTGTTCTTGAGCCTTGCCCAGAAAACATGTCAATCACCGAGTTGGTATGTTTGACCAGTCTTAGATTCATGGTTATACGGTTTCTAGGCTGGGTTAAGTATTATGATTCTAGTATAAGTGTAATACTACAAGTAACATTTGATTTCATGACCAAACAACAATACAACTAAGAGATCTAAGCTCTCAATCTTCTTGTCAGAGACTGGTCTGGGTTTTCTGGGTAACCTAGAAACCCAGGCAGTTCATGGTTCCTACTTTGAATCCTCATATCATGCGTTCTGGGTTTTCTTTGTGTGATACAATAGTTCATAGGTGTAGTCGAGGTGTCAAGGAATAACTCTAAAATAACCCATCAGTCTAACAACAACATATAAAGCAATCATGGTCGGTCAAAGTAGTAGTCCGGACTGTTCTTGAACATTTCTGGGTTTTCCAGAAATGTTCATGAGCAATTCTGTCAACGGTAGTTTGACCACTAATTTATACGATTCGGCTACTGATCTGGGTGGTCTAAAGGCATATATGTATAGCTAGCATGTCAGTCTACAAGATAAAACCAACAAAATCACATAACAACTTAAACATAGCAAGTTCTAGCGCCTGCAAAAGCTTGTCAAGAAACTTCCGGAATTCTGGGCTGCCCAGAATTTCATATCCGTGAACGGTCAACGAGGTTTGACCGGCCGTATCTCTCACTATATTTATGATCTGGTCGTGTTTCCAGTTTCAGATCACAGTCTACATGTCAAAGAACATATTTATAACAAAAAACAACACAAAGCAAACACAGAGAAGGATTTACAGGCCCTGGCATTAGCTTGTCAGGCCACTCATGAAGGTTCAAGAATAGCTTCTAAAAATTTGATTTCTGTACATCTACATGATATGGATCCTTGATCCAACAGCCCAGATCACTTATAGACACCTTCTAACACATATCTAAACAACAAAACATATCATCTAACATAAAATCTAAAGATTTCGAATTTTGAAGGTTTATACATTTCTAGCTTGGATCTTGGAATCTGACCATTGTGATATGTTCTAGGCTAGCAATGAAGTGTTCTTGGCTTATCTTAACACTCTCTTACATTTCCCATTCCCGAATTTTTAGAGAGAGAAAGGGTTGGAGAGAATGAAAAATAAAAGTGGATTTTCTCTTACTTTTAATCTATATAATTATTGTATGTAATGTATCTAGCAATTCTAGATGGCTGATGTGTTTGATATAGAGCACATGCTAGGCTATGTTTTGGTCACCAACTCATATAGGGCAATAATTACAAGCAACCTTCAATTATTCAACAAAGGGCATAATAGTCATTTCGCATTTAATTTTAATGGCATTCTAGTAAATGGCCAAACCCTTAAGGTTTGGGTTTTGGGTAAGGGTTTAGGGTTTGAACCCTTTTAGGTTTTATAAGCAAAATTCTAGGATTTCCAAGATTAGGATTTAAAAATAAAATTAATATTTCTAAATTATAATTAGAATTTTCTAATTATATTAAAATTTCTTAATCATAATTCAATCTTGCTAATTAGGATTAATATATCCTAATTAAAATTGCTAATTTAGCAATTAGGGTCAAAATCAAGCATTAGGGTTTACAATCCAAAAAATAGGGTTTATAATAGAAAAATAATTTTCTAATTTAGAAATTAGATTTCGTAATTAGATTAGGGTTTTCTAATTACTCATAACTTGAAAATTAGAATTAATATTTTCTAATTAACATTAAAATTATTGAACTAACAATCAGGCTTTCCCTAATTACAAATTAGGATTCCTAAACCAAAAATTAGGGTTTCAAATTTTGAAATTAGGGTTTTCCAACCAATTTGTTAAGATTGACCCTAAGTAATTTTATAATTATTTACACTTACGCCAATAAGTTTTCAATTTAGGGTTTCATACACCGAATTAGGCTTTTGGATTCCCGGAACTAAAGTTAGGGTTTCCAGAACCGGTTTCTAGGGTTTCTTGTTAATCGATAGGGTTTTCTAACCGAACGTTGACGTTCTTAATATTTACTTAGGGTTTGACACTGATAAAATTATCTGGTCAACCCTTGACCTTTAACCATATATTGTACACATATACACAGAACATATTCACGTATTCCCTTAATCATGAATAATTCACCTAATTCATTCACAGAATTTTAAAATCCTCAAAATTCTATCTTAAAAATATCAAACGCATACACTAATTTTCTGTCTAGGTTCTAATATTGAACCCTAAATAAATTAATAAAAATTTTAAAAATATTCAAAATTCTCGGGTTGTCACATTCACCCCTTCTTCTAAAAATTCCGTCCCCAAAATTTACCTCACCCTTACCCATACACCATACCTTCTCATCATCACATGCTACCCAATACACCTCTCATAAGATTAAAAATTTTGAAATTGTGCTGAGGGGTTTTACAAACTATTGTATGTCATTTTCGCAAAGGTTTTAAGGAAATTCATCCGCAAACTGTCATAACTTACAGACACAAAGGGTGATTAGCTCGATATGCCCTGTACTGATCAAGTACTGCTGGTCGGAACAATTTGTTCCTCTTATCCGCCTTGGGCACATAGTTTACCTCAGTCTTATTAGATTCTGCACCAAAACAATTTGGTTCGGGAAATTTCTTTCAATGAACACTTAGAGTTTTCATAAACATTAGTCTAGCTTAATCGAATAGCGTAGACTCATATCAATAATTCAATTCAATAGAATTATTTAGGTGTAGTCAAACCCCGTTGGCAAATTAAAATTTTTGAAAATATTTTTGAGAATGACGTCATGATGCCGAACTGTATTAACAGTTCGTTTGAGGATGTCGTCATCGTATGACTTTGTCATAACACATCATACAATAGTGGAATAATGACGTTAGATCAAATTCACACTAAGTATTCATGTATTTACAACTCCATCACCTTTTTATCATCTCTGCACCAGGTTACATGGTACCTAAGTGATAAATAAAATATATTTAGATATTTCAAATCATTTGTGTCTAGCCGAAATAAGTAGCATAGACTGTACTTTAAACCGTTTCAAAAATAATTACGAGTCTACATTTTTTTTTAAAAGCACATAGTGCGTATTTAGCTTGATGTCAAAATTTTAAAGTCTAGCATTGCTAGGAGTTTTCAAAAACTTATGTCTTCACTAATGACCAGTTGCTTAATAATCTATCTATTCCTATAATCCTCAATTCTTCATTCACACACAACTATGCCCAGTCCGTCAAACCTCACTTATGAGTTCATAAACTTGCCACAATCATATGAGTTTAAGAACTTACCCTAGTCAGACCTTTAGCGTCCATTCGCTGAGGGGTTCATAAACATTTCATATAACTATAAGTCAAGAATGTCACATAAGTATGAGTTTTAAGAACTCGTACTTAACCTTATATCCTCTACCTATAACATATCTATCTGTTATACACATGAGAAAGGAATCACCCTCTTAACATGCATATAACAAATAGCGCGACACAAATATTTTAATGATTATCATTGCCAGAAACTAAGTAGTTTTTACACCAAGTACAATTCCCCGCCCATACAAGGAATCATACAACTCAGCTACCGATATGAGTCCTAAATTGAATCCCCACCTAACCTTAACACCCTTCTCAATACGAATTTCATTTAACTCGTATTCATAATCCTTTCCTGAATCTGTACCAATTCACACAGCAATCTTGTTGTAAACTTTCCAATTATCATATTGATTCTTTTCCCATATTATAACTTTATCAGATCATGGGATGATCTCATCATATATATTACGATTCATTTCTATATCTTGATCGTTTTGTTTACGATCTCCTATCACTGCACCTTTAGCCTTTTAGACTCTATCTATTCACCACTACTGTTCAACTTTATTTTCAGAGTTAGGGAACTCTATATCTTTTATAACCTGCCGAGATTCGTCTTTGAATCATCCCGACACACTAACTCTATGTGAGTTAGTACTTATCCTAATCACTGCGGTTATTAGTCTCAGGTATTCCTACCTAAGGTTCATAACCTACAGCTTTGATACCAACTGTGACAGCCTCGAATCTGGGTCCCAAATCACCACGGATCCAGTACAATCATTCTATAACTATTGCTATATTTGCGGAAGATATAAACATAAATTGTTTATACAATACATATTACACACTATTTTTCCAAGGTCGAGTAACCTTAACGTATACACAATTAATACCTTATTTGACTTACAACAACATTAATATACAATACATATACAAATTTAGATGCACACATATACTAAAGCTGGAAATGTCTTTAACCTTTCCTTGTATCTGATGTAATCGTCTTAATCTGCAATGTTAATCATGATATAGCAAGGGTGAGCATAAGGATTGCCCAGCAAGTTTAAATTTATAATATAACGATATATCATGATTGAAAGAATCTGAATAATAAGCTGGCTATAATTCAACAATATAATTGTGAATTAGCAGGAACAAACTTTTGACTGAACAAGTATTAAACATGAACAAATATATCTGAACCAACGGGTATGAAGCTGATCAGCCTTTCATACCTGACTTATACATATAATATGTATAGAGTACAATTCTACATGAAAATCAGCAATGATTAACCATAAGCATATCCGAATGAAACAACTCTTAGTAGAGTTAAGTAAAAACAAACTTGCATGTCCGGTTGATTACTGCTACGCAATTTATAACACTTTATCTGAAGACCTAATATTAGTAATATAGATCTCCAATATTAGAATAATATCATCACAATATAATACTATTATATATATATATATATATATATATATATATATATATATACACACATAGAATAACCTAAACACATAACACATAACCCTATCAGTCTATAACACATATAAGAATCAGTATCAGGTCAAACTATTTCAGTCTGACTTGAATCAGACAAAATTCTAATGTCCCGACGGTCTAATCGGATAAAATTTCAAGTTTAAGTTCAATTAAACTTTGTCTAAACACTTAACCATTATCTAAGATAATTTACTAACAGTCAAAATATTTTCAAAGGCTTGTAATTATTTTCACATAATTATTATCATTTATCTTGATTTTTCAATCATTAAAATCATATTTATATATATTAAATACCACATAATTCATTTATCATTAATATTTATTATTATCAAATACTAATGAAATACATGTCATAATATTATAATATATTTATAATATATCAAAGTATTTTTAATAATTTAAAATCACCTTTATATGATTTTTAAACAATTAAATTCATTATCCGATAATTGCTTTTAATATTAAAATATTAATATTTTTTGACAAAATATCAAAAGTTATATTTTATAACTTAAAATATTTTATAACACTTAAATCATTTTTATGTGATTTTTAAATCATTAATTCTATTTTTCCATAATTTATTTAATATATTTATTAAATAAACTAATTATCATTAATATTGATTAATTAATGAAATTCATCACAAAATATTAAAAGTCACTAAAAATAACTTAAAATATTTTATTATACCATAATATTATTTTTCATGATTTTTCATGTATTAAAATCATTTTTAACTCATTTATTTAATATTATAATTAAATAAATTAAATACCATTTATATTCCAAAAATATTAAATATTTATGAAATATACTCAAAATAATTTAAAACTATTTTTCGGACTTTAAAATAATTTTTCAGAATTTATTTTGTATTTTTAATAATTAAAAACCATTTAATTCTATTTATTTAATATAATAAGTATTTTTCAGAAATTAAGTGTCGCTATAGGGGCTTTAGGCAACAAATCCGTCACTATTGGTGTTCTTCACGTGTTCTTGAGCCTTGCCCAAAAAACATGTCAGTAACCGAGTCGGTATGTTTGACCAATTTTAGATTCATGGTTATACGGTTTTCTGGGCTGGGTTAAGTTTTATGATTATAGTATAAGTGTAATACTACAAGTAACATTTGATTTCATGACCAAACAACAATACAACTGAGAGATCTAAGCTCTCAATCTTCTTGTCAGAGACTGGTCTGGGTTTTCTGGGTAACCTAGAAACCCAGGCAGTTCATGGTTCCTACTTTGAATCCTCATATCATGCGTTCTGGGTTTTCTTTGTGTGGTACAATAGTTCATAGGTGTAGTCGAGGTGTCAGGGAATAACTCTAAAACAACCCATCAGTCTAACAACAACATATAAAGCAATCATGGCCGGTCAAAGTAGTAGTTCGGGTTGTTCTTGAACATTTCTGGGTTTTCCAGAAATGTTCTTGAGCAATTCGGTCAACGGTAGTTTGACCACTAATTTATACGATTCGGCTACGAATCTGGGTGGTCTAAAGGCATATATGTATAGCTAGTATGTCAGTCTATAAGATAAAACCAACAAAATCACATAACAACTTAAACATAGCAAGATCTAGCGCCTGCAAAAGCTTGTCAAGAAACTTCTGGAATTCTGGGCTGCCCAGAATTTCATATCTGTGAACGGTCAACGAGGTTTTACCGACCGTATCTCTCACTATATTTATGATATGGTCGTATTTCCAGTTTCAGATCACAGTCTACATGTCAAAGAACATATTTATAACAAAAAACAACACAAAGAAAAAATAGAGAAGGATTTACAGGCCCTGACATTAGCTTGTCAGGCCACTCATGAAGGTTCAAGAACAGCTTCTAAAAACTTGATTTTTGTACATCTACATGATATGGATCCATGATCCAACAGCCCAGATCACTTATAGATACATTCCAACACATATCTAAACAACAAAACATATCATCTAACATAAAATCTAAAGATTTCGAATTTTGAAGGTTTATACCTTTCTAGCTTGGATCTTGGAATCTGACCATTGTAATCTGTTCTAGGCTAGCAATGAAGTGTTCTTGGCTTATCTTAACACTCTCTTACATTCCCCATTCCCGAATTTTTACAGAGAGAAAGGGTTGGAAAGAATGAAAAATAAAAGTGGCTTTTCTCTTACTTGTAATCTATATAATTATTGTATGTAATGTATCTAGTAATTCTAGATGGCTGATGTGTTTGATATACAGCACATGCCAGGCTATGTTTTGGTCATTAACTAACATAGGGCAACAATTACAAGCAACCTTCAATTATTCAACAAAGGGCATAATAGTCATTTCGCATTTCATTTTAATGGCATTCTACTAAATGGCCAAACCCTTAGGGTTTAGGGTTTGGGTTTGGGTTTGGGTTAGGGTTTAGGATTTGAACCCTTTTAGGTTTTATAAGCAAAATTCTAGGATTTCCAATATTAGGATTTAAAAATAAAATTAATATTTCTAAATTATAATTAGAATTTTCTAATTATATTAAAATTTCTTAATCATAATTCTATCTTGCTAATTAGGATTAATATATCCTAATTAAAATTGCTAATTTAGCAATTAGGGTCAAAATCAAGCATTAGGGTTTATAATCCAAAAATTAGGGTTTCTAATACAAAATAATTTTCTAATTTAGAAATTAGATTTCGTAATTAGATTAGAGTTTTCTAATTACCCATAACTTAAAAATTAGAATTAATATTTTCTAATTAACATTAAAATTATTGAACTAACAATCGGGCTTTCCCTAATTACAAATTAGGATTCCTAAACCAGAAATTAGGGTTTCAAATTTTGAAATTAGGGTTTTCTAACCAATTTGTTAAGATTGACCCTAATTAATCTTATAATTATTTACACTTATGTCAATAAGTTTTCAATTTAGGGTTTCATACACCGAATTAGGGTTTTGGATTCCCGGAACTAAAGTTAGGGTTTCCAGAACTAGTTTTTAGGGTTTCTTATTAATCGCTAGGGGTTTCTAACCGAACGTTGACGTTCTTAATATTTGCTTAGGGTTTGACACTGATAAAATTATCTGGTCAACCCTTGACCTTTAACCACATATTGTACACATATACACAGAACATATTCACGTATTCCCTTAATGCTGAATAATTCACCTAATTCATTCACATAATTTTGAAATCCTCAAAATTCTATCTTAAAAATATCAAACGCATACACTAATTTTCTGTCTAGGTTCTAATATTGAACCCTAAATAAATTAATAAAAATTTTAAAAATATTCAAAATTCTCGGGTTGTCACAATATCACTGTCATGTTTATGTACTTAACTATTTAAATGCAATTTCCTGTCATTATTGTCATTTTATATTCTCATATATATATATATATATATATATATATATATATATATATATATATATATATACGTACATGCGGGGAGGATCTAAAGCGGACCAAAGAACGGACCAAGGCAAAAACACGCGGGTTCAGGGTCCGGGTCGGACCAACCCGCGGGTTGACCCTGAAACCCGCGTGTTTTTGCCTTGGTCCGTTCTTTGGTCCGCTTATTTGGTCCGCTTTAGATCCTCTCCGTACATACATGTAATCAAATATAACTTATACTAACATCTTAAAATTTATAATATATAAACGGCTTTTGAAGCAGCGCAAAAAAAGTTTGGCTTGGGTAGGGGGCCTAATCATGTGCCCAAGGCCCCTACTAATCCAGATGATCGGATTCTTATTCAGATTCATCCTCCTCCGAATAGCACGTACGTCCCGCATCATTTATATATAAGCATTTTAGATTCCATTTATACAAGATATATAACTAATGTAAATTGCTTTAATATATATACTTATCTTTGATGTAAATTGTTGTATATTATAGTGATTTTTCAGATAAAAAGATCGTCAAGTGCATATCACAGCTGTGCTTAGAGAAGTGGCCCACACCTGTGATTACGTAGGCGAGCACACCTATCGCACACAAGGATGCAGTTTGGGCTGAATTTCTACTATGTTTTTTTTAATTATGACAGATAATATAATATTCTAAGGATAATTATTTAGTAGTGTTGAATTATATGTTAAAAGTACCGTTTTAATATTATTAGTGTTGTTTTATTTGTAGAAAAGGTATAGATGGGAGGATGCGCAGGCTTCAATGATACAAACATTATTCTGCCAGAAGTGCGCCGTCCGCACCAAAGACAATTTGAACAAAGAATGACATAAAGCCCTTCATAATGCATCAATCGACCATCCAGGCCAGGGAGAGGATTACATGCACGAGCATAGCCCCTGGTGGTGCACCCAGTTCATATGGGCTGAGATGTATGCCCAATGGAAAGATGAGAGCTGGGTCAAAAGACGCAAGACTGCCGCCACTAACAGATCCACGGGTGTACCTGATGGTGAAAAGGCTAAAGGAACCTAGTACAGGGGCGAAAATATTCCACAGTTGCAACATATCACTGCTAGGGTGCGTATGAATAGTTTTAATATGTTTACAATCATGAATTGTAGAATATATATCACATTTTTACTTAGTAATATTTGCATCCCATTTGTATAGGAGTCTCAGTCTCAAGGTCAGCCTATCCATTGGCTGGATGTGTACGTGGCCACCCATGATGGTCTGCCTGATGCTCTCCATATAGCGGTAATAAGTTTTAACAACTTCATCGTGTTTATCAAGTTTTGCGTCGTTCTTTAGAATTTTACCAATTTATTTTTAACTATTTAATTGTTAACATGATGACAGGATACTTATAAGCATTTATTGAATGAGCGCTATCCTGAAGGCACCCCACGTCCGCCAATTGATCAAGAATTATGGGAGAGGGCGTCTGTTGTGAAGAAGAACTACGTCAAAGGTCAAAGACAACGACGACGCCCATCCTTTAGTGGCTCAGGCAACTCTGCTACCCAGTCTTCACAGTCGTCGAGCCATCCAGCTATTCATACTTCTGCTAACTGTGTGAGAGCTATAAGTCGAGATCGCGATCTTCTAAAGATACTGGGTGGGCATCTGGCGGCTCTGAGTGTTGATTAGTTAGCTGATGCAGTGGCGGCAACAGCAGCATCACAACATGGGGATGACGACGAGGAAATCAATCTTATTTATTACAATCAAAGTAGTGACTTATATATATATATATATATATATATATATATATATATATATATATATATATATATATATATATATATATATCACTACTAGAAAAATAAGAATACGTGACGGAATTTTGTGACACCTTTTAAAAATAATCACAAAAGATAGTAATTTGTGATGAATTTTTTAAGCAATCACAAAATAATAGTATATATGATGGTTCTTAGTGATGACTAATCTTGCCATCAATGTATTATAATTGTGATGGTCATGTCAATCACACCAATTATTTCACGCAAAATAAATTTTCTTTTTGTGACGCACTAAGTCATCACTTATAGATATACTCTTTTCGTGATTGCATTTAAGCTATCACTAATATTTTAATGTAGGAAATAATCAAAACAATATTTTATGACGGCCGTGACAATCATTAAAAAGATAGATTTTTGTGACGACTTTTATTTGTAATTACAAAAAGAAGGTATTTTGTGATGAAATTTTCAAGCCATCACAAAACAATAAAATATATGATGGCTCTCAGTGATGACTAATTTTACCGTCATTATAGAGTATTTGTGACTGCCACTGCAATCACCAAATCTTATGTGAAAATAATTTTGTGTAGTAAGTCAACTCACATATATTTCCTTTTATATTTTGTTTTAAAATTATAATCATGATCTAGGCTTTGGTGTAGTGGTAATACTCGTTATTTAGTTTGCAAATGGGGGGAGGGTTCGAATTCTACAAGTATCATTTGATACAATTAATATAGTGAAATAAATTGTACGTAAATAGAGATTCACGTTCTTACATTTGATCTCTAAAATCTTTTTTTTTTGTGATGACTTTGACAATCACAATAGATTACATGTTAATGTGATTGTATTAATCATCACAAAAGCACTAAGCGTTTGCGTGATTGCCAAAACCATCACGTAAAATCTTTCATGATGGGATTGTTTTCTTACTTTTTGTGATGGATTTTGGCCATCACAAATGACCATTTTTTTAGTAGTGTGTGTGTGTGTGTGTGTGTGTGTGTGTGTGTGTGTGTGTATATATATATATATATATATATATATATATATATATATATATATATATATTGTTGTGTTTAAAAACAACTATATATTGTCGTAACACCAGTATCAACATATATACTATATATGTAACTTGTTTTATTACTTTGTTAATTAGAGGGTGATCAAGATCAAGGAAAAACTAATTTGGACAATGATGCTTGACGACTTATTTAGTTGTAGTTATTTGAGAATCTTGTACTTTTATATTCATTTCTTGGATGTCTGTATGTTACTTAAAGATTAGATTTGTTAATATTTATTCAATTCATATTGGTTTTTAAATGTTTATATAGTTTATATACTAGTTTGGTGTATGTGTCGGTATATAGACGATGGATGTTATATTGTTGTGCATGTTTATATGTGTTGGGATAAATTAGGTACAAAATAGTTACAGTTTTTTGCGAATTCTGAAAAATAGAAAAAATCTGGTTTCTAGGTTTTTTTACATCAGCGACCGCATGCGGTCGCTGATAAGTGTTAGCGACTGCTAATCACATGGGGCTATTAGCGATCGCATGCGGTCGCTGACACGTGGCCCACGTTGGCTTGTGGCCTTGAACCATGCTGACTCATCTTAGCGACTGAAATAACGATTTCGATCGCTAATATCGGTTGCAGATAGATCGGTCGCTAATAGTAGCCGCTGATGTGCATTCTAGAGGCCAGATTTTATGCGACGCCTATCAGCGACCGCATTCGGTCGCAGATGATCATCAGCGACTGCCTCAGCAACCGCTTGCGGTCGGTGATAAGCGGTCGCAGATAGGTTGTTTTCTTGTAGTGCAGTAATGATTACATAACATTTTCACAGTAATTATTACCCTTAGATTAATGACTACATGAATATAATAATATAATGACCACTTTGCATTCCATTTATGTATAAAATTAACTAAGTGAATCACATATATGATATCCAAGTATAAAATCTTTACCAACATCATAAGCTATTAAAACTTACGAATAAAAGAAAAAAAAATCACACGGTATAAATTCGTCTTCTCCAAATTGCAGTGCAGAAGTACTTTTGCTTCTCTTTTTCCTTGTGCCGCCTCATGCCCAATTTCTTTCTTACGTTCGTATGAGATATAATGCAGTACAGTTAGGTTTTATTTATTGTCTTATTATTTCTCCTAATTATAATAGAATTTTACTCTCACACAAATATAAGTTCGACCCAATAGGTTTAAAAACCCAAATTAATAAAATTTCTTATTTATTATAGTCCACATAAATTAAATACAATTTGACCCAAATAAAAACAAAGTCCAATTAATATGTTTTAAAATAAAATAATTTTTATTATTCATTATTTATTTATTTATTTTACCGGGTATTACATATATATAACACACACACACACACACACACACACACACACACACACACACACACATATATATATATATATATATATATATATATACAAACTCATTACGTCTCACAATAAGAATTATATTTATTAAATTCTTATTTTAATAGTTTTCGAAAATTCGGGTCTATAGCCAGCAGCTTGCGCGCTGCGCTGTAGCAATTGGTTAGTATGATATGTTTTGGCTGAGCTGTTATGGTCTATTTGGGGTTGTTTTAAACATGATGCTATATGCGTTTATAATAAATTACTAAAATAGTCTAATATGTTATAGTTATTACATAATATTGTTAATAATTTTAATAAATATAATAACCAAAATGGGTGTGTGATTTAAGTATAAGAATGCAAGCTTTGGATTAAAACTTATGTAAAGTACATGTTTATTGGGATATTATATATATATATATATATATATATATATATATTAGTGAAACAAAATGAGTAGAATGGATATGGTTAACTTGAACTTAGGGGATGTATTCAATTAAGATTTTTAAAAACTTTTTTTAAATAACAGACTTTTGTAGAATTTGTAGAATGTTAATGACTTTCACAGACTTTAAAGACTTTTTTAAAATGACTTTTTTAGACTTCATAAAATAAGTAACATACTTTTATAAATTTTTATCAAGATTGTGATAGACTTTTGTATGCTTCTAATATATCTTGTAACTTATATTAATTGTTAATTAGCCCATGTGTACAACATCTCCCTCTTTTTTCATGAACTAGAGTAAATCTCATTATATTATTGTGGCATGAGATTTTATATATGTTAAAAACGTTCACATTATGCTACTCATTTTATGATACATTTGGATACTCGGATACCAATAAAACATTAGAAACTATAGACGCAATACAAAAATTAAGCTCACTTTTCATTGAGCTATATATACTTTATGCATATGCGTACACTTTTTACTAATAATTGATTGCTTTTTATTATTGATTGTTTTACTAATATATATATATATATATATATATATATATATATACACACAATGGATCCTGTCCGGACTCCCGGACAGGTCCTAAAATACGGACCCAAATTTTATTTTTATTTTTTTTGCTTTTTTTTTTAAAATAACTAAAAAAAAATATTTAATATTTTATGGAACTGAAATTTTTTCATAATACAATGTTTTGGACGTGTTTTGAATACCTATACCAAAAAGTGGTGGTACAGTCTGCACAGACAGTACCACCATGTTTTGTTATACGTACCCAAATCACACCCAAAATACTGTATTATGAAAAAATTTCAATTCCATAATTTTTTTTTTTTTTTTTTAGTTGTTTCAAAAAAAAAAAAGCAAAAAAAAAAAAAAAAAATAAAGGTCCGGATTTTATAGAGTCCGGGATCCCGGACTGGATCCGGACTCTATATATATATATATATATATATATATATATATATATATATATATATATATATATATATATATATATATATAGAGAGAGAGAGAGAGCAAGGATCAAGAGCATTCTTTTTAAATAGCATTCTTCCTTAAATAGCACTCCTTTATTAAAATTACGTCGTTTTGAAATGGTCGCGAGTGGTATTTTTGTAAATAAAAGAAAAACAAGTGGGACCACTCTCTTTTAAGTCACTCCAAAACGACGTAGTTTTAATAAAGGAGTGCTATTTAAGGAGGAATGCAAATTTAAGAGGAATACTCTTGATCCTTACTCTCTTTCTCTCTCTCTCTCTCTCTCTCTCTCTCTCTCTCTCTCTCTCTCTCTCTCTCTCTCTCTATATATATATATATATATATATATATATATATATATATATATATATATATATATATTGTTTGATTCTGTCAACCCAATTTTCCATTTTAACTGTTGCTAATTTTGTTTGATTGTGTGGACCATTTTTATGCGCCTAACATATATCAAAGCAATGCGTTTTTCCCTTTTTTATAAGGAAAAGATAACGATTTTGTCAATTTGTTATGCAAGAATACAACCACATGTTACATTATTTCACTATGATACACCAAAGACACTTGAAGACGAATATGGAGGATGTCTAAAAAATTAACAGTGATTTTCTTCGTTTAAAATGTCAAAAAACTAAAAAAAAAATACACATATACATCATATATTTTTTATTTTCATATATTATAATACATAATCTTTACAATTGATATAAGAGTTTTATGATTTTATCTCACCTTTGTTGAACAAATCTATTACCTCTCTCTATTGAAAGTTTTTGAACGGCTGCTTTTTCCCTCACCAATTCAGATTAGGTCTAGTTATTTGTTTACTTATTAATATATCTTGTTAATTCTCTTATAATAAAATTATAATAAATCTAATTATATTTATGGCCCAAAATTTACCAAATTATTTATCCATCACATATTAATATTTATTAGCCCATATAAAATAAATAACTAATTTGACCCAATAAAAGACAAAGTCCAATTAATAATTAATTTTTTTCACCTTTTTGTTTATTTGGAAGTCTTTAGAAATCTTTAGAGACGAGGTACGACTTTGGATATGGGCTGATAGTTATAATTATTCTTCTAAAGTCTGTCAAACTCTACCATTTGATAGAAATCTTTAAAATTTATGACTTTTTGAATACCAAAATACTTTTATAGACTTTGTAAAAATCTTAATTCAATGCCACCTAACTTTTAAAGACATTAAAAAAGTTGTAATTGAATACCACTAAACTTTTATAAACTCTTTAAATGTCTTGATTCAATACAACCAAACTTTTAAAGTATTTAAAAGTCTTTAAAAATCTTAATTGAATACACCCCCCTTAAATCTAAACTCATGAATGTTTAGCATATTGATCTATTAAAGTACTACAGAATAATAGAACATGTTATATACATGTGTATCAAATCTATTGACAAAAGAAAAGATAGAAATAAAATATTAAACTTGTAAAAACACAAGCTTAAATAGAATTTGTATGAAATATGATAATGTTATTTATTGAAATAATATTATGTGTGTTAATAGGTGTTATATGGGAGCTTAATACTTTAAATTCACATAATCGCATAGAGTTGATAGTTTTGCATCGAGAAGGCAAGTTTTTCAATTTTATTTGTATTACATAAGTTTGAACATATTGGTTATGTGAAATCATTATTGTGTTAACATGCAATTGTTATGAATAAATTGATATACATGTTTGGAATTATAATGTTATATGAATTGATAAAGTCAAAGTATGACTAAAGCTAATTGAATTACGGAAACTCAATTTGTTCTTGGTATGTGACACGATAAGTTTGTTAATATGGTAAGTATGATTTGAATACAACATGAGAAATTTGAAAGCATGCATATGAACATGAATATAATGAGATGTATGGAGCATATGTAATCACCTTGTTTAAGATTTATGATGTATATATAAAGTGCATAGAATGTGAACATGATGCATAACTCAAATGTGTAGTATGTATGAAATGTGATATGTGTTATCTATTAAACTTGCTGAGATGTCGCGCTCATATTTGCAAAATATACTTTTGCAGTTGAGAAGATTATTTGAAAATACAGGATTTCTCTCAAATAAGGAAAATATATAGTGAAGATATTACACAATATTAGATAATTGTCTTTTGTATTAATATAAAAAAAAACTCGATAGGGTAAAGATAATGAGGATTCTTACTATAATAGATAAGTTGTATGTATTATTTCTGATTGGATCAGATGTTAAGGTTGTATACAAGGGGATGTTTTAAGATTGAATTATGAATTGTAATTATTTATAAGTATTGTGGTGATTGAATAGAGAAATTATATTAAATTGGAACATATAAAATGAAGAATAAGTTTGGAAGTTTGAGGTTGTTATATTCATATGGAATCCGTGGAAATGAATAACAAGTTATGCTGTTTGAGATATTTGAGTAGGAGATGTAAAGGTTTTGATTCTGAGAACAGAACGATAAGAAAAGTTATGGAATTTATGGTTTCTATTTAATAATAAATAAATTTTAGAATATGTAAGTCTTATCTCTTGATTATCACTAAAGGTTATAAAAAGCTTTTAAATATTTGAGTTTTACCAATTTTAATAATGATTATTTACAAAAATTGAGAATTAATTTGTATATTAACGCACAAGATCGGTTTGTAATTAGGCCGGATTTTGGAATCGTTACATCTTAGTTCACTACAAGCTCATTCAAAAGGTCATGATTGAGCTAGTGTAGTATTTATAGTAACTTAATTCCTTAAGTATATATAAAAAAATTTCATATCTTTCAATATGGGATTGAGGTGTTATAATTAATAATTTGGCAATTATAATATCTACAAACTCACACTGAATGATTATGAGTGATAATATTACAACAACAATTAGTCTCCAATAAGAACAAAAGAAAGTCTCACAATAAGAAAGATATTCACATGATTTTGAAACTTCCCAAGACAAAGGTTTAACCATTAAGCTAGGATCTCATTGGCTTATTCAGTCTAATTATTATTGTGACAATATCATTTTTGATGTTTGAGTTACCTTAGATGTTCCAAATAATATATACATGTTTATAAAAAATCTGAAAAGAAAAAAGAACATTTTTTTCAATATTTTTTTCAAGACAAAAATGTCCCCAGTAAGTTAATTTCTAAGAGTTTTCTATTATTCAATACAGTTAAATGCAGTTTAGAACCCTCAAGTTTATTTCATTTCGCATATTGCATCTTATACTTCAAAACGTGACACTTTACATTCCGTACTTTTAACGAACATGCACATAACACCCTTCGACCTCAAATCCGTCAATAAAAGTGCAAAATCCGTTACTTTAAAATACTAACATTGTCACTTTTAGTGAAGGATTTTCATCTTGAAGGTGTTATGTGTCGATTCACTAAATGTGTGGGATACAAAGTGTAATGTTTTGAAGTATAAGATGTAATGTATAAAATAGGGAAACTTGGGGATCCAAAGTGTATTTAACTCTTATATTCAAAAATACCAAAAGAAAAAACTATTAAACAGCAAAAATTGGATACAGTTTTCAATAGCAATCAAAAGTTGTCACCAAATTTATTAGTCGTGGCATTTTAAAGTTGGTGACTTTTGCAATTATTGCCATTTGAAGATGATTTAGTGCGTGGCATTTGTCAAATGCCGGTAAAAGGAATAACAATGACAAGCACTAGTAAATGGACTTGTGGCATCAGGCAAACGCCATTCAAATAAAGCTAAATAATGTTATATTTCTGATTGCTTTATGTATTAATCAGGGTAATTTACTAGCACAAGAAACTACAAGTTATTAATCAACCATTTTTCGATGTAGACGGCCACTAGTCTCAATTATTTAGCCTCCTTGTCATCCCACACACACGCACACGCACACGCACATGCACATACCAAACCCTATACCATAATTAGCCTCGGTTAGGGTAATTAAGTTCAAGTGTTATTTGACCAATCCCTTCCACATTCGTTACATTACAATTTTTTAGGGTTTGAGTTTAGGGTTGATACACAAAGATTGTAGTGATTAGTGAGTATGCATGTTTTCTGTAGCAGATCATCTTATTTCTTTCTGAAACATTGGCTTGTTGGCATAAGGATGAGATGGAGTAGGAAAAAGAAGAAAAGTGTTTTGAAGAGATTTGCACCTTCATTTTAGTTGGTTTACTTGGGGATGATTGGAGGAGTATAAAGTAAAAGAGGAGGTATTATTTATAGGTTTTGTTTGTTGAAGCGAGAGATTTGATAAAAGTTGTGATAAGTATTACGAAATTTTTTTGTTGAATTATAATTAAAAATTATATAAACACATGGATGGACTAAAATTATAAGAGGACTCATTATATTACATATTTTAAAAAAAAATCAATAATAATATTCACATAAGTGACAACAATAAATCGATACATAAATTCTGAATATATATCATTTCCCTTATGACATCCAAATTTTTAGAATCTCATTCGTGTTAAATTAATAATTAAAAAAAATGTAATCGCTATTTTTTGGAGCAAATCCATAGATTTTGGCTTGAAATGTGCTTAAATGATTTCCTTTTAGAAGCATTCCAACTTTAAATCAGACAACTGAATTGGGTGGGAATAATCCATGACATGAATGCCTCCTATCAAAGCGAAGTTGAGTTTTCATATTCAGCACTTGTTCCACTTACCCTATATAATACAATACTCCTTTCTCTATTCATTTTTGTGGTCAAATTGACTATTTTTAAATGATTAAAATATAAAAATGACCTCTGTACTACAAGGGTATTTGAATATTGTGTCTCTTTTTTTTAGTCAATTCAAAACTAACCATTTATTAACTGAAAATTTGGATTGTGAATCCTATTGTACCATGTGGCGTTGACTTGTACACATACACATTAACATGTCAATTTTAACACATTTGGGCTAAAAATATCTATTCTCCCAATATTTGAACTTAACACCTTATACTTCTAACATTAGCAAAATATTAATTACCAACTAAGTTAAGAATTAATATTATTTTTTTAAAAATTATTACTAACAGTAATACTAATAGTATTAGTAAAACTTTATAAGTTATTAGTAATATTATAAATAAGTTATTAATAATTACTTATTAGTTATTAATAATTCTCTTTAACATGATGTTGTTTACTTGGATAAATACTTATAATATATTATCTTAATAAAATTACTTATTAGATATTAGTATATATTAATGGTATTACTAACATTAATATTCTAATAGCATTATCGTTATAGTCTACATTAATGTTAAAAAAATAAACCTTATTTTATTTTATAATTTTTTTAACAAAAATAATAATTGAAATAATGTATGCTAATAAGAATAATTTATGATAATAACGATAATACAATAGTTATAATAAATAAATAATTTAATCTTGTGACCTTATATTTTGTAAAAATAATAAGTATTTTACTTATTCAATATATGTAAATTATTTTTTTCGATTTCATCTTTTGCAATAAGTAACGAAGTTGGAGAGATAGAATTAATATATTAACAAATAAATAAATAAATAATGAAAACCCTAAGATGACTCTTGTTTACGGTTTTGACTCTTCTCATCCGTTCCTACAGGAAAAACTAGACAAAGAAGAAGAAAAATTGAATTTATCTCTTCTTTTCGTCAAAATTATCTTATTTTTTCATTAGCGTTGATGTATATTAATAACAATAATATTGTAAGCATATTAATATTATTAATAACATTAATATATCATAAAATCTAATTATAAGTAATACTATTAACATAATATATTTTATATTTAGCTAAGAAGCAAAATCATATTAAAGAGAATTATTAATAAGTAATTAATAACATCTTATTAATAATATTATTAATAACTAATAAGTTGTATTAATAATATTACTGTTAGTAATAATTTTCTAAGAGATAACATTAATATTCTTAACTTAGTTGATAATCAAATAGCTTGTTAGTTTTTGTAGTATGGGGTTTTAGGTTCAAATCTTGAGAGAATAGATATTTTTAGCTTAAATGTGTTAAATTAACATGTCAACATGTCATGTATATAAGTTAACGCCACATGACACAATAAGGTTCACAATCCAAATTTTCAGATAGTAAATGATTTGTTTTGAATTAACTTAAAAAAAGAAACGCAATATCTAAATACCCCTATAGTACATGGGTCAATTTTATATTTTACTCATTTTTAAAATCAATATATCTTATTATTCTTTTATATATATGCAAAAAGCCTATAAACATCATAAACTACATACAATTTAGTACTAATGTCAATGTTTGTCTTTTTGGAAATTTAAATATATTTATTTAATTATTAATTTAAAAAATAGTTAATTTAATCACAAAAGTCAATTGAGGACGTTTAGGTTGGGTCAATTGAGGACATTTAGCTTGGGCATTGGGGAGTAATTAATTGACTAAATTTAACTTTGAACCCTAATCTTTACATTGAAAATCGATTTGCAACCTAAACATTATTTTAGATTAAATGCATCCTAAATTTAAAGCGAAAAAATAAATTGCACCCTCCACCTCCTTTTCAGGCTACACCTTTATCAGAGCCTTTAAAATGAGGGGGAAAATAAGAAAAACATTAAAATTTTATTAATATAAGTAGTAAATATTATATAAAAAATATATTTTGTGTTGACAAAAAAAAATGAATTACATAATATTAAGAAATAATAAATAGAGAGTAGAAAGGTAAAATACAAGAATCTCTCCACCCATCTTTTTCTTCCCCACTTCGGTCCTGCAATCTCTACATGCAATTTCTCTGTGATTATACGTTCTCTCTACACTGTAAACCATAATTTTTCTAACAAGTTAATATTCCGTCGATCCACCACAACTAAAAACTCAACCATCACAATCAATAATTATACTTCCACTAATGGTTACGGGACATGTCTTCTTCAATGATTGTGAAGCCTTCGTGAACTTCCCATCAACAATGGCACTGACACCATAAATGTAGGGCAGAGCTTTCATGTAGCACCCCTAAACCCGGTCTATCTTTAAACTCGAGTTCGGTGTGTTACGGTACTACTCATCCAATAAAATCGTAAAACTTGAATGTAATTGATATATTATTACAACACAACACTACTAATCCCAGGCTCTAAAACCTTTACATATTCAAATTATAATATTAATGAATATTACATCATAAAAATATTACAATTACAATAAACTATTGCATTACAATATGTAATCTTCTAAGCCTTCTTCTTTAATAAAATTTCTTTTTGCTTAATATCATCTGACTATTCAAGTCCATCCGCTCTAGTTGCAAAAGTTTTAGAGTTTTGCAATAGTAAGTATTTAATTGCCCAACAAGTTATAGCAGTTGAATAAACAACAAAAATCAAGAATCAATTCATCATTTTTTGAAAACATCATCAACGAAACAATAGTTGAAAAGCAATTCGAATAACCAGGAATAACTTAAATCCATATCATTTTTAAACATCACAATCTTTATTAACTAGTCCTACCGACCTTTACCTTTTTCCTTTCTTAAATCCTACGCTTTAACACCAACAATATCCACATTAACATCATAACACAACCTGTGTCTATTACCATGTTCATCTTATCATGTGTCCAGCTAAAATAATTACCATGGACTTAATCATAACGCAATTCATGTGTTAAAGCCAAGATTCGTCCACGCACTCCAATCACCAAATCGCATCAAATCTTGCACAAAAATGAGATCACACCAAAATCTTGACAGCTTGGGTCGTCGGGGGATAGCTCCGATGTGAGAATAAGTATAGACTGAATAAAGTTTAACAATGGAGGCTTAATGCTCTAGTGCTATAAATAATGAATTGTATGTGCATCTGATGATTAGGGTATAGCCTTATATTTATAGTGATCACACATCATTCCCCGTATATAATGAGAATTCCTCATTAGGTATGATTCCTTAATGAGATTGAACAGAATCTCCTTAAAGAAAGGAAGTTGGATTGTATCCTAACACTTTTTTAAGAGTTGAAAATTAAATGTAATTAGGAATCCTTGATTCCTTAAAATACCCAACTACCAAATCAGGTTCCTACGTAGGGTTAAATACCTCCACGTGGACTTTGGCCCAATAATTACGCCCCAACATTTCCTCTCAGTCTTCGATTAAATTGGACATTTAATGGAAGAGTACTCCAAACAAAGCCCAATGATTAATCATGAATACAGCCAACCCAATCTCCTTAGAATTGTGCCCAACGCATAAAGTGGGGACCCACCATATCTCTCCCACGTTCGTAATCATATCTACTCATTTAATAGTCGCCTCTTGATAAGCACGCGAAGTTGAAAAGTCATTTCTATTAAAGAAAATTCCCCAAACCGAACCAACACTCCTTCCCAACTTTTGAATTTCTTATATCCCTTTCTGCTTCATTCCCTTGTCACTGCAATATTGATTCTTCAACAATAGTCTCCTCAAACCCACCATCAATGGCTTCCTTAAGCACTCCCACCTCCACCAGCCCAGTCAACACTGAACCAATCGATGTGATTCCTATCTCCTCCATCCCACCTCTTCCTATAAACACCCTCGCCGCCAGTACCAACAACCCCACAACAACCACCACCTAAATCCATCACGGTTACCACCAGTTCCGCCCCCTAAATGCTATCCCTATCCAAGGTAGAGCTAGAATTTCAAAAAATGATCAGAGAATACATAGATGAAACAAAATTTCCCCTTGCTAACACTCTATCCACCATCACTGAAAGCGATCTCGTCAAAATCCGAAACCATCACATCCCAGAGACCCATCAACTAAAAGCCCCTTTAGGATCCGATCTGATGTACCATCGAACCGACGATTGGACAACAATGCCATGTACTCTGCTAGAGAAAGGGGTTCGATTACCCCTCCATGCCTTCATCATCACCCTATTAGGTTTTATTGTCATCGGGTTCGCTCAACTGGTACTCAATTCTTATATCAATATTTTCGCATTCATCGTCGTTTGCCACGAGATCGGCGTTCCCTCAACCATTGACTTCTTCTTCTCACTGTTCTCACTGGGCCGATCTCGCGAACCAGGCTTTCATTATTTAAGTAAACAACAACGAAAACCCCACCAACGTATCGAGAAGTGAATCCTAATGAGCACCCCTTTGAGCAATAAGGGATGGCACAAGGACCGATTATTTGACCGAACGTTACCATCAGAGAAGTTCCCCCAAACAGAGTCGTAGAAATAGTGAAGCTCATTAAAAAACTACTAATGAAAGAGCTATCCTTCAAACTACTGACAAAGCAATCTTGGCTATACACTACAAAAAAAAGTCATTGCCGACAGGCCTTGCCGTCGCCAATGGCCCACCTGCCGTCGGCAATGTGGTCATTGGCGACGACAACACCCGTCGCTGTAACAATTCAAAATTTTAAATTGTAATATTAAATATTTATTGAATTATATAAGTATTTATTTGATGTGTTTATTGTTGAAATTGATGAAATAAATATTTTATTGATGTGGTTATTATTAGTAAATATTTATGAATTAAATTTATTAGATAATATTCTAAATTAAATTAATTTATAATTTAGAGAGTTGTAATATAACATGAGATGTTATATTGTTGTTTTAATTTAATAATTTAAATTAGTGTGTTAAATTATTAAATAAAATTATAATAAAATTATAATTTTGTGATAATTGTTTAAGTGGAATATTTATTTAAAATATGGTATGTATAATTAATTTATTTGATTAATGTTGGATATGAAAATCCAAATAAATAATATGTGATTATAAATTATAAACTAAATTGTTTACTAAAATAATTAAAGTAGTTTTAAATTGATTTAACCCAAACAAAGCTTAAAATATTAAGTTTTTAAATTTTAAAGACTTTTGCCAAACAAAGTCTTATGACTTTTAGATTTTTGTTTTTTTTATTTTAGATAATATAAATAAAATAAATAAAAATATAAAATAATATATATAATATTTTATAACTGATAACATAATATTATATTTATTCCAACGTCAGTTTTAGACGTTAGGTGCGTGCCTTTTATTTCTACGTAAAAGGATTTTACCTAAGCCTAAGAAGAAAATAGAAAGGTTCTACATAGAATTGGAGAGAGAACATAGAGAGTTTGAGAGGAAGATTTCTGCGAATTTCAAAGAAATTTGTTGTGTTTTAGCAAGAATTACCGAGCAATTGAAGGTATTGTCCATAACCTTGATATTATATATATATATATATATATATATATATATATATATATATATATATGTGTGTGTGTGTGTGTGTGTGTGTGTGTGTATGTTTTACGACATAAAGTTTCTAAGCTCTGTAAAATCCAATTTGTCTAAAATGGTAGTTATGAACTGAATTATTGTATCTATATGTATGTGTGGTGTTAGAACTAGTATTTAGTTAAGAATTATTATGCTAATTGTGTTTAAAGGAAGAAAATTAATTACATTGTATAAGTTTTACATATGGCTTGTGAAAGTACCAATTATGATAGTTAATTTGTATGTTAATCTGTGAATTGAGGCTTGATTATGCTAGTTCATTAAGAAACGAGGATAACGTAGTTTGAACGAAGTGATTCGGTGTAGAATTGTAATCACAGTGATGATTTTTGTAAAGAATGTCAAAAATGGTGTTTTTGTATGAAAACATGAAATTTAAGAAATTAAATTAGTTAAAGTTGTTAAATTGTTCTAAGTGGTTGAATATGTAAGACCCCGAATTTTATGAAATAAAAGTATTCAATTTTTCTTATAATTACTATTCAGTAAATGGTTAAATTGATAAAAGTTTAAAGTTATGAGTGAAATATGATTTTTTTTTCCAAGTGGTTATAAAATAATCATTGTTGTCGGGGAATATTCTTTCTGTCGGGGAATATTCGTACGACGGCGCAGCCATTTGTGGGCCCCATAACAGAATAACTGTCGGGTGAAGAAAATGACAAATTTGAGTTTTTACAAATAACGGCGTAGTTGTTACCGTTAACACTGCTGGAATACCCGGTGGTTAAAATACAGTAATACGCGTTATTGCACAGTAGCACACGGTATTGCATAGTATTTTTGAAATTATTGATTCTTACGTAAGAAGGCACTACTCAATAATTGTTACAGTAATTACTGTTCAATATTTTATTTTATTGATTCAATAATTGCTGCGTTGATATTTTATATTATTGTTGTTTCAATAATTGTTGCTGCACAGTATTTTCTATTATCAGATCAATAATTCATATTATTTGAATAATATTATTAGATAACATTATTGGCAATGTCTAGAAAGTTCTGTCTAAGGAGAGGTTTGGTCATCTAATTGCGCGCCAGTAAGGAGAAATCCTTATTGGAAAGCCCCCTCTTTCCTGGGAACGGCCTGGTTGTCATAAATGTGATTCTGTAATATTATTTGTGAATAATTAATTATTGATTCATATGATAAGGAAATATTTATTTTATGTGGATATAGACGAGGGATATATTTTTGTGGTTAAAAAATGAAGGAGTTAATGTTGAGATTTTTATCCGTATTTTTGTCGGAATGGAGGTATTAAAAATCAGGGTTTTTGAGATATTTTGCGGGGGTTATAATTTTTAATCCGACCGTTGGATCGTGGTAATTTTTCGATATGTTATACATATATAAGTTGAGTATATGCCCACAAATTTTGAACCGTTAAAAATAAACGTATGGTTTATTATGAATTTTACGAGATGACTGGTTCAGAAATTGTTGAATTTTCGGAGTTTATCATTTTGGTAGAAAATTCTAGAATTTGTGGGCTCCACTTGTGGTTGGTGAAAAAATGTGCTGAATTATATTTCAAATGTGGTGGGTGGGAATAGTAGCAGGTAAAGCCATCAGGTTGCAGGTCAAACCTACCAAAATTTTCCTATAAATAGAGGGCTAAATTAGAATTGAAAATCACACCAGAAACATAAGCTTTCTCTCTTTCTCTCTCTATATTATGAAGCATATTTTGTGAGTTTTTAGATACTTGGTGAGTTGCTATTCATCAGTGCAAGTTTCCTTCAGCATCATATCCGATATCCAGCCAGAAGTACTGCTCTTTTGAGGTAAGGGATAGTAAGGGATAGTAATAGATTTTAAGGGTTGTTATGATTTTCAGTTTCGTAATTTTTCTGATCTTCAAAAATTATGGAAAAATTTGAAATGATATTTTGATGAGTTTTATTGATTGTGTCCAAAAATAGTGATTTTTGGATGTATAGATTAAGAGTTATGAATCTTACGGGAAAATACTATTTTAAAAGTAACCGCTTATAATTCATTGTGGTTAACTCCAAAATTGATGAAATTTTTATTGAGAGTACATGTGTATGATAGAAGTATACTCTGTAAATTTCAGAATTTTTGGACAAAAGTATAATTTTTGATAAATGTCTAAATATTCGGTGGTTTTGGCCATATGAAAAATAGTAAATGAGTTTTAAAAATTCTGAGAAAAATATATGTTCAATATTGGACTATATTATGCTAAATCCCAGAAAAGAAATATTTTTGGAACTGATTTGATATTTTTCATGAAAATAGACTAGTTATGAGTAAATGAATTAAATATGTTATGTGAAGTAAGAAAATTGGAAAATAGGATTTTATGGCTTGAGAATCCTATATGAGGTATATGCAGATTTTTGATGAGGGTTTTGATTATTGGTGATAAAATCTTATGAGTTTGGTATTTTAGAATGATTAAATGTATTAATTAGTAAAGTGTAAACAATTAAAATAAATTGTTTATAAATTTAAGTAATGTTATTCTTTCAATATCATTATACCGAAATATTGGTATGAATTTTATTGTAGAATTTCTATCTTTTGTGTCGGGGTTACTATTCATGAGTTACGAATATTACTCTTGAGATTAAAACTATATGTTGATCATATTATTTTTATCATCATATATAACATTTTTATAACCCTGATGTTGAAATTCTCTTTCACTGGAGTGTAAAGATGGGTAGATTATTGGTATGATCATGACTAGGGTTCTCTTTGGCCTGTAGTGCAAAGTTGAATTGTGACTGGTATGATCATGACCATTGAATTTATAATTGAATATCTTAAGCTTAAGTGCAAAGGTGAATTGATCAACATGGTTATAATTATTGTTTATATAAATTCTGAAATGATTATATATTTCTTTGAGATATGAATATATTTGGCATGTAGTGCAAATATGAATTGTTGATGAATATCTTTGGCATGTAGTGCAAAGATGGCCTGTTGATGAATATCTTTGGTCTGTAGTGCAAAGATGAATTGTTGTTGAATATCTTTGGCCCGTAGTGCAAAGATGGTTTGTTGATGAATATCTTTGGCCTGTAGTGCAAAGATGAACTGTTGTTGAATATCTTTGGCCCGTAGTGCAAAGATGGTTTGTTGATGAATATCTTTGGCCCGTAGTGCAAAGATGGATTTGTTAGTATGATTATAAACAGGAACTGTGATTTGGTATAACCATGATCTTTGATGTTTCAGGTAAAGACAGGTGATGAAAATATTCTTCGTCCTGGGTGCGAAGAAAAATTTAGAATCACAATTATGATTATGAGTTATTCATATGATTGTGGAAAAGAACTGTTGATTGATGTTACAGGGATAAAACATTGTTGATGGATTTTTAACATGGAGAAGATAATAGACTTTATAGTCTATTTGACTCTTCTAATGGATTGCTCGTTCCGCTGCAACTATGGTTGAAATTTTTATCATTTACCATATGTTCTAAATCTCTGATTTATTATTGATGAAGGCTACTGATAATTTAATTATCTTTAGTCATGATATTCTTTACTGGGCTAGTTGTGCTCACCCTTTTGCTTCACAATTCCTTTCAGGTAATAAGAGTGTAGCTGGGTCGAGCGAGGGTAACGGGGAAATAGAACGGTGGTCTCTAGCTGTGGATGTTCTCCCGAAGCAGTATAGAAAAGTTCATTTAGTAGTTATATTTGGTGAATCCAATAGGGTAAGGTGTACCCAACGTTGGAAGGGTGGTTTGCCACTATCATACAAGATGTCTAACGACATACAACCTCGTGTCATCATAAGACAGGGATGTGCTCATCCACTTGCTGAGTATATATACGAGCACTACCTATATAATCTTGGTGTTTGTTTAAAGTATAATTCTCAATTAGAGACAGTAGAGATAATGATATGTCAAGAGAAGACTCACCATTGGGAAGAATATGATAGTAATCTTCTCGTTTTTCTTTGGGGTCTATTGGGTCAACCAAGGATAATTCTGTGGCCATATGATATCTATCATAACCTAGACGCGTGGCCTCCCATGTACGAAGGTTTCCTTGAGCACTTCCCAAAGATTCTAATTTCTAAAACAGTTTTTGACTATACCTTTATGTAAGGTGTTATTGTGAGGTGATGTCCACGGTTGGAACATGAGTCACATTTGGTATATATTTGTATCCAAACTCACAGCATATGTGTTGTTGTATTTTGCACGACAATTGTTGTAATAAAGTTGTAGTTGTTTTCTGTACCATGTATTTGACGACTCAGAATGGGTTGGGTGGAATGAACCTATTTTGGGGATGTCACAGTTGGTATCAGAGCCATAAGTAAAGAGCCCCGAGCCTCTCGCTGGTGACTTCCTGTTGATGGGGGATGCACCGAAGCCAGACTCTCCGTAGGGGATGCCGTTCTGCGGTGGCAAACTGATAGGTACCATTATGAGGTGCTGTGGTTGAAGCACCACGAGAGTCACAGGTGGTATCAGAGCTTAGGGATATGATCTCTGGCGGAGATCGGGGAATACAACTAGGTGGAGAGAGACGAGTAAATCCTTCGCTAGTGTGTCCTACCTAAGCTTATTTGTTGGTCAGTCATAATATCGGAATATTATGTGATATGTTAATTTGTTAAATTAACCCTTGTTTTGAAGCTGTATTCTAGAATGATATTTGAAATACAGGAGATGAGCAATAGAGAAATTATGATGACAGAGAAGATGGAATCTGAAATGAAAGGAAGGTATTCTCAACTCTTTGAAATACCAGGTACGTAAATTTCGAGGACGAAATTTCATAAGGAGGGGAGATTGTAAGACCCCGAATTTTATGAAATAAAAGTATTCAATTTTTCTTATAATTACTATTCAGTAAATGGTTAAATTGATAAAAGTTTAAAGTTATGAGTGAAATATGATTTTTTTTCCAAGTGGTTATAAAATAATCATTGTTGTCGGGGAATATTCTTTCTGTCGGTGAATATTCGTACGACGGCGCAGCCATTTGTGGGCCCCATAACAGAATAACTGTCGGGTGAAGAAAATGACAAATTTGAGTTTTTACAAATAACGGCGTAGTTGTTACCGTTAACACTGCTGGAATACCCGGTGGTTAAAATACAGTAATACGCGTTATTGCACAGTAGCACACGGTATTGCATAGTATTTTTGAAATTATTGATTCTTACGTAAGAAGGCACTACTCAATAATTGTTACAGTAATTACTGTTCAATATTTTATTTTATTGATTCAATAATTGCTGCGTTGATATTTTATATTATTGTTGTTTCAATAATTGTTGCTGCACAGTATTTTCTATTATCAGATCAATAATTCATATTATTTGAATAATATTATTAGATAACATTATTGGCAATGTCTAGAAAGTTCTGTCTAAGGAGAGGTTTGGTCATCTAATTGCGCGCCAGTAAGGAGAAATCCTTATTGGAAAGCCCCCTCTTTCCTGGGAACGGCCTGGTTGTCATAAATGTGATTCTGTAATATTATTTGTGAATAATTAATTATTGATTCATATGATAAGGAAATATTTATTTTATGTGGATATAAACGAGGGATATATTTTTGTGGTTAAAAAATGAAGGAGTTAATGTTGAGATTTTTATCCGTATTTTTGTCGGAATGGAGGTATTAAAAATCAGGGTTTTTGAGATATTTTGCGGGGGTTATAATTTTTAATCCGACCGTTGGATCGTGGTAATTTTTTGATATGTTATACATATATAAGTTGAGTATATGCCCACAAATTTTGAACCGTTAAAAATGAACGTATGATTTATTATGAATTTTACGAGATGACTGGTTCAGAAATTGTTGAATTTTCGGAGTTTATCATTTTGGTGGAAAATTCTAGAATTTGTGGACCCCACTTGTGGTTGGTGAAAAAATGTGCTGAATTATATTTCAAATGTGGTGGGTGGGAATAGTAGCAGGTAAAGCCATCAGGTTGCAGGTCAAACCTACCAAAATTTTCCTATAAATAGAGGGCTAAGTTAGAATTGAAAATCACACCAGAAACATAAGCTTTCTCTCTTTCTCTCTCTATATTATGAAGCATATTTTGTGAGTTTTTAGATACTTGGTGAGTTGCTATTCATCAGTGCAAGTTTCCTTCAGCATCATATCCGATATCCAGCCAGAAGTACTGCTCTTTTGAGGTAAGGGATAGTAAGGGATAGTAATGGATTTTAAGGGTTGTTATGATTTTCAGTTTCGTAATTTTTCTGATCTTCAAAAATTATGGAAAAATTTGAAATGATATTTTGATGAGTTTTATTGATTGTGTCCAAAAATGGTGATTTTTGGATGTATAGATTAAGAGTTATGAATCTTACGGGAAAATACTATTTTAAAAGTAACCGCTTATAATTCATTGTGGTTAACTCCAAAATTGATGAAATTTTTATTGAGAGTACATGTGTATGATAGAAGTATACTCTGTAAATTTCAGAATTTTTGGACAAAAGTATAATTTTTGATAAATGTCTAAATATTCGGTGGTTTTGGCCATATGAAAAATAGTAAATGAGTTTTAAAAATTCTGAGAAAAATATATGTTCAATATTGGACTATATTATGCTAAATCCCAGAAAAGAAATATTTTTGGAACTGATTTGATATTTTTCATGAAAATGGACTAGTTATGAGTAAATGAATTAAATATGTTATGTGAAGTAAGAAAATTGGAAAATAGGATTTTATGGCTTGAGAATCCTATATGAGGTATATGCAGATTTTTGATGAGGGTTTTGATTATTGGTGATAAAATCTTATGAGTTTGGTATTTTAGAATGATTAAATGCATTAATTAGTAAAGTGTAAACAATTAAAATAAATTGTTTATAAATTTAAGTAATGTTATTCTTTCAATATCATTATACCGAAATATTGGTATGAATTTTATTGTAGAATTTCTATCTTTTGTGTCGGGGTTACTATTCATGAGTTACGAATATTACTCTTGAGATTAAAACTATATGTTGATCATATTATTTTTATCATCATATATAACATTTTTATAACCCTGATGTTGAAATTCTCTTTCACTGGAGTGTAAAGATGGGTAGATTATTGGTATGATCATGACTAGGGTTCTCTTTGGCCTGTAGTGCAAAGTTGAATTGTGACTGGTATGATCATGACCATTGAATTTATAATTGAATATCTTAAGCTTAAGTGCAAAGGTGAATTGATCAACATGGTTATAATTATTGTTTATATAAATTCTGAAATGATTATATATTTCTTTGAGATATGAATATATTTGGCATGTAGTGCAAATATGAATTGTTGATGAATATCTTTGGCATGTAGTGCAAAGATGGCCTGTTGATGAATATCTTTGGTCTGTAGTGCAAAGATGAATTGTTGTTGAATATCTTTGGCCCGTAGTGCAAAGATGGTTTGTTGATGAATATCTTTGGCCTGTAGTGCAAAGATGAACTGTTGTTGAATATCTTTGGCCCGTAGTGCAAAGATGGTTTGTTGATGAATATCTTTGGCCCGTAGTGCAAAGATGGATTTGTTAGTATGATTATAAACAGGAACTGTGATTTGGTATAACCATGATCTTTGATGTTTCAGGTAAAGACAGGTGATGAAAATATTCTTCGTCCTGGGTGCGAAGAAAAATTTAGAATCACAATTATGATTATGAGTTATTCATATGATTGTGGAAAAGAACTGTTGATTGATGTTACAGGGATAAAACATTGTTGATGGATTTTTAACATGGAGAAGATAATAGACTTTATAGTCTATTTGACTCTTCTAATGGATTGCTCGTTCCGCTGCAACTATGGTTGAAATTTTTATCATTTACCATATGTTCTAAATCTCTGATTTATTATTGATGAAGGCTACTGATAATTTAATTATCTTTAGTCATGATATTCTTTACTGGGCTAGTTGTGCTCACCCTTTTGCTTCACAATTCCTTTCAGGTAATAAGAGTGTAGCTGGGTCGAGCGAGGGTAACGGGGAAATAGAACGGTGGTCTCTAGCTGTGGATGTTCTCCCGAAGCAGTATAGAAAAGTTCATTTAGTAGTTATATTTGGTGAATCCAATAGGGTAAGGTGTACCCAACGTTGGAAGGGTGGTTTGCCACTATCATACAAGATGTCTAACGACATACAACCTCGTGTCATCATAAGACAGGGATGTGCTCATCCACTTGCTGAGTATATATACGAGCACTACCTATATAATCTTGGTGTTTGTTTAAAGTATAATTCTCAATTAGAGACAGTAGAGATAATGATATGTCAAGAGAAGACTCACCATTGGGAAGAATATGATAGTAATCTTCTCGTTTTTCTTTGGGGTCTATTGGGTCAACCAAGGATAATTCTGTGGCCATATGATATCTATCATAACCTAGACGCGTGGCCTCCCATGTACGAAGGTTTCCTGGAGCACTTCCCAAAGATTCTAATTTCTAAAACAGTTTTTGACTATACCTTTATGTAAGGTGTTATTGTGAGGTGATGTCCACGGTTGGAACATGAGTCACATTTGGTATATATTTGTATCCAAACTCACAGCATATGTGTTGTTGTATTTTGCACGACAATTGTTGTAATAAAGTTGTAGTTGTTTTCTGTACCATGTATTTGACGACTCAGAATGGGTTGGGTGGAATGAACCTATTTTGGGGATGTCACAGAATATGTGAGGAATCATGTTTGTGTTAGTTCTATACCAATTGTCTATGTTAATATCACTGTTTTGTGGGTAAAATTCGTGTTAGTTAGCTTAAGAACAGTGCCGAAATCACGTTCTGCAAAACTGAAACTGGTGCATAGCGCGGGCGCGCGGCCTCTTGGCGCGGGCGAGCTGAAAACCAAAGAAAAACTGGCGCGACCGCGCCAGTAGCCTGCCAGAGATAGTGAAGTTTGCTATTTCTGCAAACCTTGGATACCATTATAACTTAGTTTAATGATGTGATAATGTAATAAACATGTAATATGGAGGTTAAAGCAGAACCGTGTCATATCATTGATAATTTCAAAGTTGTAAATAGATTAGTAGATTAGGAAAACGATATGTTAGGAGTTAAGGTACACAATGAATAGTGAATGGGTGTTATGAAGCTAACACTTGTGGTTTCTGAGATGAACATTATAAGATATTGAAGGTGATTAATATAAAACCAATGAGTCCTAGGAAGACTTAAACACTTGATTAAACTTCTAGTTCGATTAAGGAGAAATGTAGTATTGATTAATAAGAGCTGAAAATGTGATTTGGATGCTAAAAGTCTTATGTACGTGTTAGTGAGTTTTCAGATTCCTATTATGTGGTTTATTAATATGGTTAGACCTTAAACTAAAGATTATAACTTAACTAAGATGAGAAATGAATCTAAGAGGTTAATGTATATGTAGATAATTCATGTGATAATTCTAATGGTATGTGTAGGATATTGGAGTACGTGAGTTGTAATTGTATAGCTTACGCAAAAGGCAAGTTCACTAACCTTTGCTACTTTATTATTCAACAAGGTTACTTTTCACTGTCATGTTATACTTATGCAAGTTCTCTATCTCTAATCTCTTGTTGAGCAATTTATTGTTATGCAAGTTCCTTAACCCTCATTTATTGTCGAGCAAGTTAATTAATCTTTGCTCCTTTATTCCAAACGAGATTACTTTGGTTATTCAAAGTCTGTAATTTTATTGTAAGAAATGTGTTTATTCAGCTACTAATAACTGTTGCTTGATCTCCATTCTCCAATGTCATTGTACAATCTTACATTATTGTACCGAACTCTAAGTTGCCAAACGATTCTTTATTAATTAAACTAATCCTTAGTTGATGAACGTTCTAAACTCTAAATTACCCTTGAAGTAACCCAAACCAAACTTCCTTTGAAGCATGTTGTCGATGATAACATTTTTTTAGTTTAGAAATTGTTAATACTCGAGCTCTTATTGATTCATCGATATACCTTGTTCATGAAAATATTATACTCAAACTCTTGAATAGTTATTGGTCCCTATCTAATTCAACCACTTGGTTGATGAGCATTCTAAAGATCTAGTTTTTCTTTGAAGTTAATTCCCAACCAAACTTCATTTGGTTCGAAAACTGATAATCTAAGCTGAGATGAACAACCCTGTATTAGGGGATTATTTTTAGAGCTACGCCATAGCGTTAAAATGTTTGTGCAATACATAGTACGAAGGGTTGATCACCTGGAGTACGAGATGATGGTCCATATAGTTGTTTAGACTGTTAAAGGTTACAGTAGAAACACCTGTTAACCTAGGACATAGATGATGATTATAGTCTTTTAGACTGTTAAAGGTTAAAGTAGAAATACTTGAAAACCTAGAGTATAGTTCGTGGTCTTGTGACCCTCAGTGTATTCTTTGATGTTGATATCTATTGTTAACTTAAACGTTCATTATTCCTTTGAACATATAGCTGTCGAATTAAAATTTATTGTTTCGGTAAGAATACTTTACCATTGAAAGCTCAGTTATTTGTCATTCATTGAACGTTATTGTATATTATCCTTATTGTGGGTAATTATTTGCTCACTCTTGCACAAAACAATGCAGATGAAGTTATGAAGTTTGAAGAGTTTTCTACAAGCAAGGGAAAGGGCACGATGCTTGATTAGACGACATTTAGTTTACCTTTTATTTATGAAGCTTATGTAATAGATTTAATTATGATCATGTTTTAATTTTCCGGTGATGATTGTAATAAATGTTAGATGACCTGGAATTTATTTTAGATAATGTAACCCTTTAATGGGAGATTGATTGTTTAAACTTTTGAGTTTAATTATATCCTTTGTTTATGGGTAGTTAGTTATGATTTAATTGGACAGTGAATACCAAATCTGTGGAATTGAGGCACCCGAATTTGTGGGTTTCACAGTCGCCCCACAGGTTGACTCCCCTAGTTTCCGTCTCCTGACGTCGGGAATTAGGTCATTAACGACGGGGTCATTGCCGACGGCTAATCGTCGACAATGACTCACTGACGACCGGATGAGCGACGAACAGACCGTCAGCAATAGCTATTTAAAAGAAATTATTAAAATAGTCATTAGTGATGGGTAGGCCTTCGCTAATGACTTTTTGCCGTCGCCAATGACCTTAATTTATATTATATAAAGAACCGTCGTTGTAGGTCATTCCCAACAGGAAAGCCGTCGCCAATGCCCCAGTCACCAATGACCTATTTTAAAAAAAATTAGAAAATTGCGAAATTCCCCTATTCATTTACATATACATAATTGTACATGTTATAAACTAAAGAAAAATAAATAATTCTTAACGAACGCATATCAATAACAATCAAATCATTTTGTTATCAACCATAAAATATGTAGACAACGTAATCACATATAGATACAAGCCGTACGATGTAGATACAAAATGTAATCATAAACCATCAATATAGTTAGGTACATACACCATCAACCTAACTAGATACAAAACTCTAGTATATACAACTCAAAAGCTTTATAAGTACATACATGAAAGTCAAAATATAAACATAAACTAACTATAGCCCAAGATCAGGAGTGTCAACATCATCATCGCCGCCATCTATCGTACCACCGTCGGTCCCATCGCCAGTCCTACCTCCGGTCCGACCGCTGGTCCCACCCTTCATAGTCTCATCAACATCAGCTCGTCGGTCATCACCATCTCCTCCACGGTTATCTCCTGTGTCGTTGCCTCCACCCCCACTTGTCTCATCAACAAGACCCTATAAAATTAAAATATTAATAACGAAATCGAATAGATAGCATATAAATTATTTTAGTTTGTGTTCTTCAAGTTTTAACAAAGTAGGTAAACGGGCTAATAACTCGGCCTCCGTATATCAGAATCGAGTCCCGTAAGTTGAAACGCTTGCCTAATATCTATGAGGTGCTATCTTTATATTTGCATGTCATTTCGTCGATCGAGGTGGGTTTTGGTCTCTTTTTCGACTATTTTTCTAAGTTTTAACAAAGTAAATAAAGGGGCTGATAACTCTGCCCCCGTATATCTGAATCGAGTCCCGTAAGTTGTAATACGTGCCTAACATCTATAAGGTGTTATGTCTATGTTTGCATGTCGTTTCGACGACCGAGGCGGGTTTTGGTCTCTTTTTTGACTATTTTTTTAAGTTTTCGTAAGTTAGGCAAACGGGCTGATGAATCGGCCTCTGTATATCGAAATCGAGTCCAGTAAGTTGTAACGGGTGGCAAATATCTATGAGGTGTTATGTCTATGTTTGCGTGTCGTTTCGACGACCAAGACGAGTTTTGGTCTCTTTTTCGACTATTTTTTTAAGTTTTAACAAAGTAAGCAAATGGGTTGATAACTCGACCTCCGTATATCAGAATCGAGTCCCGTAAGTTTTAACGCGTTCCTAATATCTATGAGGTGTTATGTCTATTTTTGTGTGTCATTTTGACGACCGAGGAGTGTCTTGGTCTCTTTTTGACTATTTTTCTATGTTTTTGTAAGTAAGACAAATAGGCTGATAACTCGGCCTTCGTATATCGGAATCGAGTTCCGAAAGTTGTTACGCGTGCCTAATATCTATGATGTGCTATTTTTATGTTTGCATGTCATTTTGACGACCGAGACGGGTTTTGGTGTCTTTTTCAACTATTTTTCTAAGTTTTAACAAAGTAGGCAAACGAGCTGAAAAGTCAGCCTCCGTATAACGAAATCGAGTCTCGTAAGGTGTAACGCGTGCCTAATATCTATAAGGTTCTATGTCTATGTTTGCGTGTCATTTTGATGACCGAGACGGATTTTGGTCTCTTTTTCGACTATTTTTCTAAGTTTTTGTAAGTTAAGCAAACGGGCTGATAACTCGGCCTTCGTATATCGGAATCGAGTCCCGTAAGTTGTAACGTGTGCCTAATATCTATGAGGTGCTATGTCTATGTTTGCGTGTCATTTCGATTACAGAGACAGGTTTTGGTCTCTTTTTTGACTATTTTTCTTAATTTGTATCTACTCTAACTCCATTTTCAACATCAAACCAATAACAATTGAAGCAAACTAACTCTTTCTAATCCCAATATTTGAGAACAACTACTACTAGCAATTGTAACAAACGATAATTTTATATGTAATTTAAAAATATTTATTGGGTTAAATAAATATTTTAATTAATTTATTTATTGAGATAAATAAATATTGATGAAATTGATGTGCAATAATTTAATTAAAGTGTGTTATAATAATTAAACTAATGAATGATAATTTTATAATTTGAAGATTTAATTTACTGAGATAATTAAATTAAATGAATTATTAAATAATTATAATGTTGTTCTAATTTAATTAATAATTAAATTAGAGATTTATTAGTTTGGTTAAATAAAATTATAATGGGAATTATAATTATATGATAAATGTTAATTTGAATTATGAATTTAATTAAATTAATTGTTTAATGGGTGTGACTTAAGAATCATATTATATAAGTAATATAAAAATAAATTAGAAAAGCCTAATCTAATGTATAGCCAAACATGGCCTTGTGGCCTTTGGCATATTATAACTGATGTAGCTATTTATTTGTTTTAACTGATGAGTACGTGGGATTATATACATCAGTTTATTTTGTTTTGCTTACTATCCTAAGAGAGTTAGAGAAGAAGAACAAGAGAGAGAGTTACAGAGAAATTGAGGGTTCTCTATGAATTGGGAATCAAGGGGAAGAAGAAGATTTGTTAAAGCCTTGGAATCATCAATCTTTCTAATCATCTTTGCTATTCTACAACAAGGGATTAAAGGTATAATTTATTTCTAATTCCAAAGTCTTGGTTTTGTAATATTTGTTCTCTGTGGTGGAATTCTTGTTGGATTAGGGTTTAAAATATATATATATATATATATATATATATATATATATATATATATATATATATAATCTGATAGTTATTATATATAAGCAATATTTAGTGATTAAATTCATGGAATTTGGTTTGAAGAAGAAAATTTAAGTTAACAGTGTTATATGTGTATGAAAGTGGCTTAATGAGACCAAAAATAGATGTTCAATTCTGATTAAAATCTGTGAATTGATTATGGATTGTGTTATTGTGTCAAGAAACGAAAAGAATGCAATTGAAATGGTTTAATTTGGTTAAGAATCGAAGTTTTGACAATTAAATTCGCTAAATATGTTGGAATTGGAGAAAACAATAAAAACATGGTTTTAATTCTTTAAATTTGGTTGTTTTTGTTGTTAGAAGTGTTATATGCATGCTTAGTAATGTTGTTAGTAAGTTTATAGCTTTTGGGTTTGATGAATTTCTGTTAAAGTTGAAGAACTTGGGTTGCTTAAGGTTGAATTGTGAAGCAGGGAATGCAGCTGCAGTTTCTGTCTGCATACTGGCGCAGCTGCGCAGGTACCTAAGGCAAAAACGGCGCAGCTGCGCCTGCTGAGCAATTTGGGTTCGAGCACCAGTGTAGCTGCGCCGGTGCCAGGGCTTGGGGCAGCGCAGCTGCTCCCTCCCCTGAGCTGAACAATGTTTTTTTTTAGTTTGCAATCCATGATATATTGACCTAACCTAGTCTAGTATGCATGATAAGATGTTAATCATATTATATGATGTAATAATAGATTGTAGTGCATTGTAATACTAAATATGAAGATTCTAAGTATTTACTTAACAAGTTATATAATGATTGAAACGTGATGTTTGCAAGAGTTAGAGATGAGAATTGAATGCTAAAGCTTTGACTTATATGTTAGTGAGTTTTTAGATTCGTGTTGTGTGGTTGACCAATATGGTTAGACCTTAAGTTAAAGGTTATGACTTAACTAAGATGGTGAATTGAACCTATAAGGTTAATGACATTATAACTAATCGATATTGTGATCCTAATGGTATATGTAGGGGTATTTGACGAACGTGTCTTATAATTGTATAGCTTACGCACGAGGCAAGTTCCTAAACCTTACTCTTATGTTAAGCAAGTTTATTGTCTCTATTTTTTTACGATTATGCAAGTTCTTGTATCCTAATTCTTTTACATTGAGCAAGTTTCATAATCCTAACTTGATATCGTTATACAAGTTTCTTATATTTAATATTTCATTGAGCAAGTTCCTAACTTTTGTTTCTTGCCATTCAAAGCATTAATTGTTTAAATTCATTGTTCCAAATGAGATTTTCTAACTCTTTTTGTTGTATTACTTTGGATATAAAATGTTTATTCAATTGTATATCGTTGACAGTCAATCTTTGATTTAAATTTCGTTGTTCAATCTTATATTATCGTGTTGAACCTTCAAATGGCTAATAAAACCTTTATTGATTTGACTAGTCTAAAGTTGATGAGTGTTCTAAAATTCTAGAACCACTGTTAAGCTAATCCAAACTAAACTTTCTTTAGTGCAGAAATCCTAAAATCAAGCTGAGATGAACAACCCTAGTATAGGGGATTATGTACGCGTTAGCGTTTAGATGTTTGTGCACAATACATGGTACAAATGGCTAATCTCCCTAAGTACGAAAGAAAAGGTCCGTATAGTCTAATGACTGTTAAAGGTTGGGGTAGAAATACTTAGTAACCTTGGGACATAGTTCATAGTCTTAAGACCCTCAAATATAAATCTCGAACGCGTTTCCTAATCTTGATTTGAAGAACGAGTTCTTAATTATTCATTGTCCACTCTTACATTATTGTTATTGTCATCACTATATTAGTGAGCAATTGTTTGCTCACTCTTGCATTTAACACTGCAGCTAAAGTTAAGAAAGTTGATGAGTCGTCTTCTAGCAAAGGCAAGGGCAAGATGTCCAAATGATGAAAACCTATTTGATTTTATTTAAGAGAATTTATGTTATAAGACTTATTTAATTATCTGATGTATTCTGCAGACTTATGTAATAATTTAAGGTTAGATTACCTGGGATTGTTTTAAGTTGATGTAACCCTTTAATGGGGAGGATTATTGTTTGATTTATTTAAGTTATGTCTTTATCCTTGACTATGGGTAGTTAGATGTAATTGTTTTGGATAGTGAGCACAAATTCTGAGGGAATGAAGTATCCAGATTTGGGGGTGTCACAGCAATCATCCATACCAGTCATCCCAAAGATTATCGTAGCAGCTACCTTTAACCACAATACCAAAAACAGATGAAGTGACTTCCCCAATATTGCAACACTTAAATTTTTAACAGTTGACAATGCATCATGTCTAAGTATCTATAGATCTTTCAGGGCCGTCGACTATAAGCTTTATCTAAATGTCATCTTTATCATCTATGAGGACCTAATGTACAATAACACAACATATTCTAAAGTTAATTACGCTATAAGATTCATTCGGATGGGTTAATGCATTTAGCTACTAATTAGTTAGACTTACATGATCTTTAAACCATTGCACAAATTCTCTATTCCTCAAATTTTGCAAATTTGCCTCCGATATAATCGAATTCGCTTCACGTATCTTAACATCATATTGACTGCAGTACAATTATACACTTAATGGGTATGGATATAACTTATAGCAGTAACATAAGACATATATAGTTATGACTACTTACTTAATGTATGGTGCTACTTCATTTATGTTGACAAGTATATACAATGTGGCACTTGCATACTCACTATCAGTCAAGAATCACCTTTGTTCGTAATACAGAACACCTATCAATTAAATCATTATACAAATCAGGTTATAAAAACCATATCAATTAATGCATTATACAAATCAGGTTACATAACTCAATTGAACCCTTTGTTCATAATACAGAAAACTTCATTCTATGAACGCCTATAACGACATGTTTTAGGTTTAAAAGCAAATGGTTTCATTAATTTTTATCAACTTTAACCTATAATAATAACATAGAATTTGTGACATCCCAGATTTTTAGAAATTATAAATGAGAATTTTATAAACAAAAGTATTATTTATGAGATATGTTGGGTGTGAGTATGTGTATGTCATATATTGTAGAATATGTGAATTGATGTGAAGAGAATATTATTGAATTATTTATTGAGTTAAATAAATAAATTTTGTTTTGATTATAGAGTAATGTAATTAAGTGTAGCAGATTAATTAAATGAATATTTAGTATTTAATTTAATTAATATAATAATTTTATGTTATAGTTTTAATTTAATTGAGATAATTAAATTAGATGAGTTATGTGATGATTGTTACACAAAATTATAATTAACAAGTAAATATAATTATGGGACAATTTGATGAGATTGATTGATGTTAAGCTATTGATTAATTAAAATAATGAGTATTTGCCAAACATGGTCTTAGGCTTTTCAAGTTCAAATTGGTGTAACCTATGTATTAACTAGTAATTAGTATATCTAATAATTACTATGAGTTACATATATTATATATTACTAGTATTGTATATTATATGTATATACTACAAGTTAGTATGTTAGTTTTAGAAAACAAACTAAAGAAAGAAGAAGAGAGTTAGAGAGAGTTGTAGGAGAAGAAGAAGAGGAAGAAAAAGAAGAAGAAGGGAAAGTTTTGAGAAGACAAAACAAGCCCCATCATCATCATCTTCATCTCTCTCTTAAATTCATACTAATAAGACTATAATCTAAATACCTTGTTTTAATTATATTTTATGTTCTTCAAAATGTAGGATAATGGTTCTATAGAAGTTGTATTGAGAAATCTAGAGAGATAGAGGAATTGAGATGAGCTAGAAGAAGAAGAAGAAAAAGTTAGAAGAAGGTAACTTCTAAACTCTTATTTAATCCTTGAATTTTTTGGGTAGATTTATGTTCTAGGATAGTAGATCATGCTTAATCTGTTTGTATTGGTTTAATCTTGGACTATCAAGAATCAAACAAGAGGATTCAAGAAAGAAAATGAAATGGAAAGAAAATTTGAAGAACAAAATTCGTAGGTTTTGAGTAATTGTGGACATATCTTGTGAAATTCATATCTCTTTGGGTATAATGAGTTAGAAAATGAGCCTTATATCAAATCGAAGATATGGAAGTAAGCTATATTCTGAAAGTGGAATCACATGAAAACTCCTTGTAGATTTTTCGCAATCTCTGTTTTAGTAAGGCTGGTCCGAAGGGAAAATAATCTGTCTAGAAAATCAAAACTGTTACGGTTTCTGACTTTGAAAAATTCATATAAATTCGTGTGTTTTGAATCTGAAGAAACTTAAAACTGCCAAGTTGTAGATATGGATGTTTACTAGCTAGACTCGCGAGATTGAGCCATTTTATGGACCGGATCATGTCCGAAATAAATTGTTTAGCAAGGATGTCTAGAAAATGAAATTTTTCTACATTAGTTGATGAATTGCAGAATCTGGTTTAGATGGATAAGGGTCTGACTTTAAGGCCTAGATGAGGTTGTAGTACATTGAGTAAGGGTTAATTTTATATAAAAAGGAACAAAAACGGACATGTAACGAAGAAGATACGTTAAAAACGAAAACAACGTTTTGTTAAAGAAATTGTGAAGATGAGTTTTATAATTATGTTTGAATTAAGATTTTGGGTGATGGTATATTTTGATGATTAAAAATATGTTTTGACATATGTAATGAATATAGATATGTGTTATCATATTCTATGCATAATTAACCATTTAAGATCAAGAGTTGAGATAAGTTAATGTGTGCACATAACGTGCTCGATAAAATGCCTAAAAGTAATAGTGTTTCTAAACTTTGGTATACAAAGTGCCTAACTAATGGCTAATATTGGATATCTAAGTATGAAAAGATGATAATACAAGAATAATAATGGAAAGAAATCGAAAAAGGGAAATTTTTGATTTATGAAGGAAAATTAAACATTTAAACAATGTGTTGAATATGCATTTTTGAAACCAAATTGGTAAAATAAAATGGTGTGGTATATGCACATTAAACTACAAGTGAGATAGTCTAGCATGTGTGGTGATGAAAATGAAAATAAAACCGAGTTGCATATAAAATACAATTAGATGTCTATAAAGATATTATAAAGGATAATAAGATAAAGTAAGGTCTTAGAATAAATTTGACCATGAGATTGAGTATTGATTTTATTTATTATCAATCTCGCATACATTGTAGGTTGTGCAAGGACGCGAAGTATTAGCGTGTTGGTAAAACGCCGGTTAAGGCAAGTCTTTCAGTTCCTTTTTGCTATGTGAACTTGATGATGAACTACTTTAAAATTTTAGTGTATGATGTATTGTATATGTCAAAAGTATGAAATGTGAAAGTCAATCTATGACTATGATGATTGAACTATGAATGTTGATTGAGTAAGGAACTCAATCTTTATAATTGCTATGTGAACTAAACATGTATGCTATGTTTGTTTATGATTATTCTTGTATGTTGAGCATGTTATTATGTGCTACGTGATGCATGAAAATTGTTAGATTTTGCTGAGCTGTCGAGCTCATTCTTGCAAATAACAATTTTTGCAGATTCAAGAATTGAAGGTAACGCTATGTGCTACTTGATTGTTATGGATCAAAAGTGATATATGAAGATTTAATATCCTAGCTAAGTTGTTATTCTTTTAAACCATGTCTAATGTTTCGAATAATGTATTAATGTTGAATTTTAATATTGTTTTGCGAATGTAAACTATTATAGTATTAAAATAATTTTGAGATATTTAGATGTAAAGGTTGAAGGTTTTGGGAACGAGGATAGTTTGTAATAGAAAATTTTAATTATTCCGCAAATTTCAATGGTTGTATTATCGTTTAATGATGTAAAATTAGAGGTTGAATGTATTATTAACGACCGAAGTCGAGAATTAAATTGTATGAATTTTGGGGTCGTTACAGTTGGTATCAAAGCTGATAGGTTAGAAACCTTAGGTAAGAGTACTTTAGGCTATAACCTTAGAGAAAAGAGGTGAAAATAATGAACGAATAAGCTCAAATAGAGTTTGAACAATAAGGGATTAAAACTTGCGTGAAATGATTCAAAGAAGAATCTCGCAGAGTTATAAGGAATGTGAATGTGGGGTTACCTAACTCCAATAATAAGGATGTAAGGTGATAATAAATAGACAATGTCTATAAAAAAGAGAATGATAAAGAAGTTAAGAATAGATAGTTATATTTAAGTATGGTGCAATTGTACTCTTTAGTAGTTGATGTATGTTATCTGGGCTAAACGATTCCTTCATAGAGCGGAGGTATATACGAACTAGCAACTCGGAACCTAGTTTGTTGGTTGTTTGTGGGAAACCACTCAACGTACCATATTGAAACTGTTAGAGACTCGATGTGTACTAAGTGTAGAAAGTGGATACGTATGATGAAAGTGTAGAACTTGAATGAAATGTTGAGCAATGTAAATGAAGTTAGAAAATCTTAAAGGAAGAAATGTTATATAAATAAGAAGATTTAAAGAAGAATCTTGAAGAGATATAAAGAAAAAAAAATGGGAGTTTCCTAACTCCAAAAAGCCAAGATAGCGAATAATGTCGTAAATGATAAAAAAGAGAAAGAAAGAGGATCGTAAAACAAAACGATCACGAGTTAAGAAAAGAATTTTAAGAGAGATGATTATAGAATAAGATCACGACGTGGTCTATTTAAGTTATAAAAGAAAGATGGTCTATAATGTTTGAATAATTATAGCTTAATGCTATGAAGATGGAGTACTATGAAAAAGTACGAGATAACTCATGAGGAGTTATAGATGATATGATACGAGGAATTCGTATCGAGCAAAGAGCAAGTTATAAGCAAGATAGAGTTAGGTGGGATTTCAATTGAGGACTCATGTGATGGCTGAATTGTACAAACCTTTGTATGGGCGAGGGTTTTGTGCTTGCACTCAGTTTATCACATTGATAATCATTGGAATGTTTGTGTCGCGCTATTTGATATATGCCTGTTGAGAAGGTGATTCTTTTCTCATGTGTATAACAGATAGGTAGAGTATAGTTAGAGAATATTATAAGATTAAGTGCGAGTTCTTAAAACTCATACTTATGGTAGGTTCGTGACTCATAATTATATGGTATGTTTTTGAACCCCTCAGCGAATGGACGCCTATGGTCTGACTAGGATAAGTTCTTAAACTCATATGATTGTGGCAAGTTCCTGAACTCATAACGTGTGATAAGTTTGACGAACTGGGTATATATAAGTGTAAATGGAGTATTGAGGATGATAGGAATAGATAGACCTATTAAGCAATGGATCATTATAGAAAGTGGAGTTGATGGTGGAAGCATAGGTATTCTAAATCTACTAGCTATGCTAGACTTTCGAAATTTATTGACTTCGTGTTGATGTTTACACTTCTATTTTCTTGAAAAGCATTGGATCAAATGATGGAACCAATGAGTTTTAACAACAATAATGTTATTCATATGTCTATGCTAATTGCTTCGGCTAGACAAAAATAATTTGTAATATATCAAAATATATTTTATATCATTAATGCATCATGTAACCTGGTGCAAAGATGAAAAAAATGATGGAGTCATCAATGCAGTATTACCTAGTGTTGGATGTGATCTAAGGATCGTCAACCCACTATGGTATGATGTAGTATGATAAAATCACCAAAAGACAGAATCCTCAACGGACTGTAAATACAGTGCGGTATCATGACGTCATAAAAAGATTTTTGAGATTTCTTTAAGATATGAGAATTCATATCTATGTATATATATGTATATTTCGGTTGATGTCCGAATTGTTGTAGAGGTCTATGCTATTTGATTCAGCTAGACGAATATTGAAAGATGTTCATGAAACTTAAGCGTTTATTGAAAAGTTATGCCAACCCAAATTATTTTGGGGCGGATTTAGATGTTGAAAAGCTGAGGTGAACAACCCTATAAGGGGACATGTTTTCGGGGACAATGGTTCCGAGCGTAACACATATAATCGTTACAAAACACTACGTTGCGGCCCAACATAGTGGTACAATAGGCTGGCCACCTAGTGTACGTAAGGAGGGTGTTTTCAGCCTTTGTGATTGATAAACACTCTGGTTTGCAGTGTGAAGGATTGAGTTGAAGCACTAGTAAATCGAGAATAGAGTTCACGGTCTTGTGACCCCTCAGCATGATTTGGAATCTTTTAAATTCCTGAGTTATTCATACTACTTCCTAATTATTGAGCAATTATGGAAGATTCTTGCTATTCTAAAAGGCGAATATGGTAAGGATGATATTTTTTAGAAAGAAGTAAGTCGTAGGATGCGACACTGAATGATGAATATATTGAATAAGTGAGAAAAAAGTGTTGATATGAGAAGGAGATGAGTTATCAAAGAATAATGTAAAACTTTTAATAGAAAAGTTAATAATTGTAGAAAGATCTTTGTGGAAAGGAAGTGGTTATAGAATCCAATGAATGAATACGGTATTAACGTAAAATCTATTTTTGATAGATTGAATGCATAAAGATTAATAAATAAAAATTTTGAGGACGAAATTCTTAGAAGAAAGGGTGAATGTAATGTCCTGAGAGTTTGATCATATAGTATATGATAATGATCCTTAGAGAAAGATAATGAACGGGTCAAAGAATATGTAATACTCAAATATAATTGAGTCTAAGTAAATGTTATGAAATAAAACTTATAAGAATTTATTATCAAGAATGGTGAGAGTAGAAAATATAAAACTTATATTAAGGTAGTGTGTTGAAGTTATTCAATGAATAGATTTGAGAAAAACCCGAGTAAGGTAGGGTTTCTGTGATTCCGAGGACGGAATCCTTATAAGGAGGGAATGATGTGACATCCCAGATTTTTAGAAATTATAAATGAGAATTTTATAAACAAAAGTATTATTTATGAGATATGTTGGGTGTGAGTATGTGTATGTCATATATTGTAGAATATGTGAATTGATGTGAAGAGAATATTATTGAATTATTTATTGAGTTAAATAAATAAATTTTGTTTTGATTATAGAGTAATGTAATTAAGTGTAGCAGATTAATTAAATGAATATTTAGTATTTAATTTAATTAATATAATAATTTTATGTTATAGTTTTAATTTAATTGAGATAATTAAATTAGATGAGTTATGTGATGATTGTTACACAAAATTATAATTAACAAGTAAATATAATTATGGGACAATTTGATGAGATTGATTGATGTTAAGCTATTGATTAATTAAAATAATGAGTATTTGCCAAACATGGTCTTAGGCTTTTCAAGTTCAAATTGGTGTAACCTATGTATTAACTAGTAATTAGTATATCTAATAATTACTAGGAGTTACATATATTATATATTACTAGTATTGTATATTATATGTATATACTACAAGTTAGTATGTTAGTTTTAGAGAACAAACTAAAGAAAGAAGAAGAGAGTTAGAGAGAGTTGTAGGAGAAGAAGAAGAGGAAGAAAAAGAAGAAGAAGGAAAAGTTTTGAGAAGACAAAACAAGCCCCATCATCATCATCTTCATCTCTCTCTTAAATTCATACTAAAAAGACTATAATCTAAATACCTTGTTTTAATTATATTTTATGTTCTTCAAAATGTAGGATAATGGTTCTATAGAAGTTGTATTGAGAAATCTAGAGAGATAGAGGAATTGAGATGAGCTAGAAGAAGAAGAAGAAAAAGTTAGAAGAAGGTAACTTCTAAACTCTTATTTAATCCTTGATTTTTTTGGGTAGATTTATGTTTTAGGATAGTAGATCATGCTTAATCTGTTTGTATTGGTTTAATCTTGGACTATCAAGAATCAAACAAGAGGATTCAAGAAAGAAAATGAAATGGAAAGAAAATTTGAAGAACAAAATTCGTAGGTTTTGAGTAATTGTGGACATATCTTGTGAAATTCATATCTCTTTGGGTATAATGAGTTAGAAAATGAGCCTTATATCAAATCGAAGATATGGAAGTAAGCTATATTCTGAAAGTGGAATCACATGAAAACTCCTTGTAGATTTTTCGCAATCTCTGTTTTAGTAAGGCTGGTCCGAAGGGAAAATAATCTGTCTAGAAAATCAAAACTGTTACGGTTTCTGACTTTGAAAAATTCATATAAATTCGTGTGTTTTGAATCTGAAGAAACTTAAAACTGCAAAGTTGTAGATATGGATGTTTACTAGCTAGACTCGCGAGATTGAGCCATTTTATGGACCGGATCATGTCCGAAATAAATTGTTTAGCAAGGATGTCTAGAAAATGAAATTTTTCTACACTAGTTGATGAATTGCAGAATCTGGTTTAGATGGATAAGGGTCTGACTTTAAGGCCTAGATGAGGTTGTAGTACATTGAGTAAGGGTTAATTTTATATAAAAAGGAACAAAAACGGACATGTAACGAAGAAGATACGTTAAAAACGAAAACAACGTTTTGTTAAAGAAATTGTGAAGATGAGTTTTATAATTATGTTTGAATTAAGATTTTGGGTGATGGTATATTTTGATGATTAAAAATATGTTTTGACATATGTAATGAATATAGATATGTGTTATTATATTCTATGCATAATTAACCATTTAAGATCAAGAGTTGAGATAAGTTAATGTGTGCACATAACGTGCTCGATAAAATGCCTAAAAGTAATAGTGTTTCTAAACTTTGGTATACAAAGTGCCTAACTAATGGCTAATATTGGATATCTAAGTATGAAAAGATGATAATACAAGAATAATAATGGAAAGAAATCGAAAAAGGGAAATTTTTGATTTATGAAGGAAAATTAAACATTTAAACAATGTGTTGAATATGCATTTTTGAAACCAAATTGGTAAAATAAAATGGTGTGGTATATGCACATTAAACTACAAGTGAGATAGTCTAGCATGTGTGGTGATGAAAATGAAAATAAAACCGAGTTGCATATAAAATACAATTAGATGTCTATAAAGATATTATAAAGGATAATAAGATAAAGTAAGGTCTTAGAATAAATTTGACCATGAGATTGAGTATTGATTTTATTTATTATCAATCTCGCATACATTGTAGGTTGTGCAAGGACGCGAAGTATTAGCGTGTTGGTAAAACGCCGGTTAAGGCAAGTCTTTCAGTTCCTTTTTGCTATGTGAACTTGATGATGAACTACTTTAAAATTTTAGTGTATGATGTATTGTATATGTCAAAAGTATGAAATGTGAAAGTCAATCTATGACTATGATGATTGAACTATGAATGTTGATTGAGTAAGGAACTCAATCTTTATAATTGCTATGTGAACTAAACATGTATGCTATGTTTGTTTATGATTATTCTTGTATGTTGAGCATGTTATTATGTGCTACGTGATGCATGAAAATTGTTAGATTTTGCTGAGCTGTCGAGCTCATTCTTGCAAATAACAATTTTTGCAGATTCAAGAATTGAAGGTAACGCTATGTGCTACTTGATTGTTATGGATCAAAAGTGATATATGAAGATTTAATATCCTAGCTAAGTTGTTATTCTTTTAAACCATGTCTAATGTTTCGAATAATGTATTAATGTTGAATTTTAATATTGTTTTGCGAATGTAAACTATTATAGTATTAAAATAATTTTGAGATATTTAGATGTAAAGGTTGAAGGTTTTGGGAACGAGGATAGTTTGTAATAGAAAATTTTAATTATTCCGCAAATTTCAATGGTTGTATTATCGTTTAATGATGTAAAATTAGAGGTTGAATGTATTATTAACGACCGAAGTCGAGAATTAAATTGTATGAATTTTGGGGTCGTTACAGTTGGTATCAAAGCTGATAGGTTAGAAACCTTAGGTAAGAGTACTTTAGGCTATAACCTTAGAGAAAAGATGTGAAAATAATGAACGAATAAGCTCAAATAGAGTTTGAACAATAAGGGATTAAAACTTGCGTGAAATGATTCAAAGAAGAATCTCGCAGAGTTATAAGGAATGTGAATGTGGGGTTACCTAACTCCAATAATAAGGATGTAAGGTGATAATAAATAGACAATGTCTATAAAAAAGAGAATGATAAAGAAGTTAAGTATAGTCTCGATGGGGACAGTCTCGACGGACATGTCTCATTCTCAACGACATGTCCGTCGAGACTGTCCCCATCGAGATTGACTCGCTAGCGACGGGCGTCCCATCTACAATAGCCTTTTTTTATCCGCCGCCTATGACTTTCCTTCTAGCGAGAAAAAATTCCCACCAAATTCTACCCAAGGAAAGGTCATTCTCGACGGGACACATTGGCGACGGTTATACCGTCGACATTAAGGTCATTCTCGACGGGCATCACGCCGCCGCTAATGTTGTCATTGCCAATGACCTATTTTCTTGTAGTGATACGAGCACAAACGTATGTCCTGGATCCCCTCCTTAATTTTATGTTTTTTTAGATCCAATATTGACCTACTTTTTCCTTACAGTATCCCTCATTAAACCAACGCTTCCCAAACGGGACTAGATCAAAGACGTCAACTCTGAAGATGTCGATCAAACATTCACTGATCCCCTTATCACTGAAGCCACTCCTGTAGTAGTCATGCTCGAAGGGCCATCCACTACCAACTTCGAAGCCAACCAACATGTAAGTATACCCCAAACAACTACGATCCCTACTCTCTCCTTTACTAAAATAAGTCCTTTGGACATGCCCCTTTTCGAAAGGACCACCCACCTTAGAATCAAGCGAAGGCGAACAAAGCCAGCAACCAAAATAACCCAAACGTCCAAAGCCAATCCTTTCGAATCACCCCAAATTCAACTCGAAAATACTACCATCTAGACCCCAATGATCGTCCCCAATCCAACACTAATCAACGAAACAATTGAAATCCAAGATATAATCAACCAAGATACATCCGAAGAATCCTCTGAAGATCATCCCCTAACAAAAAAACCTCGCACAGAACTAACTCCCCAACACCAGTTGCCCACTCAATCCCCCAAGAAATTGGACCGTCAACTAGCTGTGTTTAGGAAGCTCGAGCAAAAATAACATTGTGGCCTACCAACCTCGAAGAGTACCATCACGAGCTTTTCAAAAACTTCATCCTTCCTGCTGATGAACATCGATTCAAATATATAAACCTTTAAGGACTCATCTACGCTGGAATCTTGCACTAGGATCGGTTAAGAACTTTATTTCTTTCATTACTATAAAATCCTTCTGATGTCTCTTTACTGACTACCCAAATTCTTGTGTGCGTAGGCTGCTACATTTTCTGGTCAAGTCATACGTCGGTTTGATCAAATCGAGGCTAGAGAAAAAGAATTGGAGGCCGAAATTCAAAAACTAAAATTTGAACTCGAAGAAGCTGAGAAACTCAAAGATGAACTTTACTATTCGAAGCTCAGAATGGACGCCACCATAGTCGGGCTTAAGAAGGAGAAGGGTCTTCACTCCAACACTATCTTCTACTACAAGAAACTTGAAGACGACCTAAAGACTGAAAAGCTAAAGGTTTAAGATGGAGAAAAACTTTATAATGCCCTTCAATCTGATTGTTTAACAACGAAACAAGAAAATGAATACCTGAAGAAAAATGCCGAAATCATGATTGGCCAACTCTAAAAAATGCACGAGGAGAGAAAGAACATGATCGACTTCTTCAACACCAAAGAAAAAGAATTTGTTGACAACAAAGCTCTCGATCCCCCACTTACTGAAGAGAAGAAACAACAGATCTGTCTAGAGTACTGGAAGTCTCCCGAGCTAACAAAAGAGTCATGCAACAATTTGGAGACGACTACCAAAGTGCTTGAGATAAAGACAAAGAAAGGTTACAGACTGTCGGTCTTGACCTGACTATATAGGACTCTTCTGACGATGAGGCAAAAGCCTAGCAGTTGTTTTCTTCTCAGTTTTTTGTAATCTCAAACTTATCATGTAAAAAACATTATGTAAATGAATGAAAACGTTATTCATTTAAAAATTTTAAATATTTATTTCACACCTGCATTTTATTAATCAAAGCATTCGTTCGAATAATTGAACACTTGTGTAATTAAGAAAAATATTCGTTTAAACAAACTGAACATAAATATAAAAATACTCATTTCGGGAAACTGAATATTAATAAGTAATGAAAGATATTCGTTTCGAGAAACTAAATATCTTTAAAACATAATGAAGAAGGCATTCGTTCGGCAAAATTGAATCCCCCTTTTGACATAAGTAGTACTCATTTAAAAAATTGAATACTTATTTTATTGATAACTTTAAAAATTTACAGATTCATATAGACGAACTTCTTAGGCATGCTCTACTGATAATACTTCCAAAGTCTGCCTACATGCCAAGTGTTCTTAACTTCTGTTCCATCCATTTCTCAAAGTCGATAAGTACCTGGCTTCGACACCTCAATGACCTTATAAGGCCCCTCCCAAATAGGCATTAACTTCCCAATATTTTTGGACATAGAAGTCTCCACCTCCCGAAGAATTATATCCCCAACCTCAAATCTCCTAAGTTTCACACCTTTATTATAATTTCTAGCCACTCTCCTTTGGTAGGCTACAAGCCTTACCAGGGTCGATTCCCTAACCTCCTCCAATAAATCCAAATTGATACGAAGACCTTTATCGTTGTATAACTCCTTGAGCTGACTGACCCGAAGTGAAGGAGACCTGATCTCAATAAGAATAAGAGTATCGGTCCTGTATGCAAGTCTTAATGGCGAGTCACCCATCGTCGTCCGATAAGCCCACAAGACAATAAGTAACTCTACGGGCCATCTCCCCTTCATCTCGTCGAGCCTTCGTTTATTCCATTCAAGTCCTATTGGTGACTTCTACCTGACCATTCGACTGAGGATGAGCCACCGAGGTCTTTCGATGCTGGATACCTAAATCCTTCAAGAATTTCTTGAACTTGGAGCCTATAAACTGTCTGCCATTGTTTGAAACCAAAACCATGGGAATCCCGAATCGAAAGACCACAAATTCCTTCAGAAACTTTAAACATTCTTTGTAAGACCCCAACTTTTTATAAATAAAGATTTAATTTTCTCTAATTGTTATTTTGAATAATAAGGTGTGGATTTAATTTAATGCTATAGTTATGGGTGATATGTGCAAATTTTTCAAAATAAACAAGTTGTCATAAAATATTCGTTTAGTTGGGGAATATTATTTTTGTTGGGGAATATCCGTACGACGACACAATCATTAGTGCACCCTATAATGGAATAACTGTCGGATATAGAAAGCGATAGAAATAACTTTTTTTATAAAAATAACGGTAAGACTTTTACCGTTAAACTATTGAAATATCCGGTGATAAAAGTACAGTAATACGCGTGGTTGCACAGTAGCATACGGTATTGTACAGTATCTCTGATTATTGATGCTTACTTAAGAAGTCACTCAGTTTTATTCAATTATTACCACAGTAGTTTCTGCATAGTATCTCATATTTTTGATTCAATTATTGTCACAGTATTATCTGCACAATATTTTATATTATTAAATTAATAATTGAGATGACACAGTTATTTATATTATTATTTACATTATTGACAATGTCTGGAAAGTTCTGTCAATAAAAGAGGTTAGGTTATTTAATTGCGCGCCAATAAGGAGAAATTATTATCGAAAAGCCCCCTCTTTCTTGAGAATGATCTGGTTGTCAATATTGTGACTTATAATATTAATGATGAATAATTGTTGAAAGATTAAAAATGTGTTTATTGAAAATAAGTGATTTATGATAAATATTTATTCATTTTTTGATATAAATAGAGGGAGTTTTCATTAAGTATTTATTTTAAGTTTGACTTATTACATGGACCCCCACTTACTCATTTTTCAAAATCGCCGGTAAAAAGTTATTTCAGTTTTATTTTATTATTATTATAATAGTAATAAAACAGAAAACTTTTTATATAAAACAAAATACTTTTTATATTATATATAAAGTTATTCGTTTTATTAGATTATAAATAGAATATATTATATTATATATAAAGTTATTTGTTTTACTTGAATATTATATTCTTATTTTGAAAATATGGCGTCTGTGAATTTGCAGAAATTGGCCCGTGAATCTTTCAATTGTTTCGTCTGTGAGTTTTCTAAACAGTGGTATGTTGTCATTCTCCTATAATTAGGATGCTTAGTTAAGAAATGAAAATCACACCAGAATCAGAGAATTCTTCTTCTATAATATTGTGCGTATTTTTTTCCCAGTATAAGGATACTTTAAGTGTAGAAAATAGTGCAAGTTTTCTTCAAGAATATTTTCGCTATATTAGTCGAAATTACTCTCCTACTAAGGTAAGGGATATTATTTTCGTTCAATATTCGTAAGAAATATTATTTTCTTCCATACTATATTAGATGTAAGTAATATTATTTCGTTTCATATTCCTAAATCTACACTTATTTTGATAAGTATTACTTCTATACTCCCTGAAATTAGTAGAATATCCTTGAATTTTGTGCTTCATCTAGTATCGTTTAACTGAAATATTTGTCTAAACTTTCTTATCAAATTTTAATCTTTTCATGTCAGGGTACTATTCACGGGATACTATTCACTAGGGTACTATTCACGGGATACTATTTACTCGGATATAATTCACATGGGGTACTATTCACGGGGTAATATTCACGACAAAATTAGTTTCTTTTCTATCCAAATTATTTTTAATACATGAATATCATTTTTGAATTTTACTCCACAATTAATTATCATGTTAAAAATTTGAACATTCTTAAACTCTAGATAAATTGAATTATAAATCTTTAATATTTATCCTTGATCTCACTTGATTGAATTCTTATATCATTGTCATCATCCTCATGATTATATTATGGTGAAAGTCATCTTTGGTCCGTAGTGCATAGATGGACTATTGATTGGTATGATTATGACCAGGAATTATATATTGGTATAATCATGACCTGTAATGTTACAGATAAATGATGTGGTGAAAGTCATCTTTGGCCCGTAGTGCATAGATAGATAGTTGTTTGACATGATCATGACCACTGGTGATACTAACGAATATCTTTGGCCCATAGTTCATGGATAATTCAATGATGTGGATTATTTATTGAGTTGTGTTATAGAGATAAATTATTAATGATAAACTTTTAAATCATAGAAGATAGTAGACATCATGATGTACTTGACTCTTCTAATGGATTGTTTGTTCCGTTCCAGTTATTGATCTAAACTTGTTGTCTATTGTATTCTATTAGTTGTTACACTGTTGAGGACTAAGGATAATTTATTCTACATTATCTTAGTCATAATATTCTTTACTGGGCTAGTTGAGCTCACCCTTTTCTTTCATTGTTCTCTTCAGAAAATGAGAATATAACTGGGACTAGTCGGGGAATGGAGTGATGGTCCAAGATGGTGGCTATAGTAGTCCTCATTATTCTATAAAATAGTGTGATAATAATTGTAATGAGCACTTATTTTGAGTTTGGATATTGTCTACGAGACAATATTTGTATTAAAATTCACAGTTTATGGTTTGTCGTATTTTACACGACAGTTGATAATTGTATAAATTAAGTTTATATTTAAATTTTGTACCATTTATTTGGCAACTCAGAATTGGTTGTATGGACCTATTTTAGGGGTGTCACGGGTTTCATTCGTCCTAGTACATCTCCTTGGAATGCTCCTGTTTTATTCGTAAAGAAGAAAAATGGGAGTATGCGACTTTGCATTGACTATCAGGAGTTGAATCATGTCACCATCAAAAATAGGTACTCGGGAACTATTTATGGGGTACTATTCACCCAGGATACTATTCATGGGGTACTATTCACGACAAAATTTGTTTCTTTTCTATCCAAATTATTTTTAATATATGAATATCATTCTTGAATTTTACTCCACAATTAATTATCATGTTAACAATTTGGATAATCTTAAACTCTGGATAAATTGAATTATAAATCTTTAATATTTATCATTGATCTCACTTGATTGAATTCTTATATCATTGTCATCATCCTCATGCTTATATTGTGGTGAAAGTCATCTTTGGCCCGTAGTGCATATATGGACTAATGATTGGTATGGTTATGACAAGGAATTGTATATTGGTATAATCATGACCTGTAATGTTACAGACAAATGATGTGGTGAAAGTTCTCTTTGGCCCGTAGTGCATAGATGGACAGTTGTTTGGCATGATCATGACCACTGGTGATACTAACGAATATCCTTGGCCCATAGTGCATGGATAATTCAATGATGTGGCTTATTTATTGAGTTGTGGTACAGAGATAAAATATTGATGATGAACTTTTAAATCATAGAAGATAGTAGACATCATGCTCTACTTGACTCTTCTAATAGATTGCTTGTTCCGCTGCAGTTGTTGATCTAAACTTGTTGTCTATTACATTCTATCAGTTTTACACTATTGAGGACTAAGGATAATTTATTCTACATTATCTTAGTCATAATATTCCTTACTGGGCTAGTTGAGCTCACCCTTTTTTTTCATTGTTCTCTTCAGGAAATGAGAATATAGTTGAGACTAGTCGGGGAATGGAGTGATGGTCCAAGATGGTGTCTATAGAATTCCTCATTATTCTATAAAATAGTGTGATAATAATTGTAATAAGGACTTATTTTGAGTTTGGATATTGTCTACGAGACAATATTTGTATTAAAACTCACAGTTTATGGTTTGTCGCATTTTGCATGACAGTTAATAATTGTATAATTGAATTTTGTATTTAAATTCTGTATCATATATTTGGCGACTCAAAATGAGTTGTATGGACCTTTTTTGGGGGCATCACATTCTTGCTCCGTGATCTGTCGAAGGGGCTTGGCTTCTACCTACTTGGTCATATAATCGATAGCTACTATAAAAAAATTGACCTAAACCTTCGCCTTCAGTAGCAGTCTCAAGATGTCAATCCCACAGACAATAAACAGGATTGGGGACAAGACAGAATACAACTCCTCCGATGGCTGGTGGGGAATAGGATTGTTCAGCTTCTTCACATAATCTGTGGCTTCTTAAAAAATTATAGGCCAATAGTACCCTTGCCAAAGAAACTTATATGCCAAAGCCTTTGCACCCATGTGATCACCACAAATCCCCTCTTGAACTTCCCAAATAACATATCTGGCCTCAGGCGACACAAGACACCTCAGCAAATGAGAAGAATGAGCCCTTCGGTACAAGTTCCCATCAATGAGCACAAAATTTAAAATCCTATACTTGATCTTTTTTGCCAACATCTGATTCGAAGGTAAGACGCCATCTGCCAGATAATCCAAATAAGGTGTTAACTAGCAATTCGACTGCTCCACACGCATAACCACCAAATGTGCTGACATCTAACCCACTGATCGTGCTCGTATCTGTCGTAGCCAACCTTGCGATAGCATCGGCTAATGTATTATTTAACTTGTCAACTCTATGAAAGGAAAACCAACCGAAGTACTAGAGTTGATCTTTGACTTGGGCCAAATATTTAACCATACTTGCCCCCGGGCCTCAAACTCCCCCAAAATCTGCTTAACGACCAACTGAGAGTCACTGAAGATTATCAAACTCTTCATCTCGAGACTCTTCGCCAGCCTAAGGCTTACCAAAATTGCTTTCTATTCTACCTCGTTGTTAGTCACCTTAAACCCAAAGCAAATTGCCTGCTGAACTTTAAACCCCTTCAGGCTCGTTAAGATAACCCCAGCTCTGCTAACATCTGAGGTTGAAAACCCATCTGCATACAGCATCCAAGAAGTTTGAATCGGTTGAAAATACGAGACCGATCCCACAACCCCTCTTGTTTGATCAATACCATCATCTGCCTCTGAAAAAGAACATTACACCGTTAAGTCGGCCAAGGCCTGACCCTTTATTACTGTCCGAGGATAATACTCTAGTACAAACTGTGTCAACTCCATCGCCCATGCTGCTAGCCAACCTGAGACATCTGGCTTGCTCAGAACTTTCTTTAACGGTTGATTAGTGTACACAACATTCAACCGACCTTGGAAGTACTACCGAAGTTTTCGACTAGCTATATTAGGGCATTGGAAAACTTATGAATATTTGGATAACTGGTCTCTATATCCCGAAGAACATGATTTATGTAATAGATCGGATGTTGCTTACCCTCTGTCTCTCAATCCAGTACAGCTCCAACTACTAACGAATTGGCCGCCAAATATAGATACAATGATTTAGAAGGAACCGACTTCACCAATAAAGGAGCCAAAGACAAGTACATCTTAATACCCTAGAAAGCATCCTCACACTCCAAAGCCCACTAAAAGGTCTTCTCGTTATGCTGCCCCTTCAACATGTTAAAGAAGGGCAAGCACCTTTCCGCTGACATGGACATGAATCTCCTCAGCACTACTATTCGAGCGGTCAACCGCTGAACGCCCTTATAAGATTGAGGAGACTTCATATCCAGTATAGCTTTAATCTTTTTTGGGTTTGCCTCAATTCCCCTCTTGCTGATCAGATACCCCAGAAACTTCCCTACTCCAAGCCCGAAAGTACACTTCGTTGGATTTAACCTGAGTTTGTAATGCCTGACCGTCTGGAAGCAATTTTTCAAGTCATCCAAATGCTACCATACTGACATAATCTTAAAGATCATGGCATCCACGTACACTTTCATACTGTGACCTAGTTGCCTATGGAATACGTAATTCATCATCCTCCAATAAGTCGGACCCGCGTTCAATAATCCGAAAGTTATCTTCCTATAAGCATAAATCTCCAGATGAGTGATGAAGGCCATCTTTGGGATATCCTCCTTGTGCATTGAAATCTATGATAACCCAAGAAAGCATCCATGAAATTGAGCACGACATATCCCGAGGTGGCATCGATGAGCTGATCAATATGTAGGAGTGGATAGAAATCTTGGACATGCCTTATTCAAGTCCTTATCCTCTACTTCCCATTTTGCTTTTGCACCAAAACAACATTCACCAGCCACTTGGGATAGTCAATCTAAAAAATGAAGTCTACTTCCAATAACTTTGCTATCTCATTGTCAATAATTCTTTGCCTCTCTAGGGCAAAAATCCTCCTCTTCCGTCGTACCGATTTTTTGGCAAGATCCATTTTCAACCTGTGAACAACAACCTTCTTTTCAACCCCTGGCATATCTCTAGGAACCCAAGAAAAAATGTATGTATAACCCCAAAGAAACTCTATTAAACTTTTCTGAAAAGGTTCCTACAATCCCAAACAGATTTTGATTATCTTCTCTTTCTTTCCCGGGATCAACTCAATATCCTTTGTCTCTTCGGCGGGCATGGCGAGTGGTTCAGTACTACCTTTGGTGAATAGTTCAACTTCATTGCCATCGTCTGCCTTTTCTTGCTAACCCTTACCCCCAAAGAGATCAATGTATTCTTGTAGCACCTCCTCGCTAGATCAAGATCTCATGTCACTTCTCCCACTCCATGTGGTTTCGGGAACATGATTTTGGAATGTGGAATTGAAGTCACTACTTGTAATTCTGTTAGGGTCGGCCTCCCGAGGATGGCGTTGTAAGACGAGTCCACATGTACCACAAATAATTTACAGATAATTTCCACCTGTCGAGGAGCCGTCCCAAAGAATATTGGCAACTCAATGGTCCCTACAACCTTGACCTGATCATTACTGAAGTCATATAGGGGAGGCTCCTGCCCAATCTCCATTTTTCTTCCTTCCAGGTCCATTCTCTAATAGGCGTGAGCATATAGAATATCCACCGAAGAGCCATTATCAATCATCATCATCTTTATATGAACCGATCACACATGTGCCATAATAATCAACACTCCTTCGTGTGGCTCGATTGGCTGCGAGGGGTAATCCTCATCCGTGAATGATATGACTATTCTCGAATACTGTCTTTCACGCCTAATAGGCTGATCAGACACAGAGAACACAACATCTAACAGTCCTCACCTCTTCTTCCCTTTAACCTTCCAGACCCACCAGCCCGTGATCACATCCACCACTATGCGTGCTGCCTGGGTCTGACCCTGTTGTTGAGGCTGGGTAGTCGGGTTTTACACTGGGGTGTTGTTCACCTGTTGTGCCCCCAAAGCATTTTTTCCTCTGATGTACTGAACCAATTCTCCACTTTTGACATTTTTCTCAATCAGATCCTTCAGACCCTAGCAGGATTTGATGGAGTGACCAGCCGACTCATAGTAGTTGTAGTATCTGTTTCGATTCCCCCTGTTCGACTTTGTATTTTCCTTAGCCGACTCAAAGTACGACTTGTCTTTTATCTGCCCCAAAATAGTGCCCAAATCTGTGTTTAGGGGAATGTAGATTTTGGTAACCCTCTGATTCAGGAAAAGCGGATGACCTCCTCTCGAACCCCTATTATTATTGTTGTACTTCTTCTGCTGGCCATCAGGCTTATTATTATTGTTATCCCTCAAGTAATTACCTCTCATATTCTCTTTCGGTTTCTCCGTGGTGCTAGGCTTCAAGCTGTTCATTGCCTCCTCTACCACAATGAAGCCTTCGTCCCTGTCAAATGCTTCAACCAAGGCCTTTGGATGGTTGAACATCAGATCTTTCACTAGCTGCTTCGATTTCACAATATCTAAACCATTCTAAAATAATTCGAGTGCTTGAAGGTCATTCAAATCTGTAACTTGCCCGACCGCTTCCCGAAACCTCTTAACATACTAACCCACGCTCTCGTTCGAGTATTGCCTGATTTGAGCCAAAGACCCTGTTGGCTTCCTCCTTCTTTTGGTACTACCGAATATGGCATGGAACTTATCACAAAGATCCTTCCACGATGAAACCAAATTTGGTGCCAATGTTATCATCCACTACCGAGCATCCTTCTTCAGCGTTGTCATAAACATCTGAAACTTAGCAGCATCTAAGTAGTCATAGTAACTCATCAGCTGGTCATAAGTCTAGCTGTGTTCATACGGATCCTCAGAACCATCGTAGCTCTCCACATGGGGTGGCTTTTTGCTCGGGTCAGCCCGATCCTGATCTATTTCTGGGAAGAATGGTGATGATGACATAACCTTGTTCACCTTCTCTTGCTTGACTTCAGCCAAATGCTTTTTTAGATCCGCAAACTTTAAGGCCAACGCCTCGAGCCCATCTACTTTGGGGGATGAATCTAACCTGTCCTGATCTTTGCCTCCTAGAGAAGATTCAGTGCCTATTCCTCTCTTGAGAACGACCTTGGGTCCTATTCTGGACCTATTAGCGGCTTCGGTGACTAGTCCTTTCCTATGAGCGGCTTCAGTGCCTGCTCCTTGTCCACCGAGAGTTGTCCAGACTATGTGTCCTGGACTAATTCCCTGGCAAACGCTCACGTCTTCGGCTATGGATGAAAGCCTCCTCCTCACAGTCCAGTAAAGCTAACTAGGCATCTAACTCTTTCTATTTGAGAAGTAAGGCCTTCACCGTATCTTTGGCCTCCTGCACCTTTTTTCCCAGGATTGTCTGTCTTTCATCCCAATCGTCCCTTCTAGAATCTAGATCTACTTGTGACCGTGTTCGGGACGAAGTGCCCTCAACACGTTCATAGGGTTTTCCCTCCTTCCTGGCCGTTGAGAACAGTCGGCGCCAGACATCTCCACCAAAAGTGTCTTTTTGACCCACTGAATGACTGTGGGGCCCGAGCTTATCCCGGATACTTTTGGACGGGCCCAATCTTTCCTTGACAGAACCCTTTGGTTGAGCAAACAATTTAGCCATTGACTTTCCTTGTCCAGAAACCGTCTTGCTCGCCTTGGTAACAACTAGAAAACTCCTTTGTGATTGAAAATTACGTGGCACTAAAGAGCCCTCCTTCTAGCACCAATGTTTATGCCAAGACTCGTCCACGCGCTCCAATTACCAAAGCGCGTTAAATCTTGCACAGAAACGAGGTCACATAAAAAGCTTGACGACTTGGGCTGCCGGGGAATAGCTCCAGTGTAAAAATAAGTACAGGCTGAAAAAAGTTTAATAATGGAGGCTTAATGCTCTGGTGCTGTAAATAATGAATTGTATGTGTACCTGATGATTAGGGTATAGCCTTGTATATATAATGATCACACATCTTTCCCCGTATATAATTAGAATTCCTCATTAGGTATAATTCCTTAATGGGATTGAACATAATCTTCTTAAAGAAAGGACGTTGAATTATATCCTTACACTTTCCTTAAGAGTTGAAAATTAAATGTAATTAGGAATCCTTGATTCCTTAAAATACCCAACAGCAAAATCAGGTTCCTACGCAGGGTTAAATACCTCCACGGGGACTTTGGCTCACTATATAATTCGGGCCCAAAAATTACACCCCAACATCATGCATCAATAGAACTGTAACAACTTAAATAGTTCAATAACATAACATTTCTTTCACAAAAGCACATACGTGTCGATATTGGCAAACAACACAATTCATAGCTAAACAAGTTATACAAATATAACGAATGTGCACAAAAACATGAAACTTGCATTCAATTCAAAATTTTGAATGAAGTTAGGAAACATTACCAAAGAAACTATCTTGTACAGGTTAGGATACTTGCTCAATAAAATTCGAGTAAGTTTAAGAAACTTGCTTTTTACGTGATTTACCGAAAAGCTATCCATTCACTCCTCAAACGACCTATATATATCATTAAGGTCAATTATACCAATTAGTTACGTATATACGTCACTTATGGTTCACTTTAACTCTATTCCACATTTTATAATGTCTGTTTTATAAGAATCAGAACACTATTTAAGTTTATTAACATTTGACACGGCGTTTCGATGTTTGTATGTCGTATACCCGACTTATCTAACTGGAACGCGCAATCGACACCATTGTGTATGATCGATACGTCCAATATATCCACCTTACCTTGTTTTAAATTCCTCTAGACTATATTTCTAAAGTCTAATGTTTATAACTCAGAAATACTAGTCAAACTTGGCTTGGCGCCCCGACGGTTTGAAGAAACCATCACGGTTTGCCTCTCAATACACAAAAGTCCCAGAAATGCTCATTTTGGACCTTTATCCCAACCTCAAATCTCAAAACTTAAAGAATGAAAGTTTTAGGTCTACTTCTTATCTTTTCGAATCATCCTACATCACCTCAATCAGAGTTTGGACGAAAGTATTATACCTAATTTACCAAAGGGCATCAAGGCCGACTTTTCACCACTTTTGGGCCCGCGCCCCGGTGCTGGAAAGCAGGAGGTGCTCGGCCAAAAAAAAATCTTCGGTTTCAAACAGTTTCAACGCGCTTACTTTGACACATCATAACTTACTCGTCCGATAACGGAATGAGCTCGTTCTTACATCTATTTATTCCTTGTAACAAATTCTTCAAATCCCCCTAGACAGAAAAATGTTCACAAGTTTCTAACTTGTCGGGAAATCGGCTTAAAACCCCTTCGGGAGCCATTTTTCACCAAAAAGACGTTTTAACGTAAAATCTTCTAAACTTCATAACTTGTTCATCCGAAGTCGGATTGAACTCATTCTTGAGTCCACGGCTCACATATTCACCAAAATACAAAACCACAGGAAAGAAATATTTTTCCAGAAGCGTTAACTACCCATAAACTTGGTCCAAAAAGGGTACCAAGCTAGAGTTTTTCATGCTTGACACTTTTTATAGAAAATTTCGCCATAACTTCATTATAGCTTATTTTTCCTCCGTTCCACTTGGAACAACTTGAGAATCCACATATCTAGGATTCCATCTTTTTGGAATCACATAAAAATACAAAAACAACTCATGATAAGTCCGTTTAAAGTCCTCCATTACTTGATTTCCATCCTCATACATAGGCGTACCATTTAAATTATTTAATTTACTTGTTATACATCTTTAAAGTGTTTTAAACAATGTGAAATCCTTCATAAACACCTTATAACTTCAAGGTCCATAATGAAATTCCATTAACCAAACACCAACAACTACTTCAAAGAAGAAAAATAAAAGATGAAGATGATGTTTAGAAACCTACCCTTGTTGGTTCTTCGTCTTCCTTAGCCTTGATTAAGCTTGATCTTAGTTATACATGGCCTCCCTTTCCTTCCTCTTGGATCCGCCCACTTCCACTCTCTCACTAGAGTTCTCTTGCTTTCTCTCTTCTTTCTCTAATACTTAGGATATTTTGTGCAAAAAATGAAAGAGATGATACTTGGTTTTACTTATATAAAACCTAATTTCTGTGACACCCCCAAAATAGGTCCATACAACCCATTCTGAGTCGCCAAATATAAAGCCCCAAATCTGGGTACTTGAAACCCGAACTCGGTACTTCACGATACCATTTCTATGAGCGGAATAATACTAATAATAATAACAATAATATAAACATTAAACTTAATTTACATATGCATCAGAGTCTTCTCCTAGGTACGCGACCTTTAAACATTTATTACAATACATGATACTTAATATATATATCATTCTTATCCTAATAGAGTAAAACTATTACATAGAATACCATAAATCTTATTCGGTTTGCTTTCCTTTTCCTTTGTTTCTGCATGAGCCTTCTGGTTGGTCACACTTAGCTGAAAATATTTAAATTAAGCAAGGATGAGCATTTGAGCCCAGCAAGTAATAACAATTATAAATATTAGCTGAAATAATTAAATATTTTCTTTGTACTACTCTTCTACAACAAATTAATAGTTGTGAAGTAATCTGAACCGATAATAATTACATAACAACTCTCTATCAAATTTTTGAAACTACGTACTGACTATAAATAGGGTTAAGGTGACATACTATGAACATTATTTTCAATTTTTGAATAGGTTTAGCAGAACTACATCCGTAAACCGTCATAACTTACGGGCACGGGGGCTGATCAGCCCGTTATACCCTGTATTGATCAATACTACATGCAAGAACGATATTATCGTTCACTCTGTACGCCTTGGGCGCATAAAAGTTTTCCCATGTTCGGGATGTTCATACTTAGTCAGGAATCCGAACCAAAACAATTTGATTGGATACAAAAAGGTTTATCATATTCAACGATATTTCTAAATCTGTGTCTAGCTGATCAAATAGCTTAGACGACTTTTACTTAATGTATACATATTGGTAATATATATATATATATATATATATATATATATATATATATATATATATATATATCAACATGTGATTAGATACAATGATTATCCAAGTGGGGACACTTGTATAACCATAATTAGAAATTAACGAACAGAATAAACATCTAAATAATAATGTAATACCATGTTGATAATCAATGATCAGATATAATATATATAATAATAGGGTTAATAATCTGGTAAAATAATAATATAATTCTAAACCTTTCTTACTCATGTTCATTACATAAAGAAAATGCAAAGGTAGGATAATTGCTTGGTACGCTGCTTACAACTCGCAACTTAGTTTTATCTTTTATATAACAACCTATCAATAATAAGATCATTTTATTGATTAGAATAACATATCGTAACACATAATACTGCTTATTACAGTCAGCACATAACCTAATCACATTGTCACACATATTTAACAGTCATCGAATCATAAACAAACACGTATTTAATCAAATTATCTAAGTCCAGATAAATTTCTAAAATATGTCGGTGCACCGACAGCTTTATTGGGTAATTATCGAGTCTAAGACTCTATCATGTAGCTCAATAACTGTAATTATCAGTCATATTATTTTTAAATGACTTATAATAATTTTTAAATATTTATTATAATTTATCATAAATTTTCAAAATCCGAAATCATTATTAAATGATTTAAATATTAAATAATTCTATTAGCATTAACATTTAATTAATATTAAACTATTAATGAAACCATTGCCAAAATATTAAAGTTATTTATAATAACTCAAAATATTTTTAAAACATTTATATTACCTTTAAATAATTTTTATAACATTTAAAATTATTTTTAAATAATTACTATTAATATTTAAATATTAATGTACTATTCCTCAAAATATTAAAAGTCATTAAGTATAACTTAAAATATTTTTAATTCATTTATATCCTTTTTAAATGATTTTTTTAAAATAATAAAACTATTTTAAAACTATTTATTTAATATAATTATTAAATAAATTTAATATCATTAATATTAAATTAATATCATTAATATTAACTTGTTAATAAAATTATCTTTTAAATATTAAAAGTTATATTTTATAACTTAAAATATCTTTAAACACTTTATTTTCATTTAAAATAATTTTTAAAATATTAAAATTATTTTTAAACTAATTTATTTAATATAATTATTAAATAATTCAAATATCATTAATATTAAATTAATTAATAAATTTTACCTTTAAATATTGAAAGTTATATTTTATAACTTAAAATATTTTTAAATTTCTTATTATTATTTAAAATAATTTTTAATATAATAAAATTATTTTTAATTAATTTGTTTATTTCATTTATTAAATAACTTAATTATCATTAATATTAATTTATTAATGAATTTCATCACAAAATATTAAAAGTCATTAAAAATAACTTAAAATATTTTCTTATACCATAAAATAATTTTAAATAATTTTTTAAGTATTTAAATCATTTTTAACTAATTTATTTAATATTATAATTAAATAAATTAAATACCATTAATATTTCAAAAATATTAAATATTTATTAAATATTTTTAAAATAATTAAAAACTAATTTTTGGACTTTAAAATAATTTTTAATAACTTATTATGTATTTTTAATAATTAAAAACTAATTTTCTATAATTATTTAATAAAAATATAATTTTTAGAAATTAAGTGTCGCTAAAAACTGCCTATAACGACAGAACCGTCGCTTTACGTATTTTTCATGTTCTTGGCCAAAGCCAGAACATTCATGTCAGTGAACGAGTGACCAAGTTTGACCATGAATCAATTACTGTGTATTGAGTTTATGGGATACCTATTGATACGATATTTGTAGTGTTAGTGTAAGACTACATTATTCAACAACAAACATGATCATACAACACATAACAAAGGAGATCTGATCGTCCAAAGAGACTGTCAGAGCTGTTCTTCACTTCCGGGTTACCTAGAAATGAAGAACAGATCGTGGGGCCTACTTTGGGCTTCCACAACTTGTGATTCTGGTAATGTTTAAGTGATCTAAGAATTGCAGTGTGTAATCAACATGTAAGGCTACAAATATATTACATAACATCGATCTAACAACAAAACAACGAGCAGATACGATCCGGTCAAACTATGTCAGGCAACACATTCATATGTTTTCTGGGTTACCTAGAAAACAGAAAGTGTGTTCGTCTTGGCTAGTTTGACCGACTGCTAAGTCCAATCTGTTTAACATTTAGGTGATCTGATGGCATGAACATATAATACATATACCCAGCTACAACTTAGATACAAGAACAACATCAAAACAACTAACAACAGAAAGATCTGGGCATTAGAAAAAGTTGTCAGACCGTTTCTGGGCAGTTTCTGGGTTACCCAGAAATGCCCAGTCATGGCCGGTCAACGGCTTTTGACCATCAATAATTTACAATCTAGACCAGATCTAAGCCTGATTCTTGATCCAGATCAAAGTCCACATATCAGACTACATAAGTAAACCTTTAAACAACAGAAACACATAACAGAGAAAGATTGGTGGCCACTGACATTCGTTGTCAGACCATAAAACCAAATTTTTTCAGATTTTGTAAAACTTAAATTTTAAGTAGCTAGATGTTATGGATCCACTATGTATCAACCCAGATCACTTAGTTACCCAACATACAACATATTAAAACACAGAATCATAACATCTAACAAAGGATCAAAGTCAGATTTTTAAAATTAGGGTTCTACCACTTTTGAACAAATTCATGATTCTAGCTTTCTGATTTGTTAAGAGTGATAGTGGGGCTTGGTTTAGGGACTGATTTACTTAGAAAATTCGTGGGCTAGAGAGAGAGAATATAAGACCCCAACTTTTATGAATAAAGATGAATTTTCTATAAATATTATTTTTGAATATTATGGAGTGAATTTGATATAATGTTATAGTTGTGGGTAATATTTATAAATTTTGTAAAGTACGCAAGTTGTTATATTATATTCGATTGGTCGGGGAATATTCGTTTTAACAGGAAATATTCGTACGGCGGCACAATAATTGGTGGACCCCACAACAGAATTATTGTCGGATTGAGAAAACGATAAAAATATTTTTTTATAAAATAACGGCGAAAGTTTTACCGTTAACTGTTGAAATACCCGGTGGTAAAAATACAGTAATACGCGTGGTTGCATAGTAGCACACGGTATTGATTATTGATGCTTACGTAAGAAGCCACTAAGTTATACTCAATTATTGCTACAGTTATTGCTGCATAATATCTCATATTATTGATTCAATTATTGTCACAATAACATCTGCATAATATTTTATATTATTAAACCAATAATTGAGACGACAAAGTTATTCATATTATTATTTGTAATATTGACGATGTCTAGAAACTTCTGTCGAGGAGAGGTTTGGTCACCTAATTGCGCGCCAATAAGGAGAAATCCTTATCGGAAAGCCCCCTCTTTCCTAGGAATAATCTGGTTGTTAAATATTATGAGTTCTAATATTAATGATGAATAATTGTTGGAAGATTAAAAATGTGTTGTTTGAAGATAAAATGATTTGTGGTAATATTTATTCAATCTTTGATATAAATAAGAAGTCTGTTATGAGACGTTTGTGGTAAGTTTGGTTTATTCTATGGGGGCCCATATGTCATCATCTAAGAGTCACTTTTGCCAATAGTAATTGCCTTTACCAGACATCAAACCACTTGCTGTTTCATATTACAGGCGTCGAACCAATTGTCGTTTCACATTACAGGCGTCGACCAATTGTCGTTTCACATTACAGGCGTCAAACCACTTGTTGTTTCACATTACAGGCGTCAAACCACTTTTCTTTTCACATCACCAGTCGTCAAGGCACTTGCCTCTTCACATTGCAAGGGCTAAGCTAGAAATCTTCTATAAATAGAAGCTTATTTCTTCTTTCATTCTCACCAATTCACTACGACTCACAAGAGAATTCTATAGAGAGAGAATCAGAGATAAAGAAGAAGAGTATTCTGTTACTACACTATTTCAGTATCCAATCTCCTACTAAGGTAAGGGGTATTATTTCTTTCGTATTCATAAGGGATGTTATTTTTGTTCAATATTCGCTTGAAATAATATTTTCTTCCATACTCTGTAGTATGTAAGTAATATTATTTCGTTCCAGATTTCAAATTCTATACTCGTTTATTAAAATTTTGGCTTATATACTCCATAAAATTAGTAGAATATCCTTGATATTTGCGCTTCATCCAGTATCTTTTAATAGAAATATTATTCAGATCATTCTTGATAAGTTTTAACTTTTTCATGTCGGAGTACTATTCACAGAATTACTATTCCTGAAGTACTATTCACGGGGTACTATTCACTCGAGTACTATTCACCCGGGGTACTATTCATGATAAAAATTGATTCGTTTTCTGTCCAAATTATTTTCGGTACAATATTATTCTTGAATTTTACTCCACAAAGCAGTATCATGTTGACAATTTGGACGTTATTGATTTCTGGATAAATTAAATTATAAATCTTTAAAAATTTATCCTTGAACTTATTTTATTGAATTATTATATCATTGTCATCATCCTCATGTTTATATTATGTTGAAAGTCATATGTGGCCTGTAGTGCATAGATGGACTTGGTATGATTATGACTAGGGATTATTCGGTATAATCATGACCGTAATGTTACAAATGATGTGGTAAAAGTCCTCATTGGTCCGTAGTGCATTGATGGACAGTTGTTGGCGTGATCATGACCATTGATGAATACACGAATATCCTTGGCCCGTAGTGCATGGATAATTTGTGGTCGTAATACTAAAGAATATCATTGGTCGTAGTGCAGGGGTGATTCAATGATGTGGATTATTTATTAAGCTGAGTCTTAGCGATAAAAGTGATGAAAAACCTTTTAAATCATAGAAGATAGCAGATTTTATTCTCTACTTGACTCTTCTAATGGATTGCTTGTTCCGCTGCAGTTAAACTTGATGTTTGTTATATTCTATCAGTTTAACACTGTTGAAGGCTAACGATAAATTATTCTGTATTATCTTAGTCATAATATTTCTTACTGGGCTAGTTGAGCTCACCCTTTTTCTTTCATTGTCCTCCTTAGGAAATGAGAACGTAGCTGGGACTAGTCGGGGACGGAGTGACGGTCCAGATGATAGCATTAGTAGTCCTTACTATTCTATGAAATAGTGTGATAATAAATGTAATGAAGACTTATTTTGAGTTTTAATACTGTCTAGAAGATAATATTTGTATTAAAACTCACAGCTTATGTTGTGTCGTATTCTATACGACACTTAACAGTTGCATAAATTAAGTTTATATTTGTATTCTGTACCATGTATTTGGCGACTCAGAATTAGTGATGTATACCTATTTTGGGGGCGTCACAGAGAAGGTCTTGGTAGAGAGTTGGTGATCAATTGGCTTAAAAAGTGAACTTTCTCTCTCTTTCAATCTATATATATAACTTGTTGCGATGTTTTGGCTGATGTTGTAGCTGATGTGTGCTGGAGATTTAAGCACATGGGGTTAGTAAAAGTAGTTCACCAACTAAAGTGTTGGCCAAACTTGCAAGTTAGCTTCAATTATGCACTAAAGGGCAAAAGGGTCATTTGGCTTTCCAATTTAATGGCATAAATGTAATCCTTGCAAACCCTTAGGGTTTGACCCTTATGGTTTAACCCTAAGGTTTTCTAAAAATTAGTTTTCTAGAATTTCATTTAGGGTTTTTTTTTAAATATAAAATTTTAGTTTCTAAAATTTGTAATTAGGGTTTCCTTAATTAGATTAGATTTTCTAATTATATTATACAGGAACATTATAGTTTTATTTACTAATTATAATTAACCTTGTAAATTTAGCAATTAGGATTTACAATTAGTAATTAGGGTTTTATAATTACTAATTAGGGTTACTAAAAATAGAAATTAGTGTTTTAAATTGGAAATTAGGGTTTCTAATTTACAATTAGGGTTTTTAAATTTTAATTAGGGTTTACCTAATCAAATCTTTAATAATTAATATTAATCACATAACACAATTACAAAATAATCTTGTGCTCTAATTTGGGTTTCAAATTAGGGTTTAGCACAGTAACACTAGGGTTTATAAAAATATTGCTAGGATTTAGTCATAATGCACCATAATTGACCAACCATTATCAATACGTACATACAGTACATATTATAGCACTGAAAAATCAAAATATAATTATTATTATATTATTATTCTCATACCTTGATCAAAATCTAAAATTAGGGTTTGGATTCCCTATCTGATTTATCTTACATAAATGACATTATTAATTAAGTCAGAAAAATAATTAACTTTACTAATCTGAAATAATTCCATATAATAAGATAAAATAATTATTATAATTATTCTATAATCATTACATATGTTATTTAAATAATATATAATCATATTTTTATGAAAAATAAATAATAAAAATATTTCTACCATAAAATTAATTATTATAAGAATATAAATTATAATAATCAATAATTTTAAAATAAAATTATATTTTTAATTATTCATGTAATAAATATATTTTTATTTATCACATAAATACACACGTTTTATCTTGTACAAATCCTCATCTTTAAAATAATAATAAAAAATTTATACGCAAAATTTTTGATTTTATTTATATAGAAAATATCGGGTTGTTACACCAAATACATGATATAAAATTCAAATATAAACTTAATTTATACAATTATCAACTGTCGTGTAAAATACGATAAAATGTAAGCTGTGAGTTTAATACGAATATTGTCTCGTAGACAATATTCAAACTCAAATGAAGTCCTTATTATAATTATTATCACACTATTTTATAGAATAGTGAGGACTACTATAGCCACCATCTTGAACCATTACTCCATTCTCCGACTAGTCTCAGCTATATTCTCATTTTCTGAAGAGAACAATGAAAGAAAAGGGTGAGATCAACTAGCCCAGTAAATAATATTATGACTAAGATAATGTAGAATAAATAAAATTATTCTTAGCGTTCAACAGTATAAAATCTGATAGAATACAATAGACAACATGTTTAGATCAACAACTGCAGCGAAACAAGCAATCTATTAGAAGAGTCAAGTATAGTTTAACGTCTATTATCTTCTATGATTTAAAAGTTCATCATCAATATTTTATCTCTGTAACACAACTCAATAAATAATCCACATCACCGAATTATCCATGCACTACGGGCCAAAGATATTCGTTAGTATCACCAGTGGTCGTGATCATGCCAAACAACTGTCCATCTATGCACTACGGGCCAAAGAGGACTTTCACCACATCATTTGTCTGTAACATTACAAGTCATGATTATATCAATACATAATTCATAGTCATAACCATACTAATCAACAGTCCATCTATCCACTACGGGCCAAAAATGACTTTCATCACAATATAAGCATAAGGATGATGACAATGATATAAGAAATTAATCAAGTGAGATCAATGATAAATATTAAAGATTTATAATTTAATTTATCTAGAGTTTAAAAATGTCCAAATTGTCAACATGATAATTAATTGTGGAGTAAAATTCAAGAATAATATTCATGTATCAAAAATAATTTGGACAAAAAAGAAACTAATTTTGTCGGGAATAGTACCCCAGATGAATAGTACTAGAGTGAATAGTACTCCATGAATAGTACTCGAGTGAATAGTACCCCGACATGAAAAGATTAAAATTTGATAAGAAAGTTCAGAAAAATATTTCAGTGAAACGATACTAGATGAAGCGCAAAATTCAAGGATATTCTACTAATTTCAAATAGTATAGAAGCAACACTTATCAAAACTAAGATGACTTTCTACCGGCAATTTTGAAAAATGAGTAAATGGGGGTCCATGTAATAAGCCAAACTTACAACAAATACTTCATGAAAAACTCCTCTATTTATATCAAAAATTGAATAATTAATTACCACAAATCAGTTATCTTCAATAAACACATTTTTAGTCTTTCAACAATTATTCATCATTAATATTATAACTCATAATATTGACAACCAGATCATTCCCAAGAAAGAGGGAGCTTTCCGATAAAGAATTCTCCTTATTGGATCGAAGTCCTCATTACAATTATTATCACACTATTTTATAGAATAGTGAGGACTACTATAGCAACCATCTTGGACCATCACTCCATTCCCCGACTAGTCCCAGCTATATTCTCATTTCCTGAAGAGAACAATGAACGAAAAGGGTGAGCTCAACTAGCCTAGTAATTAAAGAATATTATGACTAAGATAATGTAGAATAAATTATCCTTAGTCTTCAACAATGTAAAATCTGATAGAATACAATAGACAACAAGTTTAGATCAGCATATGCAGCAGAACAAGCAATCCATTAAAAGACTCAAGTAGAGCATGATGTCTACTATCTTCTATGATTTAAAAGTTCATCATCAATATTTTATCTCTGTAACACAACTCAATAAATAATCCACATCACCGAATTATCCATGCACTACAGGCCAATGATATTCGTTAGTATCACCAGTGGTCATGATTAGGCCAAACAACTGTCCATCTATGCACTACGGGCCAAAGAGAACTTTCACCACATCATTTTTCTATAACAGTATAGGTCATAATTATACCAATACATAATTCATGGTCATAATCATACCAATCAACAATCCATCTATGCACTACGGGCCAAAGATGACTTTCATCACAATATAAGCATGAAGATGATGACAATGATATAAAAAATCAATCAAGTGAGATCAATGATAAATATTAATGATTTATAATTCAATTTATCTAGAGTTTAAAAATGTCCAAATTGTCAACATGATAATTAATTGTGGAGTAAAATTCAAGAATAATATTCATGTATCAAAAATATTTTGGACAGAAAAGAAACTAATTTTGTCGTGTGAATAGTATTCGAGTAAATAGTACCCCGTGAATAGCACCCCGTGATGAAAAGATTAAAATTTGATAAGAAAGTACAAAAAAATATTTCAGTGAAACGATACTAGATGAAGCGCAAAATTCAAGGATATTCTACTAATTTCAAGGAGTATAGAAGCAACACTTATCAAAACTGAGATAACTTTCTACCGACGATTTTGAAAAATGAGTAAGTGAGGGTCTATGTAATAATTCAAACTTACAACAAATACTTCATGAAAAATCCCTCTATTTATATCAAAAATTGAATAATTAATTACCACAAATCACTTATCTTCAATAAACACATTTTTAATCTTTCAATAATTATTCGTCATTATTTTTATAACTCACAATATTGACAACCAGATCATTTTCAGGAAAGAGGGGCTTTTCGATAAAGAACTCTCCTTATTGGATCGAAGTCCTCATTACAATTATTATCACACTATTTTATAGAATAGTGAGAACTACTATAGCCACCATCTTGGACCATCACTCCAGTCTCCAACTAGTCCAAGCTATATTCTCATTTCCTGAAGAGAACAATGAAAGAAAATGGTGAGTTCAACTAGCCCAGTAATTAAAGAATATTATAACTAAGATAATGTAGAATAAATTATCATTAACCTTCAATAGTGTAAAATCTGATTGAATACAATAGATAACAAGTTTAGATCAACAACTGCATCAGAAAAGTAATCCATTAGAATAGTCAAGTAGAGCATGATGTTTACTATCTTCTATGATTTAAAAGTTCATCATCAATATTTTATCTCTATAACATAACTCAATAAATAATCCACATCACCGAATTATCCATGCACTACGGGCCAAGGATATTTGTTAGTATCACCAGTGGTCATGATCATGCCAAACAACTGTCCATCTATGCACTACGGGCCAAAGAGGACTTTCACCACATCATTTGTCTGTAACATTACAAGTCATGATTATACCAATACATAATTAATGGTCATAATCATACCAATCAAAAGTTCATCTATGCACTACAGACTAAAGTTGACTTTCATCACAATATAAGTATGAGGATGATGACAATGATATAAGAAATAAATCAAATGAGATCAATGATAAATATTAAAAATTTATAATTCAATTTATCTAGAGTTCAAAAATATCCAAATTATCAAAATGATAATTAATTATGGAGTAAAATTCAAGAATGATATTCATGTATCAAAAATAATTTGGATAGAAAAGAAACCAGTTTTATTGTGAATAGTACATCGTGAATAGTAACCCGAGTGAGTGAATAGTACTCGATGAATAGTACCCCATGAATAGTACCCGAGTGAATAGTACCCCGTGAATAGTAACCCAACATGAAAAGATTAAAATTTTATAAGAAAATTCAAAAAAATATTTCAGTAAAACGATACTAGATTAAGTGCAAAATTCAAGGATATTTTACTAATTTCAGGGAGTATAGAAGCAACACTTATCAAAATAAGTGTAGAGTTAGGAATATGAAACGAAATAATATTACTTACATACTACAAAGTATGAAAAAAAATATTATTTTTTATGAATATTGAATGAAAATAATATCCTTTACGAATATTGAATGAAAATAATATTCCTTATGAATATTGAACGAAAATATTATTCCTTACGAATGTAAAAAATAATATCTCTTACGAATATGAAATAACTAATACTCCTTACCTTAAAAAGAGAGTAAATCTGGCTGGTATAGCGGAGATATTATTGAAGAAAACTTGCACTATTTTCTACACTTAAAAGTATCCTTATACTATAAAGAAATACACACAATATTATAGAAGAATAATTCTCTGATTCTGATGTGATTTTTATTTCTAAACTAAAAATCCTATTTATAGGATGATGGAATGACGCTATTTAAGAAAAATCACAGATGCACAGGAAAAAAAATTAACGGGCGCAGTCGGCAAGTTCGTGCGATTTTTCTAATTTTTACTATTCATTATTGTGCAATAAAATATTCTAATAAAATAAAAACTTTATATAAAATATAATATATTCTATTTATAATATAATAAAACGAATAACTTTATATATAATATAAAAAGCATTCTATTTTATATAAAAAGTTTTCTGTTTTATTTCTATTATAATAATAATAATAAAACAAAATTGAGATAACTTTCTATCGGCGATTTTAAAAAATGAGTAAGTGGGGGTCCATGTAATAAACCAAACTTACAACAAATACTTCATGAAAATTCCCTCTATTTATATCAAAAATTGAATAATTAATTACCATAAATCACTTATCTTCAATAAACACATTTTTAATCTTTCAACAATTATTCATCATTAATATTATAACTCATAATATTGACAACCAGATAATTTCCAAGTAATAGGGGGCTTTTCGATAAGGACTTCTTCTTATTGGCGCGCAATTAAATAACATAATCCCTTTTCTCGACAGAACTTTCTAGACATTGTCAATAATATAAATAATAATATGAATAACTGTGTTGTCTCAATTATTAATTTAATAATATAAAATATTGTGCAGATGATACTGTGACAATAATTGAATCAATAATATGAGATACTATACAGCAACTATTGTGGCAATAATTAAATAAAACTAAGTGACTTCTTAAGTAAGCATCAATAATCAGAGATACTATACAATATCGTGTGCTACTGTGCAACCACGTGTAATACTTTACATTTATCACCGGGTATTTCAATAGTTTAACAGTAAAAGTCTTGCCGTTATTTTTATAAAAAGGTTATTTATGTCGCTTTCTATATCTGACAGTCATTCCGTTGTGGAGTCTACCAATGATTGTGTCGTCGTACGGATATTTCCCGACAAAAAGAATATTTCCTGACCAAACGAATATTTTATGACAACTTGTTTACTTTCAAATTTTGCACATATCTCCCATAACTATAGCATTAAATCAAATCCACACCTTATTATTCAAAATAACATTTAGAGAAAATTGAATCTTTATTCATAAAAAGTTGAGGTCATACAGTTTCCACTTCTTCCAAGTTGGTCACCCAACAAAAGTCTTCTAAGGTCTTTCCCTTCATCTTTGAAAGCTAACTAATCATCCCCCAAGTTAGTCTAATTAAACCACAATTAAAACTAACTCAAGGCACTTAATAGTCACTTAATGGCTAAGATTATTTAATGGGGGAGACAAGCACTAAATGACTTGCCACCTATGGCCATGAGTCATCAAATACTCCCCATAGGTCAAAAATTCGGCCATCCTTGCCCTATTTTTCCCCTCATCTTGCTTGGATAAGGAATGAGTCATCAAGTGTTTATCCCACATGGGATAAACACCAATACTTGCAAACTTTGGCTCCAAATCATAGGTTTTAACCCTAATGTTATGTTTGGATTGAAGGAATATAATGGAGAGTGGAATGATTCATTCTATTCTAGTTGGAATGAGTTATTCCATACTCTCCCTCCCCTAAAGAATAAAATTCATAAATTTGGCAGGAATAAGAATGGTTCAATCCATTCTAATCGCAACCATACATAATTTTTTTTATTCTATGGGAATGAGTCATTCCATTCCTACATTCATTACTCCAACTCAAACGTAGCATAAGGCTTGAGCTATGGCTTAACCCTAAGCCAAACCATGTTATAACCCAGCTTCTCTCTTGGCTCAACCCTAGCCAAGTTCTCCAAACCCTAGGCTCAACCCTATCCTAACTTGTCCAAACCCTTAGCTCAACCCTAGCCAAGTCATACAAACCCTAACCAAGTCATTTCAAACCCTAGGCTCGGTTAGTCCAAAATTAATTTAATTTATCATTTTCTTTTTAGATAGATTTTCTAACTGTTTCAGTTACTTTTCATAATTCGCTCGGTTAGTCGAAAAATCGACTTTCGATTTTTGAAAATCCGATTTCGCCACCGTTTCACCTTTTCTGAAGAAACGCTGTGTCGTAATTCGAAATTTCGAAAAAAACTAGTTTTTTTTATCGTGAATAGAGTTTTTATGTTTTTTCTCGAAATTTTTTTTATTACATATTTCATCTCGTCTTCTCAAATAAATGATATAACGTGATTCGAAATTCTCGAAAAAGTACGTTTATTAGCATTTTTTTTGCAATCTTATGAATAATGACTTTTTCGTCTTTTTCTCGAAAAAATTTTCATTTCCTTATACGATCCTTAAACTCGTAAATTTCATCACAGAAATACGTTCCACCACAAAAATTTTGTTTTTAACACATAAAACAGAATAATATTTATAAAATCTTATTTTATTCAATAATACTCTAAATATTTAATTTACAATGTTAGTAGAATTTCTGGGTCATCACATTTCAGATATGCAGAATTTTACACTAGTTTAATGGATTCTTGAAAAAGTAGTAATTTAGTGTTCTTTCTTCAATTTTCTTCCGTTCTTTTCTGTATATCCATATTCAATTCATGGATCCAACGGTACAAATTCGGATCCAACTTTATATCTACTTTCCATTCTCGTCCATTCCAAAATGAAAAGAATTTATTTGGAGAGATATTCTCTCTCTCTCTGTGAGTAATTTATAAATATTGTTGGGTCATGATATTTTATAAATTGGGCCAAATGGATTGGGCCGAATTATTTGGCTAATCTATTGGATCATTTCAGTTGGGCCCAATTAGTTGGATCCTTTCTGTTGGGTCTTTATAATATTGAGCCTAGTCATTGGATCGACCCACTAGATAATTAAATATCTACATCTTTGACCGGTAATGATGAAAGAATATGACAGTTGACTGTTATATCTGTCAAACATTAATGTGGATGGGATTCACAGTCGGTCGGCGGTGGCAAACAGTGACAAGATGTAGTGGGTGAGCTGCATGCATTCGGCTGAGAGGACCGTGAGTGGGGGACTGTGTCAGACAGTAGTGGGTGGCACGGGAAACCGGGTGTCAGAGTGTATATAAGCAAGAATCATACATTAGGAAAAAGGTAACTGAATTATTTTCTCTTGAAAGCACTAGATATTTTTCCTCCATTGTTAACCTTGTGATCGCCTGTACTGATTCTCACGCCGGAGCTATCCCTCAATGGTTCGGCCGTCAAGCTTTTGTTGTTGACTGTGTTTATTGTGCAGGATCAGAACGTCTTACGTGATTGGGATGTGGCAGTAGATCTTGGCGTTAACAGATATGTATAGATATATGTACTATATATAAAAGGGGAATAAAGTAAGCTATAATTAAAGATTAAATGAAGTGGTTTTTGTTAATTGGAATGTTTCTAATTTGATTTAGATTTTTTTTTGTTTTTCTGTTGAATTTATAATTATTTAAGTGGTCTACATTTTGTTTTTAATAGATGTATTGACATTTTAAAAGTTTTTTTGAATAGTTTAGTTTTTTAGAAAAAACTTATTATTACAATTTTAATTAGTTTTAATAGATTTTAATAATTTTCTAAGATTTTAAATAGTTATTTTGAATTTCAACTAGTTTTTATAGTGACATCATCATCCCTCTTCTGAATGTTTGGTCGGAAAAGAAGCCGGAGGGTGCAAATTATTTTCTCGCTTTAAAGTTTAGGGTGCATTTAATTTAAAATAAGAGTAAAATACACTCACATCCCTTGTAGATAATCATAATAACACTCACCACTCTTCTAATTTTTTAAGTAACAATCAATATCACTCTAGTAAACAATATGTAACATTCATCACCCCTAATATGGTTGACCAACTAATATTCAAAAATATTTTTAATATAATGTCTAATACATCCTTCAAGTTAAATATAAATTTTTATATTATAATTTTTACTTAACTTGATCTAATTAATTAAATTATGAATTTGTGCAATAAATAACATAAATGTCAAAAAATAATATATATTAATTTTTTTTAATACCCATAAAAGTACAAATTAATGCAAAAAAATTATAATTATTTTCTCTAAATATTAAAATTTACGTAAAACAAACTTATGTTATTATTACATAATGAATCTTGTTATTCATATAAAAAATTATTAAAAATTATATTAATTATTTTTCTCAAATATTAAACTAAACATAAATCACACTTTGGCATAATTATTTACTATAAAAGTAACAAATGTTGTTACTCAAAAAAGGAAAAAATATATTGAAAGAGAAATATTTTTACAAGATAAAGGTAGTAATAAATATTATTATATTTCTTTTATTTAACATTACTTAAAACACAACGCCAACTGTATAATAAAAAAATGTAATCAAAATCATGAGCATCCCAAATTTTGACATTTACTCAAGAAAATTTAACATATAAAAATCATAATATGAAACTAAGAATTCAAATAACAATTTTTGTTGTTAAACACCAAAAATAAACTATCAACATACTCAATCACTCTAATTAGAACAACTCAATTAATAATTTAATTTAAAATTCTTAATATTTGTATCACTTATCGAAAAATATGTGTTAATTAAATAAAATTAATTTTTTTATAAGTTACCAATAATTTGAATGAGATAGTCTTAATTAAAAATAAAAATATAATTAAAATGAATTATATTAAAAAAGGGTAAATATATAACTTTATCTATTTAATCAACTAAAAACTTGCAAGGGTACTAACTGTTACTTAAAAAACTAGAGGAATTAAAATTTGATAACATACAAGGGTAAATATGTAATTTTATTTATTTAGTCAACCTTAAAAATTTGCAGGGGTATTAACTGTTACTTACAAAACTAGAGGGTAGGTGAGTGTTATTATGGTCATCTAGAGTGGGTGTCACTGTATTTTACACTTGAAATAATATTTAGAGTGCAAATCGATTTTAGGTGTTCAGGGTGCAAAATAAAATTTAGTCTAATTAATTTTAAAAAAAGTTCTTAGCGTAATGGATAAGATTAATGTCATGTAATTTTTAAATTTTAAGTTCAGTTCTCGTCTTTGTGCGGCATTTATTTTCTTATATAAATTTTATTTATCTATATCAATTTATTGTATTTATACTTTATTCTCAAATTGGGATTACAAAAAATTAATTTTAAAAATAAGCACATAAATTAAAAAAATATAATTAATACTCTAACTTTTATGTGAACGTATAATAATAAATAGATAGAGTGAGAGAAAAGAGAGAAGATAAGCTCAAATCTCAGCGACTTTTTTAAATTTTAATCATATAAGAAAGTGTTCACTTATTTTTGTAGTCGAGTAATTTAGTATCGTGATAATATCTTATTGTATTGTCAAAGATTATAGTCGTCGTATGTTTCACATGGTGAATTTAATCTTTATTCCTTCAAAGAAATTCTTAAATTTACAATAATTATAATTCTCTTTCAAAAATAGAGAAATCTATCCATGAACGGTTTTTTTTTTTTTTGAAATATCTACTTTTTGGGGAACACAATATAATTAATAATTAAGTACATCATCATTATTAAAATATCAAGAACCAATCAAACTTCATTCAATACTTGATGATCAACGCTTGATTCAATACTTCGATGAGAGACTGTTGCAAATAGATAGGAGCATGATTGATGCAACAAGTGGAGGAGCACTAGTTGATAAAACACCAGAGGCTGCAAGGACTTTAATTGCAAACTTGACAATTAACTCACATCAATAGAGAACTAGAATGGATCATGCACCTAAAAATGTGAATTAGGTAAGCACATCTAATCTTGAAAGTCAATTTTTTGATTTAACTGATATGGTTCATCAGATGGCAGCAAGGAACATGAAAGTAGCAAAAGTGTGTGGAGTCTGTTCGTTATCAGGACATATTACAGATGCTTGTCCAATATTGCAAGAAGATGAAATTGTTCAACAAGTCAATGTTGTGAGGACATTTCCAATACAACATTAATATGATCATTATTCTGACACTTACAATCTAGGATGGATAAATCATCCCAACTTGAGCTATAGAAGTACTAAGCCACCAATGCATAATGCTTTTCAAAACAAGCAACAAGGTTTTCAACATATTCAACAATAATACCCACCTAGACAAGTATCACCTCTCAATTCCGGAACACTTCTTGAGGATATGTTTAAAGCTTTTATGACCCAAACACAACAATTCCAACAAGAAACAAGGGCTTCCATTCATAATCTAGAGAATCAGATGACTCAACTGGCTACAACAGTTGGTCGATTGGATTCTCAAGGCTCAGGACAATTACCCTATCAGACGGCTATTAATCCAAGAGAGAATGTACATGCAATTACCTTGAGAAGTGGTGAAGAGCTATGGAAGTAAGAAAAGTTAGTACTCACATTATAATAGAAGAAAGACAATGGTTGTAAGACCCCGAATTTTATGAAATAAAAGTATTCAATTTTTCTTATAATTATTCTTTTATTTAGTAAATAATTAAATTGATAAAAGGTATAAGTTAAGGGTAATATGTGAAAATTTTACAAAGTAAGCAAGTTGTCATAAAATAATCGTTGTGTCGGGGAATATTCGTACGACGACGCAACCATTGGTGGACCATAACGGAATAACTGTCGAATATAGAAAACGACAAAATTAACCTTTTTATAAAAATAACGGCAAGACTTTTATCGTTAAACTGTTGGAATACCCGGTGATAAAAGTACAGTAATACGCGTTGTTTCACAGTAGCACATGATATTGCACTGTATCTCTGATTATTGATATTTACGTAAGAAGTCACTTAGTTTTATTCAATAATTATCACAGTAGTTGCTGCATAGTATCTCATATTATTGATTCTATTATTGTCACAGTATCATATGCACAATATTTTATATTATTAAATCAATAATTGTGACGACACAATTATTCATATTATTATTTGCATTACTGACAATGTCTAGAAAGTTTTATCGAGTAAAGGGGTTAGGTTATTTAATTGCGCTCCAATAAGGATAAATCCTTATTGGAAAGCCCCCTTATCTGGGAAGGATCTGGTTGTCAATATTGTGAGTTCACTACTACAAAACAGTAAATAGACAACGCAGAAAAAACGTTGCGATTTTAGTCAGAAAAACGTCGTGGTTAAAGGTGTTATCTATTTGACACCCTTACACAACGTTTTAAAAATATTGTAGTTAAGCACAATTCACAATGTTTTTTAGAAAAAAACGTTGTATATTTATTTTTCAAAAATTAGCAGATACTTAAAAACGTTATAGAAAATATGATTCCACAACGTTTTTTGGATAAAAATGTTGTTTAGTATATCAGACAACATTTAGACATATTTACACAACGTTTTTAAAATGTTATAGATTAAAAAAAAGAAAAAAAAAAGTTATTGTTCACCTACATTACCAATACACCTGCAATATGCTAATGCTTGAAAGATTAACATATTGTAGCTTAAAAGATTAAAAGAATTGTAACTTCAATCATTTATCAAAGATTCCAAGTTATCCAACCACACAATTCTACAGTTTCGACAAACACCATAATGGAAAACCATAATTGTTTTTAATTACATCTTTACATACAATAGTCGAAGACCATAATTGTTGTTACAAAGGAGAGGAACATACAATAGTCAAAGACCATAATTGTTGTTACATCTTTACATAAAATCTAAGCACCAATGTTTCTTTTTTTCCCCCAATAATCTTCATCACTGCCAAATTGATTCCTCATATAATAGGAAGAATGAAAAAGAAAACCCAAGCAGTATAAAAACAACAGTATTTCTCTGCACCAAAAGTAAAGAATAAACTAAGAAACCAAGGGTTAAATGCACAACCTTCAACTCTTCTGCCAAGCCATTTTTCGATACTCCAATCCCCCGCAAACATCCATTTCCGAGTGACAACTCTGGATCTGACATGCTTCCAGAGCCCTGCAAGTACCCATGGTTCTCACTATCTTCAAAAATTCAAGAATGCTCATGGCCATCTGCTAATTTCTAACCCAAAAATCTTCAAAATGAAGAAACTCACCTCTCAACTGAGATTATGAATCTTGTAATTTGATCCAAATACACTTTCAGCTCCTAAAGTTCGCTTACATGGATCAGCCAGCTGTCTGTCACCCTGAACAACACCTTCGCAGACATCACACTCACAACCAAATCTTTCCCCTCAGCAAAACCATCCTTGATCTGCACCCAATATATAACCATCAGAAATCCATACAGATGGCAAAATTAACAGGTATTTGCCATACCTTTGTATTCTTCTTTGGGTCATCAGTAAGGCTGAGATCTGTATCACCTTCCTTGAATGTTCAAATGATTTTTTTTGCACCCATCATGATAAGCCTTTCTAACATGAAAACTTGGTAGTTATTCTCAATCAATGGATCCAATATGTTGCTGTAATTGGATGAATATGCTAACTTGTACCTGTAACATTAGCCATCAGCTAAAAAGGTTAAATTTGTAGATGCATGTAATGATTCTCACAAAAACACAGATTACAGTTGTATTTAAGTCGTATACAAATTAAATAATTATAAATGTTTAATTTATTATGGGCAGCATTAAAACTACAGTTTGTTTTGGTTTAGATGCGAACATATATCAGTTTGGCTCATGCAGCATGTAGTCAGTAAGTGAAGATACAGAAGAATTGCAACAAAACTAATTACCTCACAGAGAGAGGAGAAAAGAAACCCGGGGTCCTCTCATTTGAAGCAATAAAAAGAGTTCGTCTTGGTGGAACCCATTTTGAAATTCTATAAAGAATAAATTCTGCACATGTGTCCCTATCGAGATGTGGATGTAAGCTCCTATCAACCCCATATCTATCCTTCCTAGTTTTCAATTTATCACCTCGACGAACATGGACAGTATCATAATCACCAAGGAGCATCTTAATCTGCATGGTTGACATTAATTCATAGATGAGAACCGATCACAGCAAAAATGGAACATATCTCCAATGCGTTGATGCCAAAAAAAATAAATACAGTGAGGAATGAAGGATATGAGAATGCCATTTTATTACACATGATTACACAGCAACTGTGGCTGCATGTTAACAGTACAAGTTTGAAATGGTCGCATAATTTATCTGCTGTTTCATCCCTCTTGCAGCCAGAACTCTGTGAAAGACTCGGGGAGTATATTATCCATAAATCACCAACTGATTGTGGATACTTTTAACAATGCATTGTATATTTGTATCAATATTGGGCCACATCAGCACTGAGACTTCACAAACACTCCAACCCATAAACTAACCTTCTCTACTGCATCTCGTAGCTTCTTTGAAGCCATGGAAGGAAGAAATGAATATGGCAACATGATATGACCTCGATTGTTTCGATCCTTGCACTCCATAAACCTGAATGATTATCATGATTAATACCTACACAAAAACTTTCAAGACTCAAAAAACTCTGCCAAATCATTACCCACTTCATAAGGAGGTTGATAATTACATTGCAAGGAAGACACCATCAAAGTTTTGTGTGTGCACGTGTGCATGAGTATGTGTCTGCGTGTCAGAGAGAGAGAGAGAGAGTATGAAAAAGTCCTAAACCAAAAGAAAAGGACTACAACACATAAACTTTAATCTAAGAAACAATTTAAATTCACTTTCAAATGCATGTCAGACCCTGTTTGTGACTGAATCACGTATTATAGTTCAGGCTGGGCGAAACCAAACTATGTTATGGAAGTACAAGAAATTACAAAAATGACTTTTCCTATTGTATTCTTTTCAAGAACATGTGAACATAGATAACTGAACATATTGCGATATCTCAGGAAATGAAAATATCCAATAAATTCAGTGCATGGAAATAAAGGGAGAATGAGAGAGAGAGACTATTATCTAAGATATAGCACATTTACCAGGAAAGAGGGCTTGCAGTCCTATTAATGAGCAAAATATTTGAGTGCAGACTTTTCTCTTTTAGATCAGCCCGAGAAACTCCTGCTACATGAGCAACCCCTCTGGATCCCAACTTCAGACTCATTGATTGGACTTGATACCACATTTTCGAATTATCCAGAATTACAGGTACAGTCTTGGATATGAGATCTAGATCATACAAAGAGTCCATGGAACAAGAGCTAGCTGCCCACCTAACATAAGTTAAACACATACAAATGCATCAAACAATATTGTTTAACTCTTATGAGTCATTCCTATAAAAGGAAAAGAACAACTGACCATGTAACAAGGTAGTCATTTATTCTTTTTGCAATTATCATAAAAGTTAACAAATGTAAAAGACTATAATACATGTGTAGCATCACCCTGTCCTAGTTCCTCTTTGTTACAACCATGCAACCAATAAGTATGAATATGAAAACCCATGACAGTAGCCATGTTAAATTGTGAAACTCTGAATCTACTTGGTTCCATAAAGAGGCAGGAAGTACATGTAAAGGGATAGTAGCAAGATAACCAAAAGAAAACTCACATGTCCTCTAAACTTTCGTTGTTGGACTGATGAAGAATCCCTTTCTTATTATGTATTGGATTGATGCACATCCTAGAAGGCATCACAAAAGTTCTACAAAAAAAAAACAAAAAACAATTTCTATCACATAAAAAGTCAACACTTGCAGACATTTTCTCCTAAAAAGTGTAGGATTTCAGAATAAATCAATTTCTATCACATAAGTTGTACCTTCAGGAATGTCGCACGAAACTATAGAAATTTCAGCAAGAATCCATAAGATAAAATTTGGCACCTTTTCATATTCAGTTCTACAGTGCTCTGCTAAATGCTTTCCTACAACAGAAATAATTGTATATGTTACTATATTGAATGCATTAGCAGATTTTACGATAGCTAAGAAATTTTCAATTATCGTGCGGGTGAATAAAGAATTTAACATGAAAGTCACAAACCTGTAACAACCCCCAGGTTTGCTGCCATGGATTGGATAATTAAAGCAGGACATGAAGCCACTAATATGATCCAAAGTAACAGCAAAACAGAGAGAAGTTACTGAGGATGAATACAGTGAGACCTTTATTTTTTTAAACATTAGTTTTTTTTGTTACATACAGTTTGACCTTTAACAACAAAGCGCAAATAACTATACGAGTCTAGACATGTTATGAGAGGAAGTTTAAAAGATATAAAACTGATAAAATCTTCTTGATAATGAATTTTTCCCCTTAAATAGATTCTCCTTAAAAGATCCTATAATTCAGAAATCAAATAAACACAAGATGTTACCATCTGTACCAAATAAACACAAGATTTTACCATCTGTAATCTGTAAATACATTGTTTACTTGGATGAGGGATCATAATCTTTGGTAGCAACAAGCAAATCTAAAGATAGTGATCTTACAGTTTCCAGGGTCAATATATGCAATAGAAACAAGAAATCCTGGACCCATGTAAGCAAATAAATTCTTCCAGCTTGTCTTCTGCAGATGTCAAACAGAAGGTTATTAATCAAAACATAAACAATAGCTAAGAACAATGAATATCACAAAAATCATATGTTTAGAAATGCTTGTCAGTTAGGGAACCTAGAGAATATAGTATTGATAAAACATTTAATCCAAACCCGAGAGGACACGGAATTAAATCTATCTAAAACCAATATCTCCGAGCCCCAATTTTAAAGCTTTCTGAACAAAAGAATTGTCTGACTAATTTCAAACAGGGAAAGAATATAAATTCATTAGATACCTTGAGAGAATCGGAAGCTTTTTTTAGCTCAATCTCGAGCTCCATCATGGTGGTAGCCTCATTGGACCTAATAACAGAAGCCAAAGCCCTAATCGCCGTTTTCGCCAGTTATTGAACTCGTCAATCACGCTGAAGGGCTTGCCAGAATTGCTCAACCTCAACAAATTTTCGGACGAAATGTCGTTGAGTTCGCTGTCGACGGCCGCCTGGGCCTTGGCAAGCCAGTCGCTGGTGATGACGTCGTGGTGAGCGGCCCTAGTCTGGTAATAGGAAGATGTTAGGGTTTTGGAGGGTTCAGCCATGGAAGAAGCGGGGGAAGTCGAAGAGAGAAGACGGATCTATGGTTTAGAGACGGCGTCGTCTAGATGTTGTTCGTGTTTGTCGAGATGGCGTAGGGCTGGCGAGAGTTTCACATTGTGGACAAAACTGACGAGATCGGGACAGACCGGTAGGGAGTGAGAGAGAAAACAAGAAACTAAAATCTATTCTTTTTATAAAAGATTAATAATATGAAGAACAAAGATGATGATCAAGGGAGGAGCATTCTCATAATTCATATCTTGTAATTATATATATCTATCTCTCCTTCACTTTACAAATATTATTATATATAGATATAATAACATCAATATTAACATAACTACTAGGACGTTACAAAACTCAAGAGTCATATATATTAATATTCAATGGGAGTTACATGTATCTAGACATCCATATGAATCTAGACATTTTATAACACTCCCCCTTGGATGTCTATTGTATAGTAACACGCATTGAAAGCTGCCTTATTAAAAACCTTACCAGGAAAAATCCAATTAGAAAAAACATTGGTTAAGGAAAAAAGAGTGCAGCGCATATTAGCTCCCCCTCATGAATGTATACTTAAGTTCTTCAGCTGTCGCATTTCAATATTGCGACGCAATCCTTCAAACGTTGCAGTTGGTCTGCTAGATTTTCTTTGATGTATCCTCCTATTAATTGAGCTATACATGTAGCATTGTCTTCATACAGAATGGATGGAGTTCTTTTGTAGCGATTTTCTAAGAATATGCCTCGTTAAAAACCTTACCAAATAAAAATTCAGTGGGAAAAAAATTGGTGAAGGAAAAAGAGTACAATATTCTTGTATAACTTCTAGTGCCTTGGGATTGCCTCATTAAAACCTTGCAAAGGAAAACCCAGTGGAAAAAAACTTTAGCGAAGGAAAAAGAGTACAATCAGCACATATCTTTTTTACTCCCCCTTCATAAGAACATAGAATTTTCATTGTTCATGGTAAAAATATCATTAAGTCGAAGTATGCCAATATTGTGCACCATCTTCTTCAAAATCATAGTTGGTAATGACTTAATGAATATATCAACCAAATTATCACATGATCAATATTGCCATTCTTCTGGGGCTCATGTGTATAAAATAATTTTGGTTCAATATGCTTGGTTCTATCACCATTTGGATTAAATAATCTCAAATCAATAGTCTCACGAAGATAACGTAAAATATGTTTAATTTCATTACAATATCTTCGAGTTGGTGCATAACTATACATTGCTAGTATGTTAATTGCAAATGCTATATCAAGTCTTGTGAAATTTGTAAGATACATCAAAATATCAATTGCACTAAGATATGGTACTTCAGGACCTAATATATGGTACTTCAGGACCAAGAGTTTCTTTATTATTTTCTTGTGGCAAAACGGATATTTCTTGATATCAAGTGACCAACCTATCATTGGAGTACTCAAATGATTAACATTATCCATGTAAAGTTACTTCAGGACCTTTTCTGTGTATGTTGATTGATGAGCAAGAATTCCATAATTTGTAGGCCAAGACAAAAATTTGGCTTACCAATATCTTTCATCTTAAATTAGTTGTTTTTGTCGACTCTTCTGGAGCAAAATCTTTCATCAATAAATAGCAAATTCATATTATGATCTTTTGATAAAAATGCATGCACAAATTTGATTATTCTCAAATCCTTCTTTCAAAAGATATCTACTCAGGCGATTATACCACAATATGCATCTGGATTGCTTTAACACATATAAAGATCTTTGTAGCTTAAAATACATACTTCGAGATGTAGAATTATATGCTTCAGGCATTTTATATCCTTCAAGGATTTTCATATAGATATGATTATTATCTAATGATCCATACAGATATGTTGTAACAACATTCATTAATCGCATATCCGAATTTTCTTTTGCTACCAAGCTAATTAAAAATCTGAATATAATTGCGTCCATTACAGGAGCATACGTTTCTCCATAATTAATACCAGGTCTCTGCGAGAAACCTTGTGCTACAAGTCGCGCTTTGTACCATTTAATTTCATTTTTCTTATTTCGTACAAATACCCATTTGTATTCAACAGGCATCACACCTTTAGGTGCTCGGACTACAGGTCCAAAAACTTCACGTTTACTTTGTGAATTTAGTTCTACTTGAATCGCCTCTTTCCACATTGGCCAAATATTTCTACGTTGAATATTCATCAATAATTTGTGGTTCATATTCATGATCATTACTTCTGGTAATATCAAGAACTTTATATAAAAATATGTTGTCGACAACAATTTTATTTCTATCCAATATATTCGTCTCCTGTATATAAATAATGTATCAAGATCTCGTTATTTTCAAGTACCTGATCCTCTTCAGGGGATAACTCATCCTCTTCAGGAGATAACTCTTCAAGAGTTTTATTTACAGGAGATTTTTGTTCATAAGTTTTGGATAGATCAATAAATTTTGTAGCCTGTTTCATGGGTATAGCCTTTTTATAGGCTGCAACTTGTTTTTCTTGTACTTTCTTCTTCTGGGGAATTTTATCTTTAACACAAATCATTTTTCCACATTTCAAGTGTGACTTTGATTCAATTTGCTGCTGTATTAATTGATTGTCCTACAGAGACTTCAATCTTTGCTATAGTATTAGCAGCTAGAATGTGAGATATCACTATTTTCTTATTATCGGTGAATAATTCTGTTAATTAATTTGCAATTCATTGCAAATGAATAATCCTTTGAACTTCTAGTTCATATTAATTTGTATGAGGATCAAGATTAAATAACGTTGAAACATTTCAATTAATCTCCCGTCGTGCTTCAGGCAATGATTTCACGTCATGCTTTAGGCAACGAATTTTCTCCCCCTAATAGTGGGAAGACTGTTTCATTAAAATAACAATCCTCAAAATATATCTTAAAAATATCACTTGTTGAGGTTATGAATAGCATGACCCCAAGCATGTATTGGTAATTAATTTACTTTGATATAATCAACAAGTAAAAGAATCTTCTGGTTCTTTAAGGGATGTTCATGAGAGTTTTCAATAATTCAATGCATCATTATTGATCCTAAATGATCATGACAAATCATAAAAATATTTGGATCCGAACACTTCTGGTGTATTGCACACTTCTGGTGTATTACAACATTTATTTCAACTATTCTCATTTTAGTATTATATAACCCAGAAGAGAAAATATACAATTTTTCTAATATGAGCTTCTGGCCCGATAATATTGAAGTAATATAAAGAAATGCTTCACTACCTTCGTTATTGATTTCAATATGATAACCATTATAACGTATATCCTTAAAACTGAGCAAATTTCTACTTGCCTCAGAAAAATATAAAGAATCATCAATACAAAGTTTTGTGCTCTTTGACAACATTATAATTGCTCTTCCAGAGACTTTAATTAAGTTTGATGAATAATCACTCTTCAAGAGTCTTCAATTATGTTTGATGAATAATCGCTCTTCTAGAGCTTTTAATTAAGTTTGATGAGCTTCTGGCCCATACAACTTCATATATGCAAAACATAAATTTAATTTTATTACTTGAAACATAAATAAAACATATAATAAAAATACTTATTATAGTGTCATAATATAATGAAATAAAAATAATTAATTGGTTCTATCAACATATCATCAAGGAAACTATAGACATCAAAATTAGTTATATCCACTCCATTTGAAAAGTCAAAATAATTCATGGGATCTTCAGGATCATTATAATCAATAAAGTTTATTTCAATTTCATTTTCTTTTCTTTTATGGAGTCTTGGTACAAATCTATCAAATGTTTAGGAGTACGACGGGTACATTCTCTTTTCTATATTGATTATTCTTTTCACGTCGACTATCACAATCATAATTTCCTCTATAATTATCAAATGAGGTTCCATTCACTTCAGGAAATGTAATAAAATCGATCGAGCGAGATTGTTGATTTTTCAGTAAAAACTCATTATTTTGTACAGCTACTAGAAGACATAATTTCACTTCTGGAAACATAGTTTCCTTTATCGCTTAAGGGAATATTTTGTAAACTTACGCTCTCGATATTGCTACTGCAGGAGCATATTTGAGGCGTGAAATATAATAAATATTTTTTCTAACACGTCTTCATCAGTGTTTTTCACTCAACACTTTTAAAATCTTGCAACTTCAGGTGCAACCAATTATAATGAGCTTTTAAAATCTTTCCTTTAAATCATTTCATAAGACAAGTGAGTCTTTTATTGTAATGTACTCAACTTTTAATTTTTTATAGAGATGATAGCGAATAAAAATCATTAATTTTGCATGATCCTGTAGGGATGCATGATTGTCAACTACAATTGTATCTCTAATGTTCTTTGCCTTTAGATGAATCTCATCATTAAGAGTACATGTCAAATAATTCTTGCTCGATATAAATCAAGGGCAACAAATTCAAATTTATAAAATTTGAATATTAAATAACTAAACATATTCCCCATCAAATTAAATAAATATATATGTTCAAATTTAATTATAATGAAACAATTTATAGAAATGCAGTAAAATACGAAATTAAATTTGTCCACTAAAACTAAATAACAAACCAATACTACTAAGTATATTTGTTATTATAACTTCATACAAAAATATTACTATCCACATATAACTATTCACACATCACGGGTAAGAGGTCACAAAAGTATAGAGTACAATAGCAACTTCCCACACTATAAAAAAATGAGAGATGTATCTTTGTTTCTGTTTTTACGTCCAATGATTAAGTTTGTTCACTAAACAAATAATAAGATATTTTTAATATTAAAACAAATAACATCTGTAAATAAGTTATGACTAAATGCTCATATAAATCTATATGACTAAATTAGATGAGAGAAATGATGGTGGGGTTGGTACTATGCGTGTACCCATGTGTGTGAGAGAGAATACTAGTTTTGTGATGACCCTTAATATTTAGTACAAAGAAAGAGGTGGTAGGATGTAAACAACAGTAGTAAATAAAATTAAAAGTATAGCAACAATGTGTTGTACAACTTAGAAAACTTAAAAATCCTTGGCTAGCAGTGAAATAAAGAACATGCAACAATTTAAGGAGTATAGCTAAATGTAAACTAGTGCACTAAAATAAGCAGGTAGAGGTAGACCTGCATGGGCCACCATGCTTTTAAACATGTAAAATTCAGTGAGCATGACAGTAACTGTAAGGCAGACGACAAAAATAATTTAATATACTTGCCTTCCAAATTGCAATTTAAGTTTCAACTTAGACAAATTCATGAACCATAAGTCAAGAAGATAATATATGGAGTCCTGTTGGGATTTAATAAACAGTTACAGTAGAAAACATGTTTATAAAGCATGCTCAGTGGGGTATGGAAAATGGTATTTCTCTTGATCAGTCCACTCGAACAAAAAACTGGATATATCATTAAATAGGACCCGAGCTACACCATCTCATATTGAAGATATGCATCATTATTACTATTATTAGAGAGCAGAACTTTATTAGAAAACTATTTGTGCAATCCTTTGCCAGTATATGTATACTGTTAAACGTGGTTGGCAAAATTTAAAAGATAGTGAATTTTCAAAAATTTTAACCCAATAAGTGCTGCTGCACTTATTGACGGAACAGAACATAACTATATATAGAGAGAGTTATACCTTCTTCTACTTCAAATCAAATACGATTATCTGCTTCAAGACGAATAAGAAGAGCAATTCGTGCTGATAACGTTTTATAAAAGATTAATAATATGAAGAACAAAGATGATGATCAAGGGAGGAGCATTCTCATAATTCATATCTTGTAATTGTATATATCCATATATTAATACTTAATGGGAGTTACATGTATCTAGACATCCATATGAATCTAGACATTTTATAACAATTCTGGCGTTTTATTTTAATTTCAAATTCAGTTCTGCCTTTTTTTTTGTTCTCCGTGTTTTTAGAATAGATAACGTTTTTGTTTTAAAAACGTTATCTATTTAAAATCAAAAATTGCCTTTATAAATATATAACATTTTTTACATGTATTTATAACATTTTATTAAAAAACGTTGTAAAAAAAAAATACCACAACATTTTTTATAAAAACGTTATCTTTTAAATGTTGTCTATTTACTATTTTATAGTAGTGGTTATAATATTAATGATGAATAATTATTGAAAGATTAAAAATGTGTTATATATATTTATTAGCGATAAGTGATGAGATTTAATTTAATAGTTAGTCGAGACTAATTAAATAGTTTGAACTAACTAAAAAAGTAAAATTATGTATAAAACACAAGAAAATGAAATTAAAACTCGAATTTGAGTTCGGAGTTAAATTTGGAGACGCGGACGAGATATTTTAGTCCGGGACGATGAAATTAGTCAAAATAAACGATAAAAACAAAATTTGTCGGGGGTTGACTTTTTTGTCAAAAAGTCAATAGTTGACTTTTTCTGAAAAAGTCAAACTTCAAAAATTCAAAAATGACATTGTTGATAAAAATATTTTCATTGTGTTGGGAATATTAGTGTTAGTCGAAATCAACATTTATTTCCATAATATTTGATTTCTAGATGTTAAATTAACCAAACGAGTAATTAATCAGATAAATGAGAAATTAATTGCTATTGGTTCATATGCAAGGAACTATTGGTTCACATGCAAGGAACTATTGGTTTACATGCAAGTACTATTAGGGGAGGTTATGCAAGATTGATAATACTTGAGGGACTACATTAAAAATAAAAGCAAAGATGAAGGTACTAAAATATAATTAACCTTGTAATTTACCACATTTTCCTAGCCTATAAATACTCCTTCATCCATTCATTATTTCTTACCATTTTTGAAAAGTAAAGTTATAATCACAAGTTATAGTGAGAGAAACTATAGAGATAATAAGAGAGAAAAAAGAAGAGTATTTTGCTACTACACTATTGCAGTATCCAATTTACTATGGTAAGTGATATTATTTTTTGTATTCGTAAGGGATATTATCTTTCGTATTTATAAGGGATATTATTTCTTTCGTATTTATAAAGGATGTTATTTTCTTCACACTCATAAGGGTTGTCATTCTATTCTTTATTAATCTGCGGGAGTAACCTGTCTACGCGAATTACCACATGCATGGTGAATAACCCTTCGTATTTATTATTTATTAAATTGTGGAAATGATCTGTCTACGCAGATTACCGCATGACGAGTGAAAATTCATTTGTAGTTTCTGGTATTATTTCATTTCATATTTCTAAATCTAAACTTACTATTGCTTCTATAATTTCTGAAATGATTAGAAGTTCCTTAAGGTTTGTGTTTCATCTAATATCATTTTACTGAAATATTAGTCTAAACTCTCTTATTAAAATTTTTATCTTTTCATGTCAGGGTACTATTCATTCGGGGTACTATTCATACGGTACTATTTATGGGTACTATTCATGTGTATTATTCATACGGTACTATTCATGAGTACTATTCACAATAGAATTTAATTTTATTTTTTTGTCCAAATTATCCTTTATGAATCTTATTCTTGAAATTGAATCCATGTTTTGATCTTCATGTTGACAATTTGGACATTATTGAACTCTGGATAAATGGAATTATAAATATCTAATAATTATCCTTGATCTCACTTGATTGATTTCTTTATATCATTGTCATCATCCTAATACTCTCATACTTATATTATGTTGAAAGTCATCTTTGGTCTGTAGGGCAAAGAAGAACGGTTGATTGGTATGATTATGACTAGGAACTGCGTATTGGTATAATTATGACCTTTAATGTTATAGATAAAGACTTGTGATGAAAGTTCTCTTTGACCCGTAGTGCAAAGAAGAACTGTTAATTGATGGCTTTAGCCCGTAGTGCAAAGATGAGCAGGTGTATGACATGATCATGACTACTGATGATACAAATAAATATCTTTGGCCCGTAGTGCAAAGATATATTATTGTTTAGCATGACCATGACCATTGGTTTTATAGTTGAATGTCTTTGGCCGTAGTGCACTAACAGACAATTGATTGACATGATCATGAACATTCATTTTATAGTTGAATATCTTTGGCCCGTAGTGTAAAAATAAAAAATTGATTAGTATGTTCATTGTTATTACATTTGAATGTGTTTAGCCTTTGTGGCAATGATATTGAGTGAGAAAGTTCTATTAAGCCTTTGTGACAAGGAGAAACTATTGATTTACATGATTGTGAACATGAATTGTGAATTTAACTATAATCTTTGGTGGTTCAGGTGAAGACAAGTGATAAAAGGTCTCTTTGTCTTGGGTACAACAAAGAACTGTTGATGGGTATTATAGGGATAAAATATTAATGATGGACTTTTAATTTTGGAGGAGATAGTAGACAATATGTTCTACTTAAAATGTGTGTGTTGTATTTTATACGTTATTTAATAGTTAATTTTGGTGAACAACAATAGGGTGAGGTGAACTTGACTTTGAAAGCGTCAAAAATGCACCCCTCAGAATGAGAAGGACAAAAATTTTCTCATGTTCCTTTGAAGACTTGAAAGATTTGTTGCTGTATTTTATATTGCATTGTAATAATTTGGGTGTGTATATTGTCGTATTATATTCAGTACAACATTTTGTATTGAAACTCACAGCTTATGTGTTGTCGCATTTTGCACGACAGTTGTATATATGAAGTTTGTATTTAGATTTTGTACCATGTATTTGGCGACTTAAAATGGGTTGTGTGGAGGCGTCACAATGGTGAAACAGGCAGCAGTGCTATGTGTGACAATGTAGTAGCCAAGTGTAATTTTCACCTCTGTTTAATTATAAACCAGTACTTCTCATGCTTTAACAGGGAACATGAAAGTTGGAAAAAATTCAAAGTGATATGAAATTTTTTTGGAAGAGCTGGTGAAGAGGGAATAAGAATTTAATAATGATGAAAAGAATGTCAAGGAGAAGACAGAGACAACTAAGGTAATTCCTAATTCTGTTGTTCAGATTTAGACTAAACCCTTACCTTCTCCATCCAGATATCCAAAGTCTAAGAAGAATGAGCATGGTCCCATCTTCCTGACTTCGTACAACCTCTAATCCCATGTCATTACGTAACTCTCGACAACGGTGTTTGGATTTCCTCAGATGGTTTTCATGCCCATGAGGAGTTCGACACTGCTTTGTATATTATTTTCTCGAAGAAGCTTCGCATCTCGAAAATAAAAGCAATCAAGCCGAACATTTAATAATATGAAAGTATCAAAAGCCTCAATTACTATTGAGCACAGGGTTTGAAAAACCACTATTATAAAACATCACTGCTATATCTTGGTTAAAATTGAATTTTTACACAAATTCAAACTCTTTGTATATAGGTGCAAACGAGGCATAACACTACTTTCAAATAACAACACATTGACCCCACACACACACACACATTCATATAACAGTTTTTTGAAAAGTGGCGGTCACCGTGGCAACACGGATGTCGGGGGGTGCCTAACACCTTCCCTCCGCATAAGCAAGTCCCCGGACCCTAATGAATCTTGATTTCACAGACCCGTTTAGTAGTGTCACATCACTGGGTCAATGTGCAAACCTTTTATCGGTTGTGTTGGTACAACCAGTTAAAAGACTAACTAGTGACTCTTATAGTCCAATCGTCGACATATACATGTTGGACCTTTTTCACTTGTTTTTTCAAACAAATCTCACATAACATGAGAACACAAAAGAACAAGAATAGAAAAGGGACAAATAAAAATCCCGATGTCGACAGGTGGCGACTCTGCTGGGGACACCAGTAAGAGGAGTTAAGCCGCTATTACAAGCTTTTCAAAACTGTTATATGCTTGTGTGTGGATGTTGCATTTATATTTATGATGAATGTGTACGAATGCATTTTTTTAAACTGCACTGCAAAATATCTATATGTGATATTAGTGCTTTGCATATGTTATCATTTTCATAAACGGTGAGACACGTTGTATGTGAATGTATGCTGTGTGGTTCCTCCACGAGGAGGCTATCCTGTCGGTGTTTTATTACTGGACTCGTAGGAAGACTAATTCCAACGAGGCTCAGGAAAGCCACCACCAAAAGTCGCTCCAGTTGAAAGACCGGATTAACTTCCCGTTGAGTAAATTGCGATGATTTGGGAACCTTCATGCCAAAAAGTCGTGAAAGTAACTTAAGATAGATCAGCCTCTGATAAACCAAATGCGAAGGAAAGTCTCTTCATGCTTTTTCATTTCAAATTACTTGTAATTTCATTCCATATTCATCTCCATATAATGAGAAATATGAAGAAAAATGTGCATATTTAAATTAACATGCTATCCGGTATTATAAACAGCTAACATTCGTTTTGCAGGATAATAATCCTAAAACGGACATATCACATAGCATGTAAACATTTACACAATCCCTAATACTAAACTATGCAAGTTTTGTCGCAAGGAAGCATTCAGACCTATTACCCGGTCAAAATCCAAAAAGGCCACGAGCCTACAGCTAATCATGTCTTCATCTGACCAATCTAATCCAGTTTCTTGCGAAGAATTTGACGGATTAAGTAAAAAAATTACAGATTTGGCTGTTCTGCTTAAAGAACTACATCAGTCTACTCAAGGTACGAAGATACCCATACATACTGAATCCTCTACACAAGGAGGAACCCAAGGTTCTGATAAAGTCATTACAGTACCTGAACTCCAGTTGGATATAACCAACAAAATTCATAATACCACCCATCTCAACAGAAATCTAGACACCAGTGTCATCAGGAAAAAAGTCCTTCAAATGGAAGAAACCCTTCGTTTTATCAAAGGAATTGGAGCACATGAGAATGTCTCATATGCTGACCTTTGTATATTCCCTGGTGTTCATTATCCAGAGAAGTTTAAAACTTCTGACTTCAAAAAATATGATGGGTTAGGAGATCCTTACACACATTTAAAGGTGTTCATTGGAGAACTTGGATCTTATGCAGATGATGAGAAGCTCAGAATGCAGCTGTTCTAAAAGAGTCTGACTAGAGAAGCCCATTTGTGGTATACCAGATTAGATAATCCAAAGATCCATAGTTGGGAAGAACTAGCTCATGCCTTCCTCACACAATACAGCTTCCAGTCTCAGATGGCTCTTGACCGGCACCAGATTACCAAGGTCAAGAAATAGTCTAATGAGTCTTTCAGAGAGTATACTCAAAGGTGGAGGCGCCTTACTGCTCAAGTGATTCCTTCTATGACAGAATCAGAAATGGTCATGACCTTTATCGACATACAAGAAGCTCCTTTCTATGAGAGAGTTTTAGCTGGCATTGGTAAACCATTTTCTGAGATGATCAAACATGGAGAGATGGCTGAGATGGGGTTAAAGTCAGGAAAGATTCAAGACCTAGCCGCTCTTAAAGCTATTGCTGAGCACATCCAATCCGAAACTTATGGAAACAACCCCCGGAGGGTCCATAAAAAGAAAAAGGAGGATGTTTCCTTGATACTACAAGGTCAAAAGGGCAATCAAAATATGCCTATTCAGAGGAGAAATTACACTCCCTTTCAAGCACAGTCTTCAAACCCTCCATTGCCTAAAAGTGGAGAAGCCAAATGCCCTCGAGTATTCACACCCCTAGGGGACTCACTCGAGAACATTCTCAATCTTCTGACCACTCAGAAGAAAATTATGCATCTTCTTCCACCAGCCAACCCTAATGGGAGGGGTTTCAATGCGGCTCGAAAATGTGCTTATCATACTGGGGCACCTGGACATGGTACTCAAGATTGTTGGGCCTTGAAACATAAGATCCAAGATTTAATAGACAACGGTGAGATCATGGTCACCAAACCAGATCAACCTCACGTACAAGACAACCCTCTTCCTCCACACAAAGAGGAAGAGGTAAACATGATTAATTGGAGCAATAGACAGAGTTCCAAATTTAACTGTGAATCATCCCAGATCATCAAAGACGGTGTTAACAAATGTGATTATGAAAAGTTCCAATTTATGATGGAACAAAAGATGAAAGCTCTTTGTAAACAGATTGAGCAATTGGCAGAACTGGTGACCTATCAGCATCAAGTCACAAGCCAATTAGTCAGCCAGGAGCATGCTAGTCTCCTCCCCTTGGTTATGAATACTCCATCGTCACCTTCAAAATATGAAATATTGGAGGACAAAGTGACTGTAAAGCCCCCAAATCTAGGTACTTGAAACCCGAACTCGGTACTTCACGATACCATTTCTATCAGCGAAATAATACTAATAATAATAACAATAATATAAAGATCAACTTAATTTACATGATTATCAGAGTCTAGCTCCCAAGTACGTAAACTTTAATGCATTCCTTACAACCCATAATAGATAATATATATCATTGTCTTAATAATATTATCAAACTATTACATAACTACCACAAATCTTATTTGGTTAGCTTTCCTTTTCCTTTGTTTCTGCATGAGCTTTCTGGTTCTTCACACTTGGCTGAAAACATTTAAATTAAGCAAGGATGAGCATTTGAGTGCCCAACAAGTAATAACAATTATATATATATATATATATATATATATATATATATATATATATATAAGCTGAAAGAATTTAAATATTTTCTTTATACTACCCTTCTACAATAATTCAATAGTTGTGAAGTAATCTGAACCGATAAAAATAACATAACAACTCTCTTTAAAATTTTTAAAACTACGTAATGACTATAAATAGGGTTTAGGGACATACTATGAACATTGTTTTTATTTTCAAAAAGGTTAAACAGAAATTCATCTGTAAACCGTCATAACTTACGGGCACGGGGGTGATCAGCCCGTTGTACCCTGTATTGATCAATACTATATGCAAGAACGAGGGTATCGTTCACTCTGTTCACTTTGGGCGTAAAAAAGTTTTCCCGTGTAGGGATGTTCATACTTGTCTGGGTTCCAAATCAAAGGTTTTATCTTGTTCAACAATAATCTATAATTCAACATATATATATATATATATATATATATATATATATATATATATATATATATATATATATATATATACGGGTAATTGACAAAGGTATATCAACATGTGATTAAATACAATGATTATCCAAGTGGGGACACTTATATAACCATTTATAGAAATTAAAGAACAGAATATATATATATATATATATATATATATATATATATATATATATATATATATATATCTGAATTACCATATACTAACATGTTGATAATCAATGAGCGTATATAATATAAGGTTAATAATCTGTATAGTACTAATATAATTTAGAAACATTCTTACTCTTGTCCATTGCATAAAGAAAATGCAAAGGTAAGATACTTGCCTGATGCGCTGCTTACAAATTGTAACTTAGTTTTATCTTTTATCTCACGACCTATCATTAATAAGATCGTTCGTTCAATTAGAATAATATACTATAACACATAGTACTGCATTTCGCAGTCAACACATAACCTAATCACATTATTACCCATGTTTTAACAACCATTGAAACACAAATAATCACATATCTTATTGAATTATCTAAGTCCAGATCAATTTCTGAAATATGTCGGTGTACCGACAACTTTATCGGGTAATTATCGAGTTTAAGACTCTATTCTGTAACCCAATATCAGTCATATTATTTCTAAATGACATAATATAATTTTAAAACATTTATTATAATTTATCATGAATTTTCAAACACTGGAATCATTTTTAAATGATTTAAATATTAAACAATTCTAACATCATTAATGTTAAACTATTAATGAAACCATTGCCAAAATATTAAAGTTATGTATAATAACTCAAAATATTTTTTAAGACATTTATATTACCTTTAAATGATTTTTAAAATATTTAAAATTTTTTTTAAATAATTACCATTAATATTAAAATATTAACGTACTATTTCTCAAAATATTAAAAGTCATTTAGTATAACTTAAAATATTTTTAATTCATTTAGTAAATAACTTAATTATCATTAATATTAATTTATTAATGAAAATTATCACATAATATTAAAAGTCATTAAAAATAACTTAAAATATTTTCTTATATCATAATATAATTTTAAATGATTTTTTCAAATATTAAAAACATTTTTATCTAATTTATTTAATATTATAATTAAATAAATTAAATACTAATAATATTTCAAAAATAATAAATATTTATAAAATATACTTAAAATAATTAAAAACTAATTTTTGGAACTTAAAATAATTTTTAATAATTTATTTGGTATTTTTAATAATTAAAAACTATTTTTTCTATTTATTTAATTAAATTAATTAATTTTCAAAAAATAATATATATTGTCTGTCGCTAAAGTCCTTTAGCGATAGAAACCGTCGCCTTAGGTGTTCTTGAACCCTCAAGAACATTCATAGGCAGTATACGAGATGCCTCGTTTGACCAATAATCGTGCACCGTGTATTGTGTTTCTGGGTTAGCTATTGATCAAATATTGTAGTGTTAGTGCACGTCTACATGACCCAACAACAAAAATGATCATAACACATAATACAAGAGAGATTTGAGCCTCCAAAAATGTTGTCAGGACTGTTCTTCATTTTCTGGGTTACCCAGAAATGAAGAACAATTTGACCTGTCCCCTTTGGGCTTCCACAACTTGCTAATCTTGTGTTCTTTTTGTGATCTAAGAGTTTCAGTGTCTAGCCAACATGTCAAAAAGTAGATCTATCACAAAACATAACTAAAATAACAACGGATCAAGATGCTATGGGCCAGTCAAAGCATGTCAGAAAAACATGTTCTTGCCATTTCTGGAAATTCCAGAAACGGTAAATCAGTTCTAGTTGGCTAGTTTGACCACCTAACCTGATCAATATACTGATGTTTTAAGAGATATAATGACCCAGATCTATAGTTCACATAACCAGCTACATCATTTACAAAACAATAACATCAAACAACATTAAACCTGTCAGATCCGGGCCTTGAAAAACTTTGTCAGACGAAGTTTTTAACTTTCTGGGCTGCCCAGAATTTGACCGGTCAATGCCGGTCAACGGCTTTTGACTGCTAATATCTACAAATCTAGAGATCAAATGACACAGATTCCACTTGGAGTTTAAATACCACATTACAGGCTACCAATAAAAACTTGAAAACAACAAAAACACTTAACAACCAAAGATCTATAGTGTCTGACATTTGATTGTCAGGCAAAAAAACAAAATTTTCCAGATTTTTAAAAATCATTAATTTGAGTACTTAGATGTTATGGATCCGTAAGATAACAACCCAGATCATCTATAAACACTACAACTGTGACGCCCCCAAAATAGGTATACAACACCCATTCTGAGTCGCCAAATACATGGTATAGAAAGCAAACTACAACTTCAATAATACAATTGTCGTGCAAATTACGACAACACATACTGTGAGTTTAAATACAAATATTGTCTTCTGGACAATATCCACACTCAAATAAATTCTCATTACAATTATTCAAACACTATTTTACAGAAATAGTGAGGACTGCTAAAACATCTTTCTAGAACCATCACTCCATACCCCGACTAGATCCTGCTATGTTCTCACCTCCTGAGAAGAAAAATGGAACAAAAAGGAAAAGGGTGAGCTCAACTAGCCCAGTAAAGAATATTATGACTAAGATAATATACAACAAATTATCGTTAGTATTCAACAGGAAAAAATCTGATAGAATATAATCGACAACAAGTTTTAGATCAACAACTGCAGCGGAAACATCAAACCATTAGAAGAGTCAAGTAGAGAAAGAATTCTACTATCTTCTAAGATTTAAAAGTCCATCATCAATATTTTATCCCTGTAACATCAATTAATAATCATCTTTATCCAAATATTCATCTTTGCACTACAGGCCAAAGATATTCATTTGTATCACCTGTCAGTCATGTTCATCTCAACACCTGTTCATCTTTGCACTACAGGCCAAAGATATTCATCAAGTAATCATACATCTTTGCACTACAGGCCAAAGATATTCAGTAATATCATCATTTAGGACTGAGGATGATGAAAAATATCTTAAAGAGAACGAATCCAGTGAGACAGAAAGACAAATATTAGGGATTCGTATAACAGTTTATCCAAGATCAATAATACTTCATAATAATCAATTGTGAAGCAAAATTCAAAAATAAAGATCAAAACATGGATACAATCAAAGATAGTAACCATAATAGACATCTTGGAAAAAAAGAAAAATTTTTTATTTTTCGGTGAATAGTGCCGTATTCGTGAATAGTACCGTATACGTGAATAGTGCCGTATACGTGAATTGTAACCCCGACACAAAAAGTTTCAAATTTGATAAAAACTCATATCAATATTTCAGCATAATGATATTGAAGAAAATAATATCATTAAGAAGAAAATAATATCCCTTACCTCAAAATATCAGTACTTCTGGTCGGAATACCGGTATAAGGCTGAAAGAAACTTGCTCTGATGAATAGAAACTCTCAAAGTATCTAAATACTCACAAAATACACTCAATAATCTAGAGAGAGAAAGAGAGAAAACTTGTTTCTGGTGTGATTTTCTATTCTAACTTAGCCCTCTATTTATAGAAAAATGTTAGCACGCCGAAGCAGACTTAACCTGCAACCTGATGGCTTTACCTGCTACTATTCCCACCCACCACATTTGAATAAAAATCTCAGCACATTTCTTCACCAACCAAGAGTGGGGCCCACCAATTCTAGAATTTTCCATCAAAATGATAAACTCCGAAAATTCAACAATTTCTGAACAGTCATCTCGTAAAATTCATAATAAATCATACGTTCATTTTTAACGGTTCAAAATTTTTGAACATATACTCAACTTATATATGTATAACATATCCAAAAATTACCACGATCCAACGGTCGGATTAAAAATTATAACCCCCGCAAAATATCTCAAAAATCCTGTTTTTTAATACCTCCATTCCGACAAAAATACTGATAAAAACCTCAACATTAACTCTTTCATTTTTAACCACAAAAATATATCCCTCATTTATATCCACATAAAATAAATATTTCCTTATCATATGAATCAATAATTAATTATTCACAAATAATATTACAGAATCACATTTATGACAACCAGGCCGTTCCCAGGAAAGAGGGGGCTTTCCAATAAGGATTTCTCCTTACTGGCGCGCAATTAGATGACCAAACCTCTCCTTAGACAGAACTTTCTAGACATTGCCAATAATGTTATCTAATAATATTATTCAAATAATATGAATTATTGATCTGATAATGGAAAATACTGTGCAACAACAATTATTGAAACAACAATAATATAAAATATCAACGCAACAATTATTGAATCAATAAAATAAAATATTGAACAATAACTACTGTAACAATTATTGAGTAGTGCCTTCTTACGTAAGAATCAATAATTGGTGCAATACCGTGTGCTACTGTATTTTAACCACCGGGTATTCCAACAGTATTAACGGTAACAACTACGCCGTTATTTATAAATAACTTATACTTGTCGTTTTCTTCATCCAATCGCTTTCCGTTATGGGGCCCACACAAGGCTGCGCCGTCGTACGAATATTCCCCGACAGCAAGAATATTCCACGACCAAACGAATATTCCCCGACAAAATGAATATTTTATAACCACTTGCTTATTTTGCAAAATTTGCACATTTCACCCATAACCAAAGTATTATATCAAATTAACCCCTTATTATTCACAATAATATTTAGAGAAAATTTGATTTTATTCATTAATAAGTTGGGGTCTTACAACCTCCCCTCCTTATGAAATTTCGTCCTCGAAATTGACGTACGTACCTGATGTTTCAAAAAGGTGAGGATACCTCGCTTTCATTTCTGATTCCAACTCCCAGGTCATTTCTTCAATAGCATGGTTTCTCCACAAAACCTTAACTTGTGGTATAACCTTCGTGCGTAGGACATGCTCTTTCCTATCCAAGATCTTAACAGGTACCTCCTCGTACGTTAAATCTTCAGCTATCTCGTCTGGTTCTAACTCAATAATGTGGTTCGGGTCTTTAACATATTTACGAAGCATAGATATGTGAAAAACATTATGAACACGAGACATGCTTGGAGGTAATGCGAGTCTATATGCCACATTTCCTATTCGCTCAAGAATCTCAAATGGACCAACAAATCTTGGATTGAGCTTTCCTCTCTTCCCAAATCTTGTAACTCCCTTCCATGGTGCAACACGTAATAATACATGATCCCCAATATTAAATTCCACGTCCTTCCGATGAAGATCCGCATAACTCTTTTGTCGATCCTGTGCCGTTTGTATACGTTGTCGAATCGTTTGGATCTTCTCTGTAGTAATGCGTACCAACTCTGGTCCCAACAATGTTGCTTCACCCACCTCGTCCCAGCATACTGGAGAACGACATTTTCTTCCATACAACGCCTCGAATGGAGCCACACCTATGCTCGCCTGATAACTGTTGTTGTAGGAGAATTCCACCAATGGTAGGTACTTATCCCAACTCCCTTTGAGATCTAGGACACAAAGTCTTAATAGATCTTCAAGAGTTTGAATAGTCCTCTCTGATTGTCCGTCCGTTTGAGGATGGTATGCCGAACTGAATCGTAAATCCGTGCCCATAGCTTTCTGCAAGCTAACCCAAAATCGTGAAGTGAATCTTGGGTCACGATCCGAAACTATGGATACTGGCATGCCATGCAATCTCACAATCTCGTTCACGTACATACTAGCAAGACGTTCAAGGGAATAAGTCTCACGTATCGGCAAGAAATGAGCGGACTTGGTTAATCTATCAACAATAACCCAAATCGCATCTATGCCTTGAGAAACCTTGGGAAGACCCGTAACAAAATCCATAGTAATGTGTTCCCACTTCCATTTCGAAATCTCAAGTGGTTGCAATGGACCCTTTGGTACTTGATGCTCCGCTTTTACACGTTGACAAGTTAAACATCTCGAGATAAACTCCGCGATCTCTCTTTTCATATTGCTCCACCAAAATGTATGTCGAAGATCGTGATACATTTTGGTACTCCCAGGATGGATTGCAAACGGTGTGTTGTGTGCCTCCATCATTATTTTATGCTTCAAGTCAAAATCGTTAGGAACACAAAGTCTGGAGTTGACTCGAAGTATTCCTTCTTCATCGATTCTTGCTTCTGGAATAGCACCTTCTTGCACTTTCTTCTTCATACGCATCAGCTCCATGTCCGTAGCTTGAGCAGCTTTAACTTTATCGATTAAAGTCGGTTCTACTCGTATATTTGATATCATCATGTGGGTACTTGGAGCCTTCATCTCTATCTCCATCCTTTGCAAGTCATACAAAATGGGCCTTTGTGTTAACAACATTGCACTCGTACCCGCATATGATCTTCTACTCAATGCGTCAGCTACTACGTTTGCTTTTCCAGGATGATATTGGATGGTATGATCGTAATCTTTCAACAGCTTGAGCCAACGTCGCTGCCGCATGTTGAGTTCCTTTTGGGTGAAGAAATATTTGAGGCTTTTATGATCTGTATAGATCTCCACTTTCTCCCCATACAGGTAGTGTCTCCAGATCTTCAACGCAAAAACGACTGCTGCCAACTCCAAATCATGAGTAGGATAATTCCTCTCATATTCTTTGAGTTGTCGTGAGGCATAGGCTATGACTTTCCCATGTTGCATGAGAACACATCCTAACCCTTTGCCTGAAGCATCGCTGTAGATAACAAATCCATCCGAACCAGATGGTATTGTCAGAACAGGTGCCGAAATGAGTCTCCTCTTGAGTTCTTGGAAACTCTTCTCGCATTCCTCACTCCATACGAATTTTATATCTTTCCGAGTCAGCTGAGTTAACGGAGTAGCGATTCGAGAAAATCCTTCCACAAATCTCCGATAATAACCAGCTAAGCCCAGAAAGCTACGTACTTCGGTTACCGACTTCGGTTGCTCCCAACTTTGTATGGCTTCAATCTTCGTCGGGTCGACAGATACTCCATGTTTTGACACCACGTGCCCAAGGAATGCTACTTCCTCAAGCCAGAACTCGCATTTCTTCAATTTGGCATATAGCTTATTTTCACGAAGCCTTTGCAGTACCAGCTTCAAATGGCGCTCATGATCTTCACGGCTTTTGGAATAGATGAGGATGTCATCAATAAAGACAACAACGAACTGATCCAAATATTCTTTGAATACACGGTTCATCATATCCATGAAGGCAGCAGGAGCATTAGTCAATCCAAAAGACATGACTAAGAATTCATAATGCCCGTACCGAGTTCTGAAGGCAGTCTTTGGAATATCCTCAGTTTTAATCTTCAGCTGATGATATCCAGAACGAAGGTCGATCTTTGAAAAGAATTGTGTTCCTTGTAACTGGTCGAACAGGTCATCAATGCGAGGTAGCGGATACCTATTCTTGATGGTGACATGGTTCAATTCTCGATAGTCAATACAAAGTCGCATACTCCCGTCTTTCTTCTTTACGAATAAAACAGGAGCACCCCAAGGAGACGTACTAGGACGAATAAAACCGATGTCCAACAACTCCTGTAGTTGGACTTTTAACTCCTGAAGTTCAATAGGAGCCATTCGATATGGAGTTTTAGAAATGGGCTTTGTACCGGGTTCAAGGTCAATAAAGAATTCAACTTCACGTTCTGGGGGTAGACCAGGAAGTTCTTCAGGAAATACATCGGGAAATTCTCTAACAATAGAAATATTATTCAAATCTGACTTGTCTTTGTTCAAATCCATAACATGAGCTAAGAAAGCTTGACATCCGTTTTTCAATAAACGAATAGCTTTGTGGCTTGATATGACAGTGACTGATTTTAGTGGTTTAGTAGTTTGAATTCGTATGACAGGTTGGTTAGGAATATGAAAACTAACAACCTTACGAAAACAATCAATTTTAGCATGATGAGTGGTTAACCAATCAATTCCTAAAATCACATCAAAAGCAAGTATCTTTAAAGAGATAAGATCAACAGGTAATGTGATAGTGCCAACTTGGATCATGCAAGATTTATAAACTGTAGATGTAACGAAGGTTTCACCCAACGGAGTTTCAACAGATAAGTTAAAGTTCAATTTCTCCGGAGTCAAGTTTAAACGTTGAGCACAAGCAGGTGAGATAAAAGAATGGGTAGAACCGGTATCTAGTAAAGTATAAACTTCGCAAGAATTCAAGATTAGCTTACCCGTGATCACCTCGTTCGGGTTTCTCGCGTTTTGGCCAGTCACGACAAACGCCCTTCCAGGAACCGCTGATTTCGACTTATCCGGGACAACTTTTGGAGTCACCATCCCCGCTGAACTTGGTTTTGCTACAGAACACTCTCGAGCTATATGACCATCCTTTTCACAGTTATAACATACCTTGGATTGTTGTGGGCAGTTTGGGCTGATATGTCCCTCTTTCCCACATTTGTAATATACGACCGGTGGTCGTTCTCCTCCCCTAGAAACAGTTGATGTTTGTGCTGACGTCTTCACGTTATCATTGTTGTACCTTCTCTTCTTAAAATCTCCTCCCGACTCGCTCCTTCTATTATCACGACCACGATTACCACCAAAGTGGTTACCGCTTTTGTCCGAATGTTTTCCTCCCTGCTGGTTCTCATTGCTTCGATGACTGCCGCCACCGGTATGACCCTGGTTGTGGTCCCTCGGTTGCACATACTCATTATCTCGCTCTAATAATTGAGCCCTGTTTACAACATCTGAATATAAAGAAAATTTATGAGAGATAAGATATTGCCGAATCTCGGGTTTTAGACCTCTCAGAAACATCCTTGTCATTCGTTCCTCATTTTCGACCAAATGAGGTGCAAACCTGGATAACTCTGCAAACTTCGCCTCGTACTGGGACACCGTCATGTTGTTTTGTTCTAGTCTGATAAACTCCACCTCCTTCATATGACGAATACTTTCAGGAAAGTACTTGTCATTGAACAGTTTTTGAAATGTTTCCCAGGACATGTTGAGTGCGTCAGGCTGGGTACGCTTCACAGACTCCCACCAGTAGTCTGCCTCACCACGGAACATAAAGGTGGCGAATGGAACCTTCTGTTCCTCCGTGCATCCCAAGACATCGAATATCTTGGTAATTTGCTTGACCCACGTTTCCGCCATGATCGGATCCGGCTTTCCCTTAAATTCTGGTGGTCCCAATTCTTTGAACTGCTTAGCTGTGACAAACCGCGCGTTGTTATCATTTCCACCCGTATTCTGCACACTAAACATTCCATCATTCATCGTTTGCTCGGTAACGTTATTTACAGGAGGAATATTGCCTTCCTGTTACACGTTCCCCTGGGTGGTGATCAAAGGTGTCTCCACGGTCTGATTTACTCCATTATTAGCGTTCTCAGCTGCCATTCTTAAATACTGCCATAAAATAAGGGTTAATAGTCATGTCATATATTATCCCTATACTCTGACCGACCAAATAAATACCAAATAAACTTAGTCAGGTCATACTAGCGAAGGAATTTCCCGTCTCTCCCCTCCTAGTTCTTGTCTCACATCTCAGCCAGGGATCATATCCCTAAGCTCTGATACCAACTGTGACGCCCCCAAAATAGGTATACAACACCCATTCTGAGTAGCCAAATACATGGTACAGAAAGCAAACTACAACTTCAATAATACAATTGTCGTGCAAAATACGACAACAAATACTGTGAGTTTAAATACAAATATTGTCTTCTGGATAATATCTACACTCAAATAAATCCTCATTAAAATTATTCAAACACTATTTTACAAAAATAGTGAGGACTGCTAAAACATCTTTCTAGAACCATCACTCCATACCCCGACTAGATCCTGCTATGTTCTCACCTCCTGAGAAGAAAAATGGAACAAAAAGGAAAAGGGTGAGCTCAACTAGCCCAGTAAAGAATATTATGACTAAGATAATATACAACAAATTATCGTTAGTCTTCAACAGGGAAAAATCTGATAGAATATAATCGACAACAAGTTTTAGATCAATAACTGCAGCGGAAATAGCAAACCATTAGAAGAGTCAAGTAGAGAAAAAATTCTACTATCTTCTAAGATTTAAAAGTCCATCATCAATATTTTATCCCTGTAACATCAATTAATAATCATCTTTATCCAAATATTCATCTTTGCACTACAGGCCAAAGATATTCATTTGTATCACCTGTCAGTCATGTTCATCTTAACACTTGTTCATCTTTGCACTACAGGCCAAAGATATTCATCAAGTAATCATACATCTTTGCACTACAGGCCAAAGATATTCAGTAATATCATCATTTAGGACTGAGGATGATGAAAAATATCTTAAAGAGAACGAATCCAGTGAGACAGAAGGACAAATATTAGGGATTCGTATAACAGTTTATCCAAGATCAATAATACTTCATAATAATCAATTGTGAAGCAAAATTCAAAAATAAAGATCAAAACATGGATACAATCAAAGATAGTAACCATAATAGACATCTTGGAAAAAAAGAAAAAAATTTTATTTTTCGGTGAATAGTGCCGTATTCGTGAATAGTACCGTATACGTGAATAGTGCCGTATACGTGAATTGTAACCCCGACACAAAAAGTTCCAAATTTGATAAAAACTCATATCAATATTTCAGCATAATGATATTGAAGAAAATAATATCATTAAGAAGAAAATAATATCCCTTACCTCAAAATATCAGTACTTCTGGTCGGAATACCGGTATAAGGCTGAAAGAAACTTGCTCTGATGAGTAGAAACTCTCAAAGTATCTAAATACTCACAAAATATACTCAATAATCTAGAGAGAGAAAGAGAGAAAACTTGTTTCTGGTGTGATTTTCTATTCTAACTTAGCCCTCTATTTATAGGAAAATATTAGCACGCCGAAGCAGACTTAACTTGCAACCTGATGTCTTTACCGGCTACTATTTCCACCCACCACATTTGAATAAAAATCTCAGCACATTTTTTCACCAACCAAGAGCGGGGCCCACCAATTCTAGAATTTTCCATCAAAATGATAAACTCCGAAAATTCAACAATTTCTGAACCAGTCATCTCGTAAAATTCATAATAAATCATACGTTCATTTTTAAAGGTTCAAAATTTGTGGACATATACTCAACTTATATATGTATAACATATCCAAAAATTACCACGATCTAGCGGTCGGATTAAAAATTATAACCCCCGCAAAATATTTCAAAAATCCTGTTTTTTAATACCTCAATTCCGACAAAAATACTGATAACAACCTCAACATTAACTCTTTTATTTTTAACCACAAAAATATATCCCTCATTTATATCCACATAAAATAAATATTTCCTTATCATATGAATCAATAATTAATTATTCACAAATAATATTACAGAATCACATTTATGGCAACCAGGCCGTTCCCAAGAAAGAGGGGGCTTTCCAATAAGGATTTCTCCTTACTGGCGTGCAATTAGATGACCAAACCTCTTCTTAGACAGAACTTTCTAGACATTGCCAATAATATTATCTAATAATATTATTCAAATAATATGAATTATTGATCTGATAATGGAAAATACTGTGCAACAACAATTATTGAAACAACAATAATATAAAATATCAACGCAACAATTATTGAATCAATAAAATAAAATATTGAACAATAACTACTTTAACAATTATTGAGTAGTGCCTTCTTACGTAAGAATCAATAATTGGTGCAATACCGTGTGCTACTGTATTTTAACCACCGGGTATTCCAACAGTATTAACGGTAACAACTACGCCGTTATTTATAAATAACTTATACTTGTCGTTTTCTTCATCCAATCGCTTTCCGTTATGGGGCCCACACAAGGCTGCTCCGTTGTACGAATATTTCCCGACAGCAAGAATATTCCACGACCAAACGAATATTCCCCGACAAAATGAATATTTTATAACCACTTGCTTATTTTGTAAAATTTGCACATTTCACCCATAGCCAAAGTATTATATAAAATTAACCCCTTATTATTCACAATAATATTTAGAGAAAATTTGATTTTATTCATTAATAAGTTGGGGTCTTACAACAACCAACATAATTTAACACTTAAACACAAGATCTAACAACAGATTATAGGACAGAAATCAAGGCTAGGGTTTATACCTTCAATGCTCAATTTCTGATTTTTGGCTTATGAATCTGTTAGTGGATTTCGTGGGGCTTGAAAATGGAACTGAAATGCTTGCTAAAATCGTTAGTTTTAGTGAAAGAGAAAAGGCTTGGGTGTTGTGTACAAAAATGGCTAGCAAATGATTGTCTCTCTCCTTCAATCTATTTATAGAACATAGATGCAATGAATCTAACATGCAAGGTGTCAAAGTGGATAAGCTTGAATGATTTTTAGGCATGTGCTATAAATTTAGAGTGATGACTTGCAAGCTATTCCATTAAATAAATTCAAAATGGCTATTTTAGTAAACTAACAAAGTATTTTAAGGGTATCTTTGCCCATGATGCTTGAATCTAGGTTAAAATCAATAGATCTTAAACCTTAAGGTTTTCCAAATAATTTCTAGGGTTTAAAAATGTAAGTTTAAATTCAATAAAATTTTAAATAGAACTTACAATTAAAATTTTAGGGTTGTTTAAATAATTAGGGTTCCTTAAAATTATTTAGGGTTTCTAGAATTTTAATTAGGGTTTACTTAATTAATCACTTAATAAACAATATAAAACATATAACACAGTTATATAACAGTCTTAAACTCACAGTTGATTTTTCAATTAGGGTTTCCCCCAGAAAAATTAGGGTTTAATCAATTAATAATAGGGTTTTGAAATTAAACACCATAATTGACCAATCATCATCAATACGTACATACAATACATATTTATAGCACTAAAAAATCAAAATATAGTTAATATTATATTGTTATTCTCATTCCTTGATAAAAATCCAAAATTAGGGTTTGGATTCCATATCTGATTTATTCTTCCATAATTAACCTTAATAATGAAGGTAAAATAATTAACTTAATAATCTGTACTAAAACTCATATAATAAAATAATTATTATATTTATTCTAAAAATCACTCCATATATTATTTAAATAATATATGATTATATTTTCATGGAAAATAATTGATAAAAATATTTCTGCTACCATTATAAGAATATACTTTATAGTAATCAATAATTCTAAAATAAATTTATTTGTAAATATTTATGTAATAAATATATTTTTATTTACCACATAATTGCATATACACATTATCTTGTACAAATCCTCATTCTTAAAATAAAAAAAAATTTATACACAAAATTTCTGATTTATTTATATAGAAAATATCGGGTTGTTACAGTGACGAAGAGAGCAACTGCCAAAGCCTGTCAGGATTTTACCAATAGAAGGGAATTTACATACCTGGGCCAACCTATGGAGGAGATACTCTAGATGTTAATTAATGAAGGAATGATTACTTCCCTTCTACCTCTAATCAATCCTCGTTCAGGACGGTTTAATTCTGATGGAGTATGCAAATATCACTCCCATTCTCGTGGTCACAGCACAGAAGAATGCTGGGCACTCCGCCACCTTATTCAGAATCTAATTGATAGCGGTGCCCTGGAACTGGCAGACAATGATACTGTGCTATTTGAGAGTGAAAATACTTGTCCTACTAAATGGAAGGGACCGGTAGAAGTTATATCCGCTGAGGCTGATGGGACTGTCAAACCATTCACAATACAAGAAATTCAACTCAAAGGAATTGACAATCCTTTGAAAGTGGCTGCTCCAGAGCCAATCAACTTACCATTCAGACCACAATATCCTGTTATCAGCTTACAAAAAGTCCCTTGGAATTATGGAGAAGCTGAAGGATTCATTTCTCATACGACTGCGGCAGTGTCGAAGGAAAATCCACTATATCTTCCTCAACGGGTATTGAAGCCTACCATCAAATCAAAGGGGAAAATTCCCATGGAGAAGATTAAAAAATTCCTCCGTACTTTTGGTCATAATGAAGCCAATGTGGTTTTAAGCTTAAGAGAAACTCCACATCAAATTTCTATACTGGACTTGGTTTTAACTTCCGAGGATCACCGGAAGATTTTATTGAAGATTTTGGAAGAAGCCTACTTGCCGAAATCAGTGGATGTGTAAAAATTTTAACATCTGGTTGATCATATTTTTAACAATAATGTGATATCTTTCACTAATGATGACATATCGCCCAAAGGAACCGGTCATTGTAAGCCGTTACACATTATGGTTTTGTCCTCCGGATACATTCTAGCTGGAGTCTTGATAGATGGAGGTTCGTCTCTAAATATCTGTCCTTACACTACATTGCTGAAGATGAATGTTAATCTTAAACGGATTCGAAGCAGCCATACGATTATTATAGCTTTTGATGGATCCCGTCGGAATTCAGTCGGGGAGATTGAGCTGCCAATTGAGATTGGTACCCATACATTCTGTGTATCTTTTCACGTACTCAAAATAGATACAGTATACAACCTACTTCTGGGGAGACCATGGATTTATATGGTCGGGGCAGTCCCCTCCACTCTTCATCAGTAACTTAAATACATTATCAACAATAGCCTAGTCACAGTCAACGCTGAGCCGGAATGTCCTCAACATGGCGACATGTCAATCATCAGTTTCAATTTCGATGTTGAACCGGTCAGTTTCCACGCTTTGGAAGTAAGCAACACTCAATACCGTTCCATTGGGACGCCATTTCCCGTACCTAAGATTTCTACCGAAGTGATGGTAGCAACTCAAGAAATGATGTCATTGGGACACCAGCCGGGACAAAGGCTGGGTAAAAGTCATCAGGGTATTAAATACCCGATTTAAGTGGCCAGTCAAACTGGGACGGCCGGACTAGGATATTTTGCCAGTTCCAGTCACGGGAATCCACATAAGCAGAAGCAGATTCCTTCAACTTTAGCCACACGATGATTATCTCTACCTGTAAATCCAGAGTCTGCACAATCTTCGGTAAAGGTGCCAGCCAATGTAATGGCTATGTTATTTCCTAAGCCGATACTGGTAAAGGAGAAGGAAGTCTTTGTTCCAGATCCCAAGGTGGAAGAAGGAGGAACGAAGAATTAAAGAAGACATCGTCCGAATGATGTCAGGCATACGCATCATTGTCCATGATGAACATACAAATAGATACACCTCAGACGATGATTGCCCAAACATAATGGTCATCATTCGGGAGAAGGAGGATGATGACAACCCCTCCATCACTGCAGTCCACCAGGACTTTACCCTTGCCAATTGGAGCAGCATTTCTTGCATTGGTCGATAAAGGTAAAATGGGCAGGACTTCTTTCTACCCTGTAGATATAATAACTGCTTATTTTTCTGTACAGTATTAGCAGTTGTTTTGTCCATACATGCTAACACTTTGTATGATTAAACAGTGTCATATATATTAAGTGATAGCATATTTTGTTTTAGGACCCTGAACTTAGATGTGCCTGTACTTGCTGATAAGATGCCTCTTCTCCACAAGGATTGTAACTTTGATGAAAAGTTGGACTCAGACTTGATGGAAATACAACAGGACATTGAGGTGCCTCCGAAGATCAAAGAATGGGTCGAAGACAAACCTAAACCCAACCTTAATCAAACCACCTCCTTTAATCTCGAAAACTTAGAAAACCCTAGGTTAATCCAGATTGGTTCAGACCTTACCCCAAACCAGAGGAATGACATGTTTGCGCTACTAACCCAATTCTAGGATGTGTTTGCATGGTTTCATGAATACATGGTGGGTTTGTCTACTGACATTGTCCTTGTAGACACTTAAAATTTTTTGCCTATCTGTTACTGACATCACAGGAGCGTAGATTCGTCTTTTAAGAGGAAACCCTGAAAGAAGGTTCATATCCGTTCTGGATACCACCGGGAGGAACATCTCAACCCCGAAATACTACTGGGAGTAACAGCTCAACCCCGAAACACACACCGGGAGTAACAATTCCAACCTTGGAGATAACCGCTAGGCCTGCAGTTACAATACCGGAACACAAACCAGAGAAGACCGATTCATCCTGGAGATAACCCCAAGATGTTCTGTCTTAGTCCCAACACTGGGAATAGCAGATTCCAACCTTGGAGATAACCCCAAGGAAGGCAGTGGCAGTTCCCGAGATAACCCCAGAAATGCTTGTTTCAAATGCAATCAGTTTTAACCTCTGCGCTCACACCGAGGCACTCAGTACAAGACAGGAACACCTCAGAGATGACACTGAGGACCTTCAACATTTGCAGCAGTCCAATCTCAGTGACAACCCTGAGCAACGTTTGCTTTATCAGCCCAAATCGGAGATAACCCCGGTGAGGGGCAAAGTTGTCTTCTTGCCAACTTGACGCCACATCACGCCGTCTCAACATTTTAGACATACATTTCTACACAACAATGTCCCACAAGAGCCAAGGAAAACCAGTCTCGAGTGACTATTACGCAGGATAACAGATAAAATTTGAAGCTGAAGACCGGTGGGCATCGTCCCATCTTTATGACTTCGTACAACCTCTAATCCCATGTCATTGCGTAACTCTCGACAACGGCGGTCCGAAATAGGTTCTATATACCTCAATCGGATGCCCAGATTACAATTCTGAAAGTTCGAACGGACATCACGTTGCCTACGTGCACGTACTTCGAGACGACGAGACCCGCGATGCCCGGGGCACCCCGGGCAGCCTCTGGTACACCTGCGGCCCAGCCGCAGGTACACCTACGGCTCCGCCCTCTATAAATAGAAGGCTTGGGGTGGCCATTTTAAAAAAGGAAAAAGGCGAGGAAGCCCTGTCCAATTTGCTCCATACACACCCCAAACTGAGTGCTTTCTCATTTTAAACACTTGTGAGCTCACATATAACTACTTTTGTACCGGTGGAAGCCAGTGTTTATCTACTTTAAAGTTATTGAAGTCTTCTTTGGCAGCCCACTGTAAGCCTTCTTACACATTTTCAAGCCTTTCTCTTCACACTTACACACACCCTTCTTTATGTTGAGAGTAGTGTTGCGTGTGTTTGCCCGGACTTCGGTCCGTGGTTTTATTTTAGTTTGTATATACATATGTATTTATATATATTATTTATATATATGAACTAACATTATCGAGTTATGCCTCGATTGAGCCTAGACTTCGGTCTGGAGCGTTTACTTGCTTTTGTATATATATACATTTATATATATGAACTGCGTGTCGAACTCTGTTCGATGAGCCTAGACTTCGGTCTGGAGCATTTACTGCTTTAATATATATTTATATATATTAACTGTTGTCGGACTTTGTTCGATGAGTCTGGATTTTATATCCAGAGCGTTTATTTGCTTTCGTATATATATATATATATATATATATATATATATATATATATATATATATATATATATATATATATATATATGAACCGTGTGTCGAACTATGTTCGATGAGACTGGATTTTACATCCGGTGCATTTATTTCTTTAATATATATATACTTATGTATATTAACTGTTGTTGGACTTTGTCCGATGAGCCTGGATTTTATATCCGGTGCATTTATCGCTTATATATATATATATATATATATATATATATATATTTACATTTCGTCCCACCTAGAGTTTACTTTGTGGTGGTTGACCGTTTTTATTGCTTTATGTACATTTCATCCCCCCTGGAGTTTCCTCCGTGGTGGTAGATAGCTTTTACAGCTTTATTTACGTTTCTAATCCCCCATGGAGGTGCTTCGTGGTTGGTGATCATGTCTGTATATATATATATATTTACAGCTTTTATATATATAACTGCTTACTGCGTTTATATCAACTGCGGCATCATATGAGCCTAGGAATCATGTGATCACAGATTCAGTCCACTAAATCTAGTTTCGGTTCCCGTGATGGACCTTTTCAGGTGTAAGCAGCTTGTAAATTTATCTGTGATGTTTGGATTTCCTCAGATGGTTTTCATACCCACGAGAAATTCAGCACCTTTTTGTACATTATTTTCATACAGATGCCTCGCATCGGTAAAATAAAATCAACCAAGCCGAATGTTGAATAAAATGGGCGTGTAAAAGGTCTCAATTACTATTGAGCACTGGGTTTGAAAAACCTCTTTTAAAACGTCACTGTCATATCTTGCTTAAAATTAAATTTTTATATAAATTCAAACCCTGTGTATATAGGTGCGAACGAGGCCTCGCACTACTTCTAAATAACAGCACATTGACCCCCCCACACACATTCATATAACAGTTTCTTGAAAAGTGGCGGTCACCGTGGTAACACGGATGTCGGGGGGTGCCTAACACCTTTCCTTCGCATAAGAAAGTCCCCAGACCCTAATTGAATCTTGTTTTCACCGACCCGTTTAACAGTTTCACATCACTGGGTCAATGTCCAAACCTTTTCTCGGTTGTGTTGGTACAACCAGTTAAAAAACCAACTGGCGACTCTTATAGTCCAATCGTCGACATTACACATGTCGGACCTTTTTCACTTGTTTTTGCAAACAAATCTCACATAAAATGAGAACACAAAAGAACATGTAACGAAAAAGGACAAATAAAAATCCCGATGTCGACAGGTGGCGACTCTGCTGGGGACACCAGTAAGAGGACTTAAGCCGCTATTATAAGCTTTTCAAAACTGTTATATGCTTGTGTGTGGATGTTACATTTACATTTATGATGAATGTGTATGAATGCATATCGTTACTGCGATTAATGCTTTACATTATATCTGCCTGTGATATTAGTGCTTCGCACATGTCATCATTTTCGTAAACGGTGAGACACGTTGTATGTGAATGTATGTTATGTGGTCCCTCCACCAGGAGGCTATCCTGTCGGTGTTTGATTATTGGACTCGTGGAAAGACTATTTCCCCGATGCTCAGGAAAGGCACCACCCAAATTCGATCCAGTTGAAAGACCGGATTAATTTCCCGTCGAGTAAATTGCGATGATTTGGTAACCTTCATGCCAAAAAGCTGCGAGAGTAACCTAAGATAGGTCAGCCTCTGATAAACCAAACGCGGAGGAAAGTCTCTTCATGCGTTCCCATTTTAAATTACTTGTAAAAACAATTACTTATAATTTACATTCCATATTCATCTCCATGTAATGAGAAATATGAGGAAATGTGTGCATGTACATATTTACATTAACATGTTATCCGGTACTACAAACAGCTAACATCTGTGTTGCAGGACAAAATTTCCTAAAACGGACACATTACATAGCATGTTAACATTTACACCATCCCTAAAACTAAACTATGCCAGTTTTGTTAGAGGGAAGCATTCAGACCTATTACCCAGTCAAAGTCCAAAAAGGCCGCATGCCTACAACCAATCATGTCTTCATTGACCAGTTTAATCTAGTTTCTCGCGAAGAATTTGACATATTAACTAAATAAATTACAGACTTGGCTGTTCTGCTTAAAGAACTGCATCAATCTATGCAGGGTTCAAAAATACCCGTACATGCTGAATCCTCTACACAAGGAGGAACCCAAGGTCCTGATAAAGACATTACAGTACCTGAATTGTAGTTGGATACAACCAACAAAAGTCATGATGCCACCCATCTTACAAAAGATCCAGACATCGGTGACATCAAAAAGAAAGTTCTTCAAATGGAAGAGACCCTTTGCGCTATCAAAGGAATTGGAGCACACGAGAGTGTGTCATATGCCGATCTTTGTATATTCCCTGGTGTTCATTATCCAGAAAAATTTAAAACTCCTGACTTTGTAAAGTATGATGGGTTAGGAGATCCTTACACACATTTGAAGATATTCACTGGAGAACTCGGATCTTATGCAGAGGACGAGAAGCTCATAATGCAGCTATTCCAAAAAAGTCTAACTGGAGAAGCCCGTTCATGGTATACCAGATTAGACAACTCAAAGATCCATAGCTGGGAAGAGCTAGCTCACGCCTTCCTCGCGCAATATAGTTTTCAGTCTCAGATGGCTCCTGACTGGTACCAGATTACCAAGGTCAAGAAACAGTCCAACAAGTCTTTCAGAGAGTATGCACAAAGGTGGAGGCACCTTGCTGCTCAAGTGATTCCTTCTATGACAGAGTCAGAAATGGTTATGACCATTATCGACATACAAGAAGCTCCTTTCTATGAGAGAGTCTTAGCTGGCATCGATAAACCATTTTTTGAAATGATCAAACATGGGGAGATGGCTGAGATGGGATTGAAGTCAGGAAAGATTCAAGACCTAGCTACCCTTAAAGTTATTGCTGAACACATCCAATCTGGAAATTATGGAAACAACCCCCGGAGGGTCCATAAAAAGAAAGAAGAGGATGTTTCCCTGATACTACAGGGTTAAAAAGGTAATCAGAATATGCCTATCCAGAGGAGAAATTACTCTCCCTTTCAAGCACAGTCTTCAAACCCTCTAGTACCAAAAGGTGGAGAAGTCGAACGTCCTTAAGTGTTTACACCCTTAGGGGACTTTCTCGAGAATATTCTCACGCTTCTACCACGCAGAAGAAAATCACGCATCTTCTTCCACCAGCCAGCCCTAATGGTAGGGGTTTTAATGCTGCTCGAAAATGTGCTTATCATGCCGGGGCACCTGGACATGATACTCAAGATTGCCGGGCCTTGAAGCATAAGATCCAAGACTTGATAGACAACGGTGAGATCGGGGTCACCAAACCAGATCAACCTCACGTTCAAGACAACCCTCTTCCTCCACACAAAGAGGAAGAAGTCAACACGATCAATTGGAGCACCGGGCAAAGTTTTAATTCTAACCATAAAGCATCCCAAATCATCAAAGACGGTGCTGACAAATGGGATTATGCCAAGTTCTAGTTCTCAATGGAACGAAAAATGAAAGCTCTGTGCAAGCAAATCGAGCAATTGGCAGAACTGGTGACATACCAGCATCAAGTCACACGCCAATTAATCAGCCAGGAGCATGCTAGTCTCCTTCCTCTTGTCATGAATATTCCCTCGTCACCTCTAGAAAGTGAAACGATGGAGGACAGTGGCAAGGAGAGCGAACGCCAAAGCTCGTCGGGATTTTGCCAACAGAAGGGAGTTTACATGCCTGGACCAACCTATGGAGGAGATCCTTCAAATGTTAATCAATGAAGGAAGGATTAATTCCCTTCTACCTCCAATCAATCCCCGTTCAGGACGGAACAATCCTGATGGTGTATGTCAATATCACTTCCATTCTCGAGGTCACAGTACAGAAGAATGTTGGGCACTCCGCCACCTTATCCAAAATCTCATTGATAGCGGTGTCTTGCAACTAGCAGACGATGATACTGTGCTACGGGGAAGTGAGAATACATGTCCTACTAAATGGAAAGGATTGGTAGCAGTTATCTCCATTGAGGCTGATGGCATTATCAAACCACTCCCTATAACTACCATTCAACTCAGAGGAAGCAACAATCCTTTGAAAGTGGCTGCTCCAGAGCCAATCAATTTACCCTTTCGACCACAATATCCTATTTTCAGCTTACAGAAAGTTCATTGGAATTATGGAGAAGCTGAAGGATCCACCTCGCATACAAATGCTGCAGTATCGAAGGAGAATCCACTGTATCTTCCCCAACGGGTGATGAAGTCTACCATCAAATCAAAGGAGAAGATTCCCATGGAAAAGTTTGAAAAATTCCTTCGTGCTATGGGTCAGAATGAAGCCAAGGTGGTTTTAAGCTTAAGAGAAGCTCCACATCAAATTTCAATACTAGACTTGGGTTTAACTTCCGAGGATCACAGGAAGATTCTACTAAAGGTTTTGGAAGAAGCCTATTTATCGACATCAGTGGATGTGGAAAAGTTTCAACATTTGGTTGATCACATTTTCAACAAAAATGTGATATCCTTCATTGATGATGACATACCGCTCGAAGGGACCGGTCATTGAAAGTCGTTACATATTGCGGTCTTATCCTCCGGATATATGCTAGCTGGAGTCTTAGTAGACAGAGGTTCATCTTTGAATATCTGTCCATACGCTACATTGTTAAAGATGAACGTCAATCTCAATCGAATTCAAGTTAGCCATACGATCATCAAAGCTTTTGGTGGATCCCGCCGTAATTCGGTCGGAGAGATTGAGCTGCCAATTGAGATTGGTCCCCATACATTATGCGTGTCTTTCCACGTACTCAAGATAGATTCGGGATATAACCTGCTCTTGGGAAGACCGTGAATTCATATGGTCGGGGTAGTCCCCTCCACCCTTCATCAGCAACTGAAATATATTATCAATAATAGCCTAGTTACAGTCAACGCTGAACCATAATGCCCTCAACAAGGTGACATACTATTCATCAATTTTAATTAAGATATTGAGCCGGTCAGTTTCCACACTTTGGAAGTAAGCAACCCTCAATTTCATGCCCTGGGAACGCCATTGCCCGTACCCAAGATCTCTGCTGAAGTAATGTCGGCTACTCAGGAAATGATGTCTTTGGGTCATCAGCCAGGAAAATGGCTGGGTAAAGATCACCAAGGTATCAAATACCCCATCCAAATAGCCAGTCAAATTGGGACCGCTGGACTAGGCTATTCTGCCAGTTCTAGTCAGAGGAATTCTCATAAGCATCAGCAGATTCCATCAACTTCAACCACGCGGCGTTTATCTTTGCATTCTAACGCTAAGTCCGCACAACCTCCTATAAAGGTGCCAACCAATGTGATGGCTATGCTATTTCCCAAGCCCGTGCCATTCAAAGCAAAAGAAGTCTTTGTTCCAGATCCCAGAATAGATGAAGAGAAACAAAGAATCAAACAAAACGTCGTCCGAATAATGTCGGGCATGCGCATCATTGTTCATGATGAACATACAAACAGATATACCCCAGACGATGATTGCCCAGACGTTATGGTCATCATTCGGGAAAAGGAGGACGATGACAACCCTTCCATCAATTCAGTACACCCGGACTTTATCCTTGCCAATTGGAGCAACACTCCTTGCATTGGCCGACAAGGGTAAAATGGGCAGGACTTCTTTCTGCCCAGTAGATATAATAACTGCTTACTTTTATGTCCAGTATTAGCAGTTATTTTGTTCGTATATGCTAACATTATGTATGATTAAACAGTTTCATATATATTAAGTGAAAACATATTTTGTTTCAGGACTCTGAACTTAGATGTGCCTGCACTTGCTGATAAGATGTCTCTTCTCCACAAGGATTGTAACTTTGATAAAAAGTTGGACTCAGACTTGCTGGAAATATAAGAGGACATTGAGGTGCCTTCGGAGATTAAAGAATGGGTCAAAGACAAGCCTAAACCCAACGTTGATCAAACCACCTCCTTCAATCTTGGAACCTTAGAAAACCCTAAGTTAATCCAGATTGGTTCAGACCTTAACCCAAATCAACGGAATGACATGGTTACGATATTAACACAATTCCAGGATGTGTTTGCATGGTCTCATAAAGACATGGTGGGGTTGTCCACTGACATTGTTCTTTATCGCCTTCCCATTAAAGAGGGATTCAAGCCAGTTAAGCAGAAGCTCAGGCAATTAAAACTTGAGTGGAGTTTAAAGGTGAAAGAAGAAATTATGAAACAATTTCAAGCTGGCATTATCATGGTGTCCACGTATCCTAAATGGATATCTAACATCGTTCCCGTGCCTAAGCCTGGAGGAAAGGTGCGAGTTTGCGTGGATTACCGGGATCTAAATAAAGCTTGCCTTAAAGATAGCTTTCCTGTGCCCTTTATCCACATTTTTATTGACAATACTGCACAATATGACATGTACTGCTTTGCTAATTGCTTTGCAGAGTACCATCAGATCATGGTTGCTGAGGAAGATCGTGAGAAAACTGCTTTCATCACTCCTTGGTGAACCTTTTGCTATAAACGGTTGTCATTCGGCCTCATCAATGCCGGAGCTACCTATCAGTGAGCTATGATGGCTCTTTTCCATGACTTAATGCACAAAGAGATAGAGATCTACGTGGATGACATTATTTTCAAGTCCCGAAAGGAGGAAGACCACTTAGACCATCTCAGAAAGCTATTCAACAGGTTGCGCAAGTAAAACTTAAAGTTGAATCCAGCCAAGTGCGCCTTTGGCGTTAAATCAGGCAAGTTGATAGGATTCCTAGTCAGCTACAAAGGAATTGAGCTGGATCCTACCAAAATCCAGGCCATCACGAAAATGCCCATTCCTGAGACAGAGAAGAAAATATGGAGATTTTTGGGAAGAATCAACTTCATTAGCCGATTCATTTCTCAACTCACAACAACTTGCGAACCTATCTTCAAGCTGTTAAGCAAGAACTCCTCTATGAAATGGAATGATGAGTGTCATAATGCCTTCCTTACCATCAAAGAGTACCTAGTCAAAGCTCCTATTTTGGTACCACCCAGGGATGATGTTCCCCTGTTCATGTACCTGTCTATTAGTGACAATGCCATGGGCTGAATGCTGGGTCAGAAAGATGATTGAGGCCGAGAGCAAGCTATCTATTACCTCAGGAAAAGATTCAGCAGCAGTGAGCACAAGTACACTCTAATTGAGAGGACTTCTTGTGCTTTAGCATGGGCTGCCATGAGGTTACAACATTACCTCCATGAGCACACAACCCATCTCATATCCCGTGTGGCTCCTCTCAAGTATGTGTTCAGTAAACCCATACTGAATTGTCGGCTGTCCATATGGCAGTTGATTCTGTAATAATTTAACATTGTTTACGTGACTCAAAAGTCCATTAAAGGTCAAGGAATTGAAGATCAACTGGCCGCCGCTCCTTCTGGGGATTTCAAACCCTTGGAAACCTACTTCCCCGATGAAGGGGTAATGGCAGTTCAGCAACACCATCAGTACGATACACGCCAAGCATGGAAGATGTATTTTGATGGAGCTGTTAACACGGAAGGTTCTGGAGCTGGAGCAGTTCTAGTATCTGGTACGAGGGAGCAGTATCCCGTCGCCGTCAAGTTACAATTTATCAGCACCAATAACACAGCTGAGTATGAAGGCTTTATCATGGGGCTAAAACTTACCCGTTCAATGGGTATCAGACGGTTAACTGTCTTTGGGGAGTCAGAGTTGGTAATCAAATAATCCACAGAAATCTATCACACCAAAGAGTTGCGATTGCTGCCTTACCATCGGCAAGTTTTACAGATGGCTTCGGAGTTCAAAGAAATCTCCTTTATACACATTCCTCGTAATAGGAATGACTTTGCAGATGCATTAGCAACTTTGGCCTCCTTGATGCACATACCTGACAAGGAAGACATGCCAACTTCACATTAACCCTGCAAAAGACACCAACCTATGGGAACTATGTTGGAGAAGTATCGGATGAGCTACCTTCCATCCAACAACCTTGGTATCAACATATCAAGGAGTACCTACGAGATGGATCTACACCCGCTGAGGCGAGCCTGACTGAACAAAGGCGGATTCATCGACTTGCTATGAAATTCTACCTGAGAGGAGATGTACTCTACAAGAGAGATGCAGATCTAGGTCTCCTCAGATGCCTGGATAAGGATCAAGCTCAGAGACTCATGGATGAGATCCATGGTGGAGTCTGTGGCCCACACATGAGTGGCCCCCTCCTTGTTAAGAAGATCCTCAGGACATGACATTATTGGCTATCTCTCAAGGCTGATTGCTATGACCACGTTAAGAGATGTTATCAATACCAAATTCATGGGAATGTTATGCACGCCCCTCCACGAGAGCTCCACAACATGAGTTCACCTTGGCCCTTCTCAATGTGGGGAATGGAAGTGATTGGGCCCATCGAGCCCAAAGCCAGTAATGGACATCGATTCATCTTCACCATGATCGACTACTTTACCAAGTGGGTAGAAGTAGCCCCCTTCCCCAGGGTTACCAAAGACGTCATCATTGCTTTCATCAGAAATAATGTCATTTGTCGATATGGACAACCAGAGGTAATTGTATCAGACAATGCTAAGAACCTCAACAACAAAATGATGGAGGAACTATGCAGTAAATTCCACATCAAACACCTTAACTCTGTCATCTGCCGTCCAAAGATGAATGGTGCTATTGAAGCAGCTAACAAAAACATCTAGAAGATTATTCAAAAAATGTCCACCAATCACAAAGGATGGCCTGACTTATTGCCTCTTACTCTATTAGCCTACAGAACATCAATGCACACTTCAACTGGGGCAACCCCTTACGCATTAACCTATGGGATGGAAGCAGTACTCCCCATAAAAGTAGAAATGGAATCCCTCAGAGTTTTGTTGAACGCTCAGCTGGATGAAGATCAATGGGTACAAGATAGGTATCACCAATTGTCTCTAATAGATGAAAGGCGAACCGCGGCTATCTTCCATGGTCAATTATATCAACAAAGGATCGCCCGATCCTACATTAGAAAAGTTCGGCTACGACAGTTTAAACAACTGACTTGGTTTTGAAAAAAATCATTGACAACCAAGATCAATCTAAGGGAAAATTCGCTCCTAACTGGGAAGGCCCGCTTATTGTCAAGGAGGTATTGACAGGAGGCACTATCAGATTGCAGGAAATGGACGGCGATGAATTTCCACAACTCATCAACTCGGACACCATGAAACGGTACAACGTCTGAAGTTACCATCAAGCAAACATCTTGGTGTTGGATCATCAGATCATCAGTCATTTCGGTTCTATAACCCTTTACCATATACAACTCTTGTCCACACTTTGCCCCTTAGGGAAACATACTCTTTAAGCCAGCAGCTTGGTTTTAATACTCTCATACAACTTAGGTCATCCCACTACGGATTGAACCTCTCATGTTTGCAGTTTGGCTACCCATACATGGGATCAAACTTCTCGTACCTGCAGTTTGTCCTCAACTTAGGATCAAACTTTCTCTTCCCCGCAGTCTATCCTGTACATGGGATTAATCTTTCTTTCCCGCAGTTTATCCTGCACATGGGATCATGCTTTTCAACTCACCCTGAGGGGTGAACTACGTCGACCTGATCTCCTTGATATACGGGAGTACGTAGGCAACCATATTCTATATGGCCCGGTCGCAATAAACAAAAAACAACAAAAATATTTCTACCCTTTTTCTACAAAAAAAATAAAGACCACAAAAACATTTCTACAACCTTTTAATCAATAAAGCTTCTACACACATCTGCCTTTCATAAACAGCGTTGAACCTCTTACATCAGGTTCGAACTACACAGACCTGATCTCCTCTTCAATAGGAGTACGTAGGCAGCCATTTATGGTTCGGTCTCACCCCCTACCAAAACATAAATACTTGTCAACTGGTACTGGGATCAAACTTCAATCTACCACATTTCATTGGCTTCAAACTAAAGGGATGGAATTACCCAACCTCTCCTCTCAAATAGGAGATTCGGTGACCATCTAAGCTGCGATTATACCTTGAAGAGTATCACCAATCCATAAGAGATGGAATTTACTAGGCTCCTCCTAAATAGGTGTACTGGCGACCATCTATGGTGCGGTCAATCTCAGAGAGGAAAGCCACCCTTCTCTCCACATTTCTATACAGAAACCAGTCGCAAGACACCGAAAGATGGTAAGGATACACACAGATCTATGACTATTATGAGCTATCCAGAGACAACTCAATGTCCATCCAACAAGGAGGAATTCAGAATACATCAAGATCACAAGCCCTGAAGAAGCAGTCAAATATCAAGCAAGTATCAGAGCATATCTAAAAGGGAAGTGATCAAAAGTATATTTCCCTGCTATATATAATGCTGTTTGATATAAAAAATGTAAACTGTACATGACAAAATGGCTAAGCTAGTCTATGCAGGAAAATATAAGCCCATCTACAAATCGGTGCATATGCGAGCTAACAAGCCCAACATGGCGTCTCTCTCAGAAGAATGAGGTAAAGCTGTGGTCTCCTGTACGAGGATATCCACACGACCCAACAGATCTGCAGCCATCTGCATGGTGACCATGTGCTCATCAATATATGTACTCATCTCTGTGATCATGCCAGTGGTAAGGGATCTCACTGCAGTACTATTTATGACGGCTACATCCTGGGCAGATATGGCACTATCCCTCTCGACTATCACTGTATCTCTGGCTGATCTGGCCTAATCCCGCTCAACAACAGCAGCATCTATATGAGCTAATGCCTCGTCCCTCTCTAACAGGGTTGCGTCTCTCCCATCAAGAGCTGTCAACATCAGGGCTCTAGACTGATCTCTCTCGAAGGTCATCAGATGAAGACTCTGCTCAAGATACTGTGCTGAATACTGAATCACGACAGTGCTAGTACTGGGAGAATCTAAAGGAGATACTGGCAACCCAGTAGATGCCTCCTCCTCGATGGGAAAATCAATGTCCTCCATGGGCTCTCCACCATCTAAATTAATACATGGTAATGTGGATACAACTGCAATCGATGCAGTCTCTGTCTCTATCCATACGGAATATTCTGCAGAATAACCTGGATGATTAATGGAGAAAGCGGCTATCTCGCGCTGATCCCAACATGCATACACACGGGATCTGCCCTCTGCTGAAAGATAGCGAGAAGTTAAACGCTAGCCCAACGCTCCCTCAAAAGGATAAAAATCCTAAAACTGGTCAAACTGTGACATCACGGCCAGTGGATGGTAAGTAGTCATGCCCCTCAGACCAGCCAGAGGGATGTAATCCATGCCCGGAGCATGAGTATAAAGCTGTAAGGTGAGCTGAACCCTGAGCACGACAGTATACTAAATGGGTCTTCGATCCTAACTAAGAAAGCGGACCAAGATGTAGCATCTGTACACTCCGCAGGCTGAAATGAATATGTCATGACTATATCATCGGTGAAACAATACCCATGCCGTCTAAAAGTGCCAATCGGTCTCAGATGTGACATAAACCACACGTATAGCATGATCGAACTGCCCGTAAATACTCCTATCAAATAAGTGCAGTAGTATGTAGCTGACCTCAATGTCTCGGCTATACTCATAGGTATGATGGTACGACCCTCCCTGAGAGCTCTCACTGCCATGATAACTCCTATGTCCAACTCATCAATATACAGTGGCATGTAGACATATGACAGTACGCACAATAGAAGTACATCTACCCTGGCCAGACGCCAATGATCCTCCGGTGTGGTGAAATCCCCAGAATATTGTCTATAACTATCCTCAGAGCCAAATCTATCAAACAGAAAATGCTGGGATATAACGTGGCCAGATGTAAGCTCATCCTGCACCACTCTACGCCTCAGTCCAGTGAGGGTCATGAACCATCGACTCATGTCCCCCAAAGCCATATGCACGTAAGGTCTGTCCAGCGGCAACATCGTCAACCGTGCATTCCATTTTAATTATTGTGAAAAGAGGTAAAGCGAATATACTGTAGACACTCGAAATTTTGCATTCCTGTTACTAACCTTGTAAGAGGGCAAAATCGTCTTTTGGTGATAACCCTAGAAGTCAAATTAGCTCAATCCCGGAGACAACCACAGGATACTCAGAGACAACCCCGAGATATTCAGTTCCAGTCCCGGAGACAACCCCGGGAGATTCAGTTCCAACCTCGGAGATAACCCAGAGGGATGCAGTTTTAGTTCCGGAGATAACCCCGGAGAAGTCCATTGTAATCCCTAGAAGTCAGCTTCAACCTCGGAGACAACCCCGAGGTGCTCAATTCTAACCCCAGAGATAATCCTGGGAGGTTAGGCACACCTCAGAGACAACCCTGAGGACATTCAGTACTTACAACAGCCCAAACTCAAAGATAACCCTAAGCAACGACTGCTAAATCAGCCTAGAGCCAGAGATAACCCTGGTGAGGGGCAAAATCATCATTTTGCCACCTCATTCCCATATTTACACCGTTTTAGCATCATTTCACACCACATTCTATATATAAGTGTCCCACAAGAACCATAGCTCAAATCCCGAGTGACTACTACGTAAGACAGTACACCAGATAGAATTTGAAGACTTGAAGATCTAGTCATGGACCCATCTTCTCGACTTCGTACCACCTCTTATCCCATGTCAGTGTGTAGCTCTCGATAATAGCATACCAGAAAGGTATTATACACCTCAATCGGATGCCAAGATTGAAAGTTATGAAGGTTAAGTGGACAACGCGTTGCATGCGTACACGTAATTTGAGACGGCGGGTCCCACGAAGCCCGGGGCACCCCGGGTAGCCGCAGGTACACCTGCGGCTATCGCAGGTAGACCTATGGCTCCCTCCTCTATAAATAGAGGGTTTGTGGTGGCCATTTTGAAGAGAGAAAAGGCGAGGAAGTCTTATCTATTTTGCTTTGTACACACTTTAAACTGAGTGCTTTCTTTTTCCAAACACCTGTAAGCTTGTGTTTTGCTATATTTTACCCGTGAAAACCGAGTATTCATTTATTTAAAGCTATCTGAAGTCTTCTTGGCAACCCACTGTATGACATCTCATATTTCTTTCAGCCTTTCTCCATTTCCATCCACACATACTTATTCACGTTGAGAGTCGTGTTGCGTGTGTATGCCCGGATCGTCAATCCGTGGCTTTTATTGCTATATATATATATATATATATATATATATATATATATATATATATATATATATATATATATATATATGTAGAACCAAAATCTAGTCCGGGATCCCGATTTTTGTTAAGTTACGGAAATTTATTTTATTTTTTTTAAAACAACTAAAAAAAAGTTTAATATTTTATGGAACTGGAATTTTTACATAATATATATATATATATATATATATATAAACACACACACACACACACACACATATACACGCCACGGATCAAGTCCGGACTCCAGGACTTTCTTAAAATCCAGATTTTTTTTGGTTTTTTTTAAAAACAACTAAAATAAAAGTTTAATATTTTATGGAACTGTAATTTTTCAATAATACAGTGTTTTGGGCGTGATTTGGATACATATAAAAAAATAGGTTTGTACAGACTGGTCCGGAAGTCTGGACTGGAACCGGACCATATATATATATATATATATATATATATATATATATATATATATATATATATATATATATATATATATATAACTCTTTACAGCTTTTGTACATATCGCATCATCATGTGAGCCTAAGAATCATGTGATCACAGATTCAGTTTTTGAATCTAGATTCGAGTCCCGTGATGGACATTTTCAGCTGCAGCTAGCTTGTAAATTATTCACGGTGTCTGAATTTCCTTAGATTGCTCTCATGCCCACAAGGAGTTCGGCGCTGCTATGCATTTTATTTTCTCGAAGATGCCTCGCATCTCGAAAATAATAAAAGCAACCAAGCCTAACACATAATAAAATAGAAGTATCAAAGGCCTCAATTACTATTGAGCACAAGGGTTTGAAAAACCTATTTTACAAAACATCACTGCCATATCTCGTTAAAATTGAATTTTTATACAAAAATTCAAACCCTTTGTATATAGGTGCAAACGAGGCATAGCACTACTTCCAGATAATTACACATTGACTTACACATACACACACATTCAGATAAAAGTTTAAATTGAAAAGTGACGGTAATCGTGTCACCACGGAAGTCGGGGGGTGCCTAACACATTCCCTTTGCTTAATCTAGCCCCCGGACCCTAACGAATCTCGGTTTCACAGACCAATTAAGCAGTGTCACATCACTAGGTCTTTGTGCAAACCTTTTCTCGGTTGAGTTGTGCAACCATTTAAAAATACCAAGTGGCGACTCTTACAGTTCAATCTTCGACATATACATGTCAGACCTTTTCACAACTTGTTTTTTCAAACAAATCTCACCTAACATGAGAACACCAAATGACAAGAACAGAAAGGGACAAATAAAAATCCCAACGTCGACAGGTGGCGACTTTGCGGGGACATTCAGTAAGAGGGCTTAAGCCGCTATTAAAAGCTTTTCAAAACTTTTATATGCTTATGTGTGGATGTTGTATTTACATTTAATTGAATGTGTACTAATGCATTTACTTACTACACTTAGTGCTTCACACTATATATGCTTGTGATATTAGTGCTTCGCACATGTCATCATTTCCATACGGTGAGACGCGATGTATGTGAATGTATGTTGTGCGGTCCCTCCACCAGGAGGCTATCCTGTCGGTGTTTGATTACTGAACTCGTAGGGAGACTAATTCCAATGAGGCTCAGGATAGGCACCACCCAGATTCACTCCAGTTGAAAGACTAGATTAACTTCCCGTCGAGTAAATTGCGATGATCTGGGAACCTTCATGCCAAAAAGCCACGAGAGTAGCCTAAGATAGGTTAGCCTCTGAAAAACCAAACGTGGAGGGAAGTCTTTTCATACCTTCCCATTTCAATTACTTGTAATTTTAATTACTTGTAAATTCATTTCCATGTCAATCTCAATGTAATGGAAAATATAGAGGAATATATGTACATACATTCCCTTTTTATATCAAAACCTGTCATGCTATACTGTCATCAAAACAGCTGACATCCGTTTTGCAGGATAATACTCCTAAAAACGGACACATTACATAGCATGTAACATTCCTACATTCCCTCAAGACTAAACTACATAAGTCTTTTTATAGGGAAACAATTGTTCCTGTCACCCTTTCAAAATCCAAAAAGGAACTAAGCCTACAACCAAGCATGGCTACATCTGGCCAGTCTAATCCTACTCATGTCTCTAGCGAGGAGTTTGAAGGATTAAGCAACCAAATTATAGAGTTGACTGTTCTGCTCAAAGAACTACACAAGTCCACTCAGGGTCCACAAATACCCATCAACACATAATCCTCTACACATGGAGGAACCCAGGGTCTGGATGAAGAAGTTCCAGCACCTGAGTCTCAGTCTGATAAAACCAACAAAACCCCTGAAATCACCCATCTGAAAGAAGATCCAGACACCGGTGATATTCAAAAGAAAGTTCTACAAATGGAAGAGACCATTTGGTCCATCAAAGGGATTGGAGCACACGGGAGTGTTTCATATTTAGACCTTTGTATCTTTCCCGGGATTCATTATTCAAAAAAATTTAAGACTCCCAATTTTGAGAAATATGATGGATTGGGAGATCCTTACACTCACTTAAAGGTATTCATTGGAGAGATCAGATCTTATGCCGGGGATGAAAAACTCAGAATGCAGCTATTTCAAAAAAGTCTGACTGGAGAAGCTAGAGCATGGTACACCAGATTAGACAACTTCAAGACTCATAGCTGGGAGGAGTTAGCCCATGCTTTCCTCAGTCAATACAGCTTTCAAACTCAGATGGCTCCTGACCGGTATCAAATTACCAAGGTGAAGAAACAAGCCAATGAGTCATTCAGAGAGTATGCCCAAAGATGGAGGCATCTGGCTGCTCAAGTTATTCTATCTATGACTGAGTCTGAAATGGTGATGACTTTTATAGACATTCAAGAAGCTCCCTATTATGAGAGGGTCTTAGCTGGCACAGGCAAGCCATTCTCTGAAATGATCAAACAAGGAGAAATAGCTGAAATGGAATTGAAATCAAGGAAGATTCAAAACCTTGCCGCTCTAAAAGCTGTAGCTGAGCACATCCAGTCTGGAAGTTATGGAAACAACCCCCGAAGGGTCCATAAGAAGAAAGAAGAGGATGTTTCTTTGATACTACAAGGACAAAAAGGCAATCAAAATATGCCTATTCAGAGGAGAAACTACTCCCCTTTCCAAGCACAGTCTTCAAACCCTCCATTGTCAAAAAGTGGAGAAGTCAGACATACCCGAGTGTTCACACCCTTTGGGGACTCACTCGAAAACATTCTCAAACTTATGACAGTTTAGAAGAAAATTACACATCTTGTTCCACCAGCCAACCCGAGTGGAAAAAGTTTTAATGCAAACAAGACATGTGCTTACCATGCTGGAGCTCCGGGCCATGACACGTAGGATTGTTGGGCACTTAAACATAAGATCCATGATTTAATTGACAATGGTGAGATCGTGGTGACCAAACTCGACCAACCCCATGTTCAAGACAACCCTCTTCCTTAACACAAGGAAGAGGCGATTAATATGATCAACAGAGGCAATGGAGAGACCTCCAAATACCTCAACTATGTGGGTGGATCAACCCAAACTAGCAAGGATAATGCTAACAAATGGGATTATGCACAGTTCCAATTTATGATGGAAAGGGAAATGAAGGCTCTTGGTGAACTAGTCAATAAATTGGCAGAACTGGTGGTTCATCAGCACCAAGTCACACGTCAATTATTAGGTTAGGAGCAAGCTAGCCTCCTTTCTCTTATTACAAGTAATCTACCACTTGCTCCAGAAAGTGAAACACTGGAGGATAAGATTGCAAAAAGAGCAAAAGTTAAAGCCCGTCGGGATTTTGCCAACAAAAGGGAATTCACCTATTTAGGCGAACCGATGGAAGAGATATTGCAGATGTTGATTAATGAGGGAAAAAATCACAGCGCTTGTACCTCCAGTCAACCCACGTTCAAATCAGTTTGATTCCAATGGAGTATGTCAATACCACTCCCACTCTCGCGGTCACAACACTGAAGAATGTTGGGCACTCCGCCATCTTATTCAGAACATGATTGACAGCGGTGACCTACGAATGGCAGACAGTGACGCTGTATTACTTGAGAGTGGGGACACATTTCCTACAAGATGGAAGGAAGTCATAGCAGTTATATCCTCTGAGGGAGACTTGGTTGCCACACCAGTTGCAATTCAAACAATTCAGCTCAAAGGTGTTGAAAACCCTTTGAAAGTGGCTGAACCAAAGCCAATCATATTATCGTTCAGGCCACAGTATCCTTTTGTCAGCCTACAAAAAGTGACATGGAATTATTGGGAGGCTGGAGGATCCACATCCAATACAACTGCTGCAGTGTCGAAAGAAAATCTACTATATCTTCCTCATCGGGTGATGAAACTTATCATCAAACCTAAGGGGAAAGTGACCATGGGGAAGATTGAAGAATTCATCCATACTATGGGACACAATGAAGCCAATGTGGTTTTAATCTTGAAAGAAGCTCCACAACATATTTCTATTATGGACTTAGTTTTCTCCTCAGAGGATCACTGTAAGGTCTTACTGAGAGTATTAGAAGAAGCCCACTTGCCAAAATCAGTGGATGTTGAAAAGTTCCATCATCTAGTTGACCACATCTTCAATAGTAATGTGATATCCTTCACCGATGATGACATACCTCCCGAAGGGACGGGTCATTACAAACCGTTGCACATAGCGATTATGTCCTCTGAATATGTGGTGGGAGGAGTTTTGATAGATGGAGGATCATCCTTAAACATCTGCCTATATGCCACATTGGAGAAAATGAATATCAATCTCAATAGGATCCGAAGCAGCCATACAATCATAAAAGCTTCTGATGGATCCCGACGAAATGCTGTAGGAGAGATTGAACTACCTGTGGAGATTGGTCCACATACATTCTGCGTATCCTTTCATGTGCTTAAGATCACTACAGGATACAACCTACTTTTGGGAAGACCTTGGATTCATATGGCTGGAGCCGTCCCGTCCACTCTCCATCAGTAGCTCAAATACATCATTAACAGTAGCCTGGTCACTGTTAATGCTGAGCCAGAATGTCCTATACAAAGTGACATACCACTCATCAGTTTCAATGCAGAAGTTGAGCATGTCAACTTCCAGGCCCTTGAGGTGAGCAACAATCACTATCAACGGGGTGCCACCTCTGCTACCTAGAGTTTTTGCCGAGGTAATGTCGGTAAGTCAAGAGATGATATCCTTAGGTTTTCAACCTGGACAAGGGTTAGGAAATGATCATCAGGGAATCAAAAGCCCAATTCAAGTTCTTAGTCAGACAAGGACAGCTAGACTAGGCTATTCTCCTGGGTCCAGTCACATAAACCCTCACAAGCACAAACAGGTTCCTTCATCTTTAAGGCGATTTCCTAAACCTACAGAGGCTGAGCGTCATTAAAGGTCCTGCCCATGTGGTAGCTATGCTGTTTCCTAAGCCGATACCAGTCAAAGGAAAGGAAATCTTGATTCCAGACCCAGAGGTGGAAGAAAGGGATCAAAGGCGTAAACAAGAGATTGCTAGACATCTATTAAACATACGCGTCCTAGTCCATACGGAGCGTATGAATAGAGACATCCTAGGTGATAATTGTCCAGACATCATGGTCATCATTCAAGAGCAGGAGGACGACAACAACCCCTTTATCACGACTGTTCACCAGGACTTCACCTTTGGCAATTGGAGCAGCACTCCTTGTATTTGCCGACAAGGATAAAAAGGGCAGAAACTCCCTCTGCCTAGTAGATAACAATAACTGCTTACTTTTGCTGTACAGTATTAGCAGTTATTTTTTGTCATTTCATGCTAACACTTTGTTTGATTGAACAGTTTCATATATTAAGTGAAAATTTTTTGTTTCAGGACTCTAAAGTTAGATGTGAAACGACCCCAAAATTCCTACAATTTAATTCTCGATTTTGGTCGTTAACAATACATTCAACCTCTAATTTTACATCTTTAAACTATAATACAACCATTAAAATTTGCGAAATAATTAAAATTTTCTATTACAAACTAATCTCTTTCTCAAAACTTTCAACCTTTACATCTAAATATCTCAGAATCATTTTAATACTACAAGAGTTTACAACGCAAAACGATATTACAATTCAACATTAATACATTATTCGGAACCTTAAACATGGTTCAAATTATAAGAACTCAACCAAAGAATATAAATCTTCAAGTATCACATCTGATTCATATCTTTCAAGTAGCACATAACTTTACCTTAAATCTTTAACCTGCAAAAGTGGTTATTTGCAAGGTTGAGCTCGACAGCCCAGCAAAATCTAACAGTTTTTATGCATCACATATCACATAATAACATGCCCGATATACATCTCATAAATATTGGACTAACATAACATACATGCTGTAGTTCATATAACAAGTATAAAGATTGAGTTCCTTACTCAATCAATATTCATTACTCAATCAACATAGTCATAAACTGACTTTAACATTTTATACTTTCAACATTAATATAACACACCATGCTATTTGCTATAAAGATTTCAAGCAGTTCATCATCAAATTCACATAGAAAATAGGAACTGAAAGACTTGCCTTGATCGTTGTTTACCAATAACAGTTTAACAGCTTACAGTTATCTGCACTTCACGTGCCCTACACAATTATATAATCATACACATCAACTATTAGTCACATAGCAACGCATAGTAGTTATAATGTAAACTTTACTCTATATCTCATAAGTCCGATGACATCAAACTTTGGATATGTTGTAAACATCATATTAACCTATTTTTAAAAGTTATTGGACACCCATTTCGGATAAGATAAACAGTCCAAAACAATGTTCAAAAAGGGGCGTTCAAAACTATTTTTTATTCTTTCCCAGCTTTACCCTCTCTCGCTAAAACAGTCATAACTTTTCCGTTTCAAAACATTTTTAAGAAATTCTTGAGTTCACGCGAAGTTAACTTCTGAGACTACAACTTTTATTCTTTGAACTTTTCCAAATTATAAACACAGAATTCCAAAAAATTAGTTTAAGGTGACTGCCCCGAGTTGGTTAGACAGTTTTGACGCGACTACTTTGAATGGTCATAACTCTTTGCTCTGAAGTCAGAATTAGTCCGTTCTGGAGTCTATGAAAAACTTATTCAGTCTACTATAACATACCAAAATCCCAAAATTTTCTAAACAATCTACCTAACCCCGAATTTTCATATTTGGATCAGCAGACCACTAGTTTTTCGGACTTCTCGTTTTAATATCTAAAACTCGCCTCGACTCGTTCCAACCCAATTTTCTTTACAAATAAGTTTTATTTAACATAATTAGACTCATCTAAGGTCTCGGCTCCATATCTCTAATTACCATCATTAGAACTTATTTACATAATCAATTCCAAGCCAAAATAAACATAGTAAACTAACTAGTTTACTAACAAAACTAACTAAACTTTCAAAATTTAAACTTTAACTAACAAACTAAATACAATATCTAAAGTAATAACATTATCAAAAATTAAATAAGAAACATGCTTGAAAATATGAGTTTCACAAACTGACTACGCACTTCCATGCCAAAAATTCACTAAGAAGGTTTTTATAAAAAGTCCGCTCACAACAAAGCCTTTCTCAAAATTGGAGGCCTTATTACTGGTGAATGAAATAAAGGGTCAAGCCCTTCTATTTATAGGTTTAGAAAAGGGGTAAAGTTCTAAATTTAGTTGATGTAGGACTTGGTTTATACTAATTTTTAATATTTTTAACATGCTAAGTGTATTTATTCATCACGAATTCGTTTCTTAACCAATTCGATCCGTTAAAGTTACTTTGTTTTCGTTTTATAGAGGAGAACAACAATCATCCATCAATTTAAACTTTCAATCACGAATTCATCATCAATTTTAGTCTCAAAGTACACCAAAACACACATTACAAATTCTTCTTCTTTAGCATAAATACAAGAATTTGATTTCTGAAAAATTATTTTTAGATGACCATTATGAAATTATAAAATCTAATAACATATATAACATTATAACCCACAAATTCATTAACCAAAACCCTAATTTTAAAAGAAACTCAAGAACACATAAACTAGATTATGTACTTTTAATTTCTTAAGAAATAAAATTAACCTTATTAGTAAAATTATAATTTCTATTCAACCATTATAATCATAACATTATTTAACAAATTCTCACTCCTCTAATTTAATTATTTAATTAAATTAGAATATCATCATTCTACTCGCGTAATAAAATACGTATAGATCCCATCTATTTTATCACACTTAAATAAACTATCCCATAATAATTTTCATCAAATATTTATTTAATACCATAAATATTCATTTTATTCCATAAAGTTTCCAACTAAAATATTTAATGTACTTAATAAATATTTTACTCGCATTATACTAACATTTACATTTTCATGCAATATATTACCTTCTCACTTTATTAAATCAATTATACTTGTATTAATTCACTATTTTAATTAAGTAAATTATTCACACTATTTATGAAACTTAACTCATAATAATTTTCATTGCCCACGAGGCATACCACTTAAAATTATATTATCTCATAACATAATTTTAACTTAATTAAATTAACTAATATTATTTAATTTCTTTAATAGTTTAATTAACTATTAAATCTCACATTCTCCAACATATGAATATATAAATCTATTCACACCAAATCACATAATTCAAAATATATACACCTCATAATAAGAATTTTAATTATTAAATTCTTATTTTAATAACTTATGAAAATTCGGGTTGTCACATCCTTCCCTCCTTATAAGGATTTCGTCCTCGGAATCAAAGGAACCTCCCTTACTCGGTTTTTCACCAAATATCTTTTCAAAATTTATCGTTGAATATCTTCAACACATTACCTAAATATAGGTTTTATATTTCCTACTACATTCATTTCTTTAACAAATTTTATGTTTTATTTCATAATTCTCACTTGAACTCAATTATATTTTGAGTATTATATATTCTTTAACCCATTTATTTTCTTTTCTAAGGATTGTTACTATAAACACTCGAGATATTACATTCACTTTTTCTTCTAAGAATTTCGTCCTCGAAATTTTATCTATTAATCTTTAATCATTCAATCTATCAAAATAGATTTTACGTTAATAATTTATTCATTCATTGGGTTTTATAACCACTTCTTTCCACAAAGATCTTTCTACAATTATTAAACTTTTTTTATTAAAAGTTTTACATTATTCTTTGATAACTCATGTCCTTCTCATTTCAAAATTTCTTTTCTCACTTATTAAATATATTCATCATTCAGTGTCACATTCTATGACTTACTTCTTTCTAAGGAATATCATCCTTACCACATTCGCCTTTTAGAATAGCAAGAATCTTCCACAGTTGCTCAATAATTGGGAAGCAATATGAATAACTCCGGAATTTAAAAGATTCCAAATCATGCTGAGGAGTCATAAGACCTTGAACTACGCCCACGGTTATAAGTACTCTTTTAACTTAAACCTTAACTGTCTTTAGACTACAGGGACTCCCGTACTTAGGGTGTTAAGCCCTTCGTACGATATATTGTGTTAAAAAATAATTCCCCCATAATAGGGTTGTTCTTCTCAATTTTTAGAGATGTAACTGAGGGTCACAAGACTACGAATTATGTCCATGGTTACAAGTAATATTTTAACTTTAACCTTAATAGTAATACTGTAGGGACTCCCCGTACTTAGGGTGATCAGCCCTCCGTACCATGTATTGTGCACAAACATCAAAACGCCTCCGTGTAATCCCCTATAAAAGGGTTGTTCATCTCAGCTTTTCAACATCTGAATTTGCACCAAAACAATTTAGTTTGGCATAACTTCTCAAGAAACGCTTGAATTTCATGAACATCTTTCAATATTCGTCTAGCTGAAATAAATAACATAGACTTCTACAACAATTCGGACATCAATCGAAATATTTGGCCAGCCACTTTAATTGGCATTGACTTTTCTTTAACTGGTTTAAAATTTTGAAAATCATTTTATGACGTAATGATACCGCACTGTATTTACCGTTCGTTTGAGGATTCCGTCATTTTGTGACTTTGTCATACTACACTATACCATAGTGGGTTGACTATCCTTAGATCACGTCCAACAATAAATAATTCTGCATTGATAACTCCATCGTTTTTATCATCTTTGCACCAGGTTATATGATGCATTAATGATATAAAATACATTTTGATATTTTCAAATTATTTTCGTCTAGCCAAAATAATTAGCATAGACATACGAATAACGGTATTATTTTTAAAACTCATTGGTTCCATCATTTGATCCAATGTTTTTAAAAAAAAAATAGAAGTGCAAACATCAGCACGAAGTTAATAAATTTCAAAAATCTAGCAAAGCTAGAAGATTTGGAATATCTAATTTTCTCTATCAACTTCAATCTTTACTTCATTACCTCATTACTGACTAATTCTTTTAATTTTTAGCACCACTAATGCTCTAATACTACATATTCTTGTATTTTAACTCACAATCTTCCTATACCCCCAATATAGTTCATCAAACTTACCACACATTGGAAGTTCAGGAACTTGCCACAATAATATGAGTTTAAGAACTTATCCTAGTCAGACCATAGGCCTCCATTCGCTAAGGGGTTCAAAACATACCATATTATTATGAGTCACGAACTTACCATATGCATTAGTTTTAAGAACCACACCTAATCCTAGTAATATCTGACTAATCTTAATAGTTTTTAACTATCAAATATTCAAATAAGAAAAAAAATCACATTTTCACCACATATACATTGATAGCGCGACACCGACATTCCAATGATTATCAATGTGTTAAACCAAGTACATGCACAAAATCTTTGCCCATACAAATGTTTGTACAACTTAGTCACCATATGAGTCCTTAATTGAAATCTCACCTAACATTACCTTACTCTTAACTTATTCTTAACTTGCCCTTAACTTGCTCAATACGAATTCCTCGTATCACATTATCTATAACTCCTCATGAGTTTATCTTGTACTATATCATATTACATTATCTTCATAGCATCAAGCTATAATTATTCAAATATTACTGACCATCTTTCTTTTATAACTTAAACAGATCACGTCGTGATCTTATTCTATAAGCATCTCCCTTAAAATTCTTTTCTTAACTCGTGATCGTTTTATTTTACGATCCTCATTAATTTCTTTCCTTTTTCATTATTTTCGATTTCATTTATGCTTTTAATCTTGCATGCTTTGTCTATTCATCATTATTCGTTATCTTGGCTATTGGAGTTAGATAACTCCCTTTTCTTATCTTTATATCTCTTCAAGATTCTTATTTAAATTTTCTTGTTTATATAACAATTTTTCCTTTAAGAATTTCTAACTTCATATACATTGCTCAACATTTCATTCGAGTTTCACATTTTCATCATACGTATCCATTTTCTATACTTGGTACACATCGAGTCTCTAATAGTTTCAATATGGTACGCTGAGTGGTTTCCCACAAACAACCAACAAACTAGGTTCCGAGTTACTAGTTCGTATATACCTCCGCTCTATGAAGGTATCGTTTAGCCCAGATACCATACATCAACTATTAAATAGTACGATTGTACCATACTTAGATATAACTTTTTATTCTTAACTTCTTTATCATTCTCTTTTTATAGACATTGTCTATTTATTATCACCTTACATCCTTATTATTGGAGTTGGGTAACCCTACATTCATATTCCTTATAACTCTGCGAGATTCTTCTTTGAATCCTCTTACGCATGTTTTAATCCCTTCTTTATAAATTTCTTAAACTAGTCATTGTTCAAACTCTATTTGAGCTTATTCGTTCATTATCTTCACCTCTCATCTCTAAGGTTATAGCCTAAGGTACTCTTACCTAAGGTTTCTAACCTATCAGCTTTGATACCAACTGAAATGACCCCAAAATTCATACAACTTAATTCTCAACTTTGGTCGTTAACAATACATTTAACCTCTAATTTTACATCATTAAACGATAATACAACCATTGAAATTTGCGGAATAATTAAAATTTTCTATTACAAACTATTCTCGTTCCCAAAACTTTCAACCTTTACATCTAAATATCTCAGAATCATTTTAATACTACAACAGTCTACATCACAAAACGATATTACAAATCAACATTAATACATTATTCGGAACCTTAAGCATGGTTCAAATAATAATAACTCAGCCAAAGTATATAAATCTTCAAGTATCACATCTGATTCATATCTTTGAAGTAGCACATAACTTTACCTTAAATCTTTAACCTACAAAAGTGGTTATTTGCAAGGTTGAGCTCGACAGCCCAACAAAATCTAACAGTTTTCATGCATCACATATCACATAATAACATGCTCGATATACATCTCATAAACATTGGACTAACATAACATACATGTTGTAGTTCATATAACAAGTATAAAGATTGAGTTCCTTACTCAATCAACATTCGTTACTCAATCAACGTAGTCATAAATTGACTTTAACATTTTATACTTTCAACATTAATATAACACACCATGCTATTTGCAATAAAGATTTCAAACAGTTCATCATCAAATTCACATAGCAAATAGGAACTGAAAGACTTGCCTTGATCGTTGTTTACCAATAACAGTTTAACTACTTACAGTTATCTGCACTTCACGTGCCCTAAACAATTATATAATCATACACATCAACTATTAGTCACATAGCAACACATAATAGTTGTAATGTAAACTTTACTCTATATCTCATAAGTTCGAGGACTTCCAACTTTGGATATGTTGTAAACATCATATTAACCTATTTTTAAAAGTTATTGGACACCCATTTCGGATAAGATAAACAGTCCAAAACAGTGTTCAAAAAGGGGCGTTCAAAACTATTTTTCATTCTTTCCCAGCTTTATCATCTCTCGCTAAAACAGTCATAACTTTTCCGTTTCAAAACATTTTTGAGAGATTCTTAAGTTTACACGAAGCTAACTTCTGAGACTACAACCTTTATTCTTTGACCATTTCAAAATTCTAAACACAGAATTCCAAAAAATTAGTTCAAGGTGACTGCCCCGAGTTGGTTAGCTAGTTTTGACGCGAATACTTTGAATGGTCGTAACTCTTTGCTCCGAAGTCAGAATTAGTCCATTCCAGATGGAAAACTTATTCAGTGTACTATAACATACCAAAAGCCTAGAATTTTCTAAACAATCTACCTAACCCCGAATTTTCATTTTTGGATCAGCAGTTCACTAGTTTTTCAAACTTCTCGTTTTGACATCCAAAACTTTCCTCGACTCGTTCCAACCCAAATTTCTTTACAAATAAGTTTTATTTAACATAATTAAACTCGTCTAAGGTCTTGGCTCTATATCTCTAATTACCATCATTAGAACTTATTTATATAATCAATTCCAAGCCATAATAAACATAGTAAACTAACTAGTTTACTAACAAAACTAACTAAACTTCCAAAATTTAAATTTTAACTAACAAACTAAGTACAATATTTAAAATAATAACATTATCAAAAATTAAATAAGAAACATACCCGAAAATACGAGTTTCACAAACTGACTATGCACTTCCGCGCCAAAAATTTACTAAGGAGGTCTTTATAAAAAGTCCTCTCACAAAAAAGCCTTTCTCAAAATTGGAGGCCTTATTGTTGGTGAATGAAACAAAGGGTCAAGCCCTTCTATTTATAGGTTTAGAAAAGGGATAAAATTCTCAATTTAGTTGATGTGGGACTTCGTTTTTACTAATTTTTAATATTTTTAACATGCTAAGTGTATTCATTCATCACGAATTCGTTTCTTAACCAATTCGATCCGTTAAAGTTGCGTTGTTTTTGTTTTATAGAGGAGAATAACAATCATCCATCAATTTAAGGTTTCAATCACGAATTCATCATCAAATTTAGTCTCAAAGTACACCAAAATACACATTACAAATTCCTCTTCTTTAGCATAAATACATGAATTTGATTTCTGAAAAATTATTTTTAGATGACCATTATGGAATTATAAAATCTAATAACATATATAACATCATAACCCTCAAATTCATTAACCAAAACCCCAAATTTAAAAGAAACTCAAGAACACATAAATTAGAAATATAAACTAGATTATGTATCTTTAATTCCTTAAGGAATAAAATTAACCTTATTAGTAAAATTATAATTTCTATTCAACCATTATAATCATAACATTATTTAACAAATTCTCACTCCTCTAATTTAATTATTTAATTAAATTAGAATATCATCATTATACTCGCGTAATAAAATACGTATAAATCACATTTAATTTATCACACTTAAATAAACTATTCCATAATAATTTTCATCAAATATTTATTTAATACCATAAATATTCATTTTATTCCATAAAGTTTCCAACTAAAATATTTAATGTACTTAATAAATATTTTACTCGCATTATACTAACGTTTACATTTTCATGCAATATATTACCTTCTCACTCTATTAAATCAATTATACTTGTATTAATTCACTATTTTAATTAAGTGAATTATTCACACTATTTATGAAACTTATCTCATAATAATTTCCATTGCCCACAAGGCATACCAATTAAAAATATATTGTCTCATAACATAATTTTAACTTAATTAAATTATCTAATATTATTTAATTTCTTTAATAGTTTAATTAACTATTAAATCTCACATTCTCCAACATATGAATATATAAATCTCTTCACATCAAATCACATAATTCAAAATATATACACCTCATAATAAGAATTTTAATTATTAAATTCTTATTTTAATAACTTATGAAAATTTGAGTTGTCACAAGATGTTCCTTAACTTGCTAATGAGGTGCTTATTCTTCACAAGGACTATAACTTTGATGTAAAGTTAGACTCAGATTTGATGGAGATCGAACAAGAGGACTATGAGATACCTCAGGAGATCAAAGAATGGGTCGAAGACAAACACAAGCCAAATCTTGATCAAACCACCTATTTCAACCTTGGAACCTCAGAAAACCCCAAACAAATCCATATTGGTACGGACCTTACTCCAAACAAAAGGAATGACATGGTTAATTTATTGACCCAATTCCAGGATGTGTTTTCATGGTCTCGTGAAGACATGGTTGGTTTATCCACTGATATTGTCATTCATCGCCTCCCCATCAAAGAGGGATTCAAACTAGTCAGGCAGAAACTCAGGCGATTAAAACCTTAATGGAGTTTAAAAGTTAAAGAAGAAATTGTGAAATAATTTCAAGTCGACATCATCATGGTGTCAAAATACCCTGAGTGGCTATCCAACATAGTCCCCGTGCCTAAACTTGGAGGGAAAGTGCGAGTTTGCGTGGACTGCAGGGATCTGAACAAGGCTTGTCTCAAATATAGCTTTCTCGTGCCATTCATCCACATACTCATTAATAATAAAGCTCAGTATGACATGTACTCCTTTGCTGATTGCTTTGCGGGGTACCATTAAATCATGGTTGCTGAAGAGGATAGTGAGAAAACTACTTTCATCACTCCTTGGGGAACCTTTTGCTACAGACAGTTGTGATTTGGCCTAATTAATACTGGAGCTTCCTATCAGCGAGCCATGATAGCCCTTTTCCATGATCTAATGCACAAAGAGATATGAATCTATGTGGATGACATCATTGTCAAGTCCCGAAGGGAGGAAGACCACCTAGATCATCTCAAAAAGCTCTTCAACAGGTTGCGTAAGTATAACTTAAAGTTGAACCAGGCCAAGTGTGCCTTTGGTGTTAAATCAGGCAAGTTGCTAGGATTCTTAGTGAGCTAAAAATGGATTGAGCTGGATCCTATAAAAATCAAAGCCATTAATGAAATGCCCATACCTCAGATAGAGAAGGAAATACGAGAATTTTTGGGAAGAATCAACTTTATCAGTCGATTCATCTCCCAACTCACAGCAACCTGTGAGCCTATATTCAAGTTGCTAAGGAAGAACTCCTCAATGAAATGGAATGATGAGTGTCAAAAAGCCTTCCTTGCAATCAAAGAGAAGCTAATCAAAGCACCTATTTTGGTACCTCCCAAGGATGGTGTTTCCTGTGATAACCCGGGATTTCGAATAATCAAAAATTTGCGAATAATTTTTTTTAATATTAATAATAATTATCAATTTTGTGACAAGTATCTGCTATACGAGTCTCGAGAAAGTCAATTTGTGTATTGACTAATAAATTTAGAGTTGAGTTGTGCTTAACAAGCTTTAGAAACCCTAACCCTAATTTCAGGATAGGGATTCAGTAGACAATATAATTAAAATAATTATTTTAATAGGTTTGTGTTTGTACCGAAGAAATTTAATGATTAATGATTGATCGGATAAGGTTTAAAATTAATAAATCCTAATATCAGGATTAGAAACCCTAATGTACGGTTGAAAACCCTAATTGTACGGCGGGAAACCCTAATTTCATATTTGGGAATCCTAAAACCCTAATTAGGAAACCTTAATCCTAATTGGCAAGCCTAATGTGTGTATTAAACTTTAATATGATTAGAAAACTCTAATCTTATTAGGAAATCTAATTTCGAAATTTGAAATATTATTTTTTTAATTAAAACCCTAATTCGTGGGTTATAAACTCTAATGACCATTTTGACCCTAATTGCTAAATTAAACAATTTTAATTAGGAATATTAATCCTAATTAGCAAGATTAAATTTTATGATTAGGAAATATTATTATAATTATCGAATCCTAATTAAAATTTAGGAGTATTAATTTTCTATTTTGAAAACCGAAATTCGAAAATTTTGGAAATTAAATTGCTAACCTAAAGGGTTTAAACCCTAAAGGGTTCAAACCCTAAACCTAAACCCTAACCCAAACCCTAAACCCTAAACCCTAAGAGTTTGTGCATTGGACAAGAATGCCATTAAAATTAATTTACAAATGACCAAAATGCCCTTTTAGTTTATTTTAATTGATAACTTGAATAATTGCTAGAAACTTTAGTTGTTCACCAACTATGTTGACTTTGTGAGACAATATATTAGACTTTCAGTCGAATTTATCAGATCCCAAGCAACATCTAAGCTTATATAAGAGATTTAGAGAGAGAAAGTTCATTTTATTAGTCATTTTGCATACAAGCTCTCACCAACAAGATTTTTAAGCTTCTTGATCTGTCAGGTTTTTAATGTTATGATGTTGTTGTTGTAGCATACTTGTAAATGGTTATGTGTACTATAGATACATATCTTTGTATCTCTTAAACAACAAATCAGTTGGACGAAATAGCTGGTCAAAGATGCCCATCTGAACACAAAGTCATTTTCTGGAATTTCTAGAAAAATGAAGAACACGTTTTTCTGACAAGGTTTGACAGTGTCATAACCTGTGAATCTGTTGTTTTTAGACTGATTTCTTGATATGTCATTATTCCTTGTCATGTATACTACCATTTTAAACCTTTAGATCACATGAAACATGAACAGAACCTAACGTAAAATGAGCTAGAAAGTGACCGGCCAAACTGCTGGGTTTTTGGAAAAACCCAGAAACGCTCTGACAATAGATTTGGAAGTCCAGATCTTCTTGTTGTGTTGATGTATGACCTATCTGTAGGTTAATAGTTGTAGTGGTGTATATATACTACAAGATTAACGTTTAAACATGACCAAGAAACATTTCTAGATGAGATTAAAATTCGGTCAAACCATGCACCTTAAACACTGACTTTGTCAGTGTTCTTGAGCCAAGAACACCAAAGGCAACAGACAAGTGTCGCTAAAGGCTATTAGCGACGGTTTTAATTATTTTATTTTCTGAATATTCCGGAAATTATTTAAAAATAGAAATAAATTCTAAAAATTACCAAAAATAGTTTTAAAAATTATTTTAAATTATGAAAAATAATTTTTGACCAATTGAAATATTTTTCTTTAATATTTATAATTATTTAAATATTAAAAGTATTTAATTTATTTAATTAGTGTATTAAATAAATTAGAAAAAAATGATTTAATATTATGAAAAATCATTTTAAATAAGAATAATGTATTTAAAAATATTTTGAGTTATAAAATGTAACTTTTAATATTTTTAGAGAATTTTTATTAATAATTTAATATTAATGATATTAGATTTATTTAATTAGTAAATTAAATAAATAAGATAAAAATGATTTTACTAATTTAAAAATCATTTTAAATAAGAATAAAGTGTTAGAAAATATTTTGAATTATAAAATATAATTTTTAATATTTTTGGAGAATTCTCATTAATAAATTAATATTAATGATATTAGATTTATTTAATTATTATATTAAATAAATGAATTAAAAATGGTTTTATTGATTTAAAAATCATTTAAGAATGAGAAAAATGTTTTAAAAATATTTGAAGTTATAATTAATGACTTTTAATATTTTGATAATAATTATATTAATATTTAAATATTAATGGTGATGATTTAAAAATGATTTTAATTACTTTAAAAATCATTTAAGTAGAATATTGATGATTTAAAAATATTTTAAGTTATTAATAATAACTTTAATATTTTGACAAGTATGTTATTAATATTTTTATATTATTAAATATTAATAATGATAAGATTATTTGATAATTAAATCATTTAAAAATTATTTAAGTGTTTGAAAAATTATTATAAATTATAATAATTGTTTATAAATTATTAAAAGCTTCCAAAAAATATTTAAAATGATATTTGACTTATCTAAAATAATATTGAAGCTTAGAGACCAAGTTTAATTGACAATCAATGTGTTAATTGTCGGATAGGGTGGCCAGAACACCGAGAATGGATCGAAGTTCAACCAGACCGAACTAGTTAGACTTGTTAAGTGTTTATATAGGTTATAAACACTAATGTGGCTATGTGGTAATGTGCCTAAGAGAAGTTTGATTGTAAATTACAGTATTGTGTATTGTGAATGATTGTGCTAATTGTGAGACCGACATTGTTGATTATATGTCTTACGAACGCAGATAATTATATTATGTAGCTGTAATCAACGCGAAAGGCAAGTTTCCTAACTCAGCCTTGAGTTATATTCATTCAATTATTATAATGGTTAATTATTGCTAATTATACCATGTGTCCAGGGAATTTATTGTTGATTATTCGCATTTAGTGCATGATTAATAATTCAAATTGAATTATTGATTCAGAAAATATATATTCGTAGAATTACTATTGTTGGATATTTATATCTGTAGAAGCTAATATTGACAGTATAGATAATTTTTGTTTATTGTCAAATTATATTGAGAAATGTCTTAGCTAATTATTCTAGCTAGACGAACATTTGTTAGAACTTAATAGATTCGAGAAGAGAATTCAATTGTTATTGATAGATCGATGCTAATTATTTCGGCTAGATCGACAAGTAAATAGAGTTTGAAATCACAGTATTTCGTTGTTAAATCAAAATCTTAATTCTGAGACTGAGAAGAACAACCTTTTATATAAAGGGAACAAAATTTTTAAGTTGTTTATTCGATCATTGCGCCCGACCTAAGTATTATGCATAATATATGGTACAAGGAGTTGGCCGGCTCTAAGTACTTGCGGAGGGGTATGATTTAATCTTTATGGTTATCTGATGCACCTGAGTATGTATCAAAGTAAATCTTAGATAGATACCCAAGAAAGTAGAAGTTCTAGATCCAATGGATCGCTCAGCATAAATCTGGAAAATATTCCACTTTGTTATTGCGTAGAATTGATTTTTGATTATTCAATAGAATATCGTAGAAACTTTGAAAGCGTTGTACTCTTTCATTATCAAATTATTGCGTTGCCTAGAATAAGAGAAAACTTGTTATTGATTAACGATTTGTTCAGCCATTTCAAAGTTCACCGAACTTTGGTTTCATTCTATCAAAATAGATAGTCTGTTCTTGTTAATTCGTATACATTTATTGTATGTCTTAACTTGCAGGGCAAACTTGTTGCTCACCTTTGCTATAAATAAAACATTTCAGCTAGGAACGAAGAGGCCAGCGGGTCAAAGAAGAACAAAGGCAAAGGCAAAGGCAAGATGCTGGAGTAGTTATAATGAATATTATTATTATTATGTTGTATTGTAAACCCTTTTTGTTTATCTAAGGGGTATGTTTATAAATTTAAGGTTAGCAAACTTGGGACTTATGTATTAACAACTTATGTTAATGACTTATGTATTCCTATTTATATATGAATGGGTAGTTAAATGGTATTATATTATGGATCGTGAGCACCAAACTCGGGGGTCAGGTAACCCGAATTTGGGGGTGTCACATTCCCCTATTCATGTACCCGTCAATCAATGACAATGCCATGGGCTGCATGCTGGGATAAAAAAATGATAGAGGCCAAGAAAGAGCTATCTATTACCTCTGCAAAAGATTTAGTAGTAGTGAACACAAGTACACTCTGATTGAGAAAACTTGTTATACTTTAGCATGGGCTTCCATGAGATTACAACATTATCTCCATGGTCACACAACCCATCTCATATCCCGCGTGGATCCTCTCAAGTATGTGTTTAGCAAACCCATGTTAAATTGTCGACTGCCCAAATGGCAGTTGATCCTACAACAATTTAACATTTTCTACGTGACGTAAAAGTCTATCAAAGGTCAAGGAATTGCAGATCAACTTGCCGCCGTACTTACAGGGGATTTCAAAACTTTGGAAACATACTTCCCCGATGAAGGGGTAATGACAGTTCAGCAACACCATCAGGACGATACACACCAACTATGAAAGATGTATTTTGATGGAGCTATGAACATGAAAGGTTCTGGAGCTGGAGCAGTTCTAGTATCCATTACAGGGAAGTAACATCCCGTCGCCATCAAATTATAGTTTGCCAGCACCAACAACACAACTGAGTTTGAAGGCTGTATCATGGGGTTAAAACTAGCCCAATACATGGGCATCAACGGTTAACTATCTTTGGAGATTCTAAATTGGTAATCAAACAAACCACTAGGATCTATCATAACAAAGAGCTATATTTGTCGCCTTACCATCTATAGGTTATACTGATGGCTTTAGAGTTTGAAGAAATATCCTTCCTCCACATTCCTCGGAATAGAAATGACTTTATGGATGCACTAGCAACTTTGACCTCCTTGATCAATATACTTGATAAGGAAGATACACCAAATATCACATTTACCCTGCAAAAAACTCCAGCCTATAGGAACTACATTGGAGAAGTATCAGTTGAACTACCTCCCATCCAACACCCTTGGTATCAACATATCAAGGAGTATCTACGAGATGGATCTACACCCGCTGAGGTGAGTCAGGCTAAAAGAAGGCGAATTCGTCGAATGGCTATGAAATTCTACCTGAACGGAGACGCACTCTACAAAAGAGATGCAGGACTAGGTCTCCTCAGATGTCTAGACAAAGACCATGCTCAGAGGCTCATGTATAAAATCCATGGTGGAGTATGCGGCTCACACATGATCAGCCATCTACTTGTCAAGAAAATCCTAAGAACAAGGCATTACTGGCTTTCTCTCAAGGCTGACTGTGATGATCACGTCAAGAGATGTTACCAATGCCAAATTCATGGGAATGCTATCCACGCCCCTCCAAAGGAGCTCCACAATATGAGTTCACCCTGACCCTTCTCAATGTGAGGAATAGACGTGATCGGGCCCATCGAGCCCAAAGCTAGTAATGGTCATCGATTCATCTTCACCATGATCGACTACCTCACCAAGTGGGTAGAAGCAACCTCTTCCCCCAAAGTTACTAAAGAAGTTATCATTGCTTTCATCAGAAATAATGTCATTTATCGATATAGACAAGCAGAGGTGATTGTGTCAGATAATGCCAAAAACCTCAACAATTAAATGACGGAGGAGTTATGCAGTAAATTCCGCATCAAACATCTCAACTCTGTCATCTATCGTCCAAAGATGACTGGTACCGTTGAAGCGGCTAATAAGAATATCAAAATGATCATGTAAAAGATGTCTGCCAATCACAAAGGATGGCCTGACTTGTTGCCTCTGACTCTATTAACCTATAGAACATCAATGCGCACTTCCACTAGGGTAACCCCCTACTCATTAACCTATGGGATGGAAGCAGTGCTCCTCATAGAGGTAGAAATGGAATCCCTCAGAGTGTTGATAGACGCTCAGCTGGATGAAGACCAATGGTTACAAGATAGGTACCACCAATTATCTCTAATAGATGAAATACGGGCCACAACTATCTTCTATGATCAGTTATACCAACAGAGCATCGCCAGATGATACAACAAAAAAGTCTAGCTACGACAATTCAAAGATCATGACTTGGTCTTGAAAAAGGTTCTTGACAACCAAGATCAATTCAAAGGAAAATTCACCCTAAACTGGGAAGGTCCGTTTGTTGTCAAGGAGGTATTGACAGGAGGAACTCTTAGATTACAGGAGATGAATGGCGATGAATTTTCGTAACTCATCAACTCCGACACCGTGAAGCGGTACTATGTCTAAAGTTACCAGCAAACCAGCATCCTGGGTTTGGATCACTAGATCCCCAGTCAATTTAGGTTTTTAAAACCTTTCTCATATAACTTTTCTTCGCATCTGTTTGCTCCATTTGGGAAAAACATGCTTTCCAACCAGTAGCCTAGTTTCAGATCATCAGATCCTTCACTCAACTCAGGTTTTCAAAACCTTTTCACACTTTCAGTTTTGTCCCATCAGGGATAAAAATTTTCACACTTTCAGTTTGTCCAACCAGGGATCAAAATTTTCATCTACAGTCTGTCCTGTACACGGGGCGAACTACGCAGACCTGATCTCCCCAATACACGGGAGTATGTAGGTAGCCATTTTTATGGTCTGGTCTCACCACAAGGAAAAAAATAAAGACAAATACATCTCTACCCACTTTACCACATACAACTTTGAACCTTTACGCCAGGTTCGAACTACACAGACCTGATCTTCCCTTCTCAATGGGAGTACGTAGGCAGCCATTCATGGTTCGGTCTTACCCCCTAGCAAAACACAAAAACTTGTCAACGGTACTGGGATAATCCTTCAAACCATACATCATTGGGTTAAACCAAAGGGATGGAACTACCTAGCCTCCCCACATCAATGAGAGAATCGACGACCATTTAAGCTGCAGTTGAATCCTCAAAGAGAAACACCAATCCATAAGAGATGGGACTATCTGGGCTCCCCCATACAAAGGAGTACCGGCGACCATCTGCGGGGCGGTCAACCTCAGAGAGGAAAGCCACACTCCTCTCCATATCCACATACAGAAACTAGTCCCAAGACACCAAAGGGTGGGGAATACACATTGATCAATGATCCATTCTGAAAGATCCTAAGACATCTCAATGTCTATCCATTAAGGGGGAGTTCAGGATACATCAAGATCACAAGCCCTGGAGAAACAGGAAAATATCAAACAAGTAACAAAGCATAACGAAAAGGGAAGTGAATCAAAATATATTTCTCTGCCATATATAATACTATTTGATATATACAATATTTATTGTACATGACAAAAATGGCTAAGCTAGTCTGTGCAGGAAAATCAAAGGCCATCTACAAGTCAGTGTATATGCGTGCTATCAAATCCAACATGGCATCCCTCTCAGAAGAAGGGGGTAGCGCTGTAAGCTCCTGCCCTATGGTATCAACGCGAGCCAAGAGATCCACATCCATTTGCATGGTGACACTATGCTCATCAATGAACGTGCTCATCTCTGCAATGATATCAGTAGTATGGGACCTCAATACAGTACTATCTATAATGCGGCATCTCCGACAGACACATCACCATCCTGCTCAGCAACATCAGTGTCTCTATGAGATAAGGCATCATCTCTATCTACTATAGCGGCATCTCTCCAAGAAAAAGCAGTCAACATCAAGGCCCTAGCCTGATCTCTCTCAAATGTCATCAGATGCAAACTCTGCTCTAAATATTTTGTCGAGTGCGGGGTCACAGTAGCAGTCATACTGGGAGGATCAGTCAAAGCTGCTGTCTGTAAGACCACAACTTTTATGAATAAAGATGAATTTTCTATAAATATCATTTTTAATATTAAGGAGTTAATTTGATATAATGTTATAGTTATGAGTAATATTTATAAATTTTACAACGTACGTAAGTTGTTATATTATATTCGATTGGTCGGAGAATATTCATTTTTAACAGGGAATATTCGTACGACGACACAATCATTGGTGGAACCCACAACGGAATTATTGTCGAAATGAGAAAACGACAGAAATATCTTTTTATAAAAATAACGGCGGAAGTTTTACTGTTAACTGTTGAAATACTCAGTGATAAAAGTACAGTAATACGCGTGATTGCATAGTATCACACGATATTGATTATTGATGCTTACGTGAGAAGTCACTCAGTTTTGTTCAATTATTATTACAATAATTGCTGCATAGTATCTCACGTTATTTGATTCAATTATTGTCGATATTTTATACATTATTAAATTAATAATTTAGACGATACAATTATTTATATAATTATTTACAATATTGACGATGTCTAAAAAGTTCTGTCGAGGAGAGGTCTGGACACCTAATTGCGTGCCAATAGGGAAAAATCCTTATTGGAAAGCCCCCTCTTTCTTGAAAATGATCTGGTTGTTAAATATTTCGAATAATAATAATAATGATGAATAAATGTTGTTAAAAATATTGAGAGGATTTTTATGAAGTATTTGATGTAAATTTTGCTTATTTTATAGACCCCCATTTACCCATTTTTTAAAATAATCGGTAAAAAATTATTTAATATAATAAAGGTGGGGCCACACGTGGGGCCCACATGTGGAAGAAAAATGGAAATGGGGGGGGGGGGGGGAGTTTACGTATCAGGGAGGGAAGTATATATATATATATATATATATATATATATATATATATATATATATATATATATATATATATAGTTTAAATGTTGTTATATATATATATATACATGTGATTGTCTGATGAATTTAAGAGGGGGGGGGGGGGGAATTTGCCTTTGCCGTAAGGCAAAGATTATTATTATATATATGTATATATTTTATAAGTTTTGTTTATTTAAATATAAATAGAATATATTATATTTTATTTATAGTTTTTGTTTTATTCGAATATTTTATTGCACATTAATGAATAGTAAAATCAAAATTTTAAAAGTTTCAGACGAATTCGTTCGCCCGTGAATTCGTCGAATATTTACTGTGCAGTCCGTGATTTTCTATATTCAAATAGTATCCTTTCCATTCTCCTATAAATAGGATGCTTAGTTAGAATTGAAAATCACACCAGAATCAGAGAATTCTTCTTCTATAATATTGAGCGCATTTCTTTAGAGTTTAAGGAAGCTTTGAGCGTACAAAACAGTATATGTTTTCTTCAAGAATATCCCCGTCCTACCAATTGGAATACTCTTCTTTTTAAGGTAATGGATATTATTTTTATTCAGTATTCATATAAAATAATTTTTTCTTCCATACTCTGTAGTATGTAAGTAATATTATTTCGTTTCAGATTTTGAATTCTACACTCGTTTTGTTAAAGTTTTGGCTTCTATACTCCATGAAATTAGTAGAATATCCTTGATATTTGCGCTTCATCCAGTATCTTTTCATGAAATTATTATTCTGAGCATTCTTAATAAGTTTTAACTTTTTCATGCCGGAGTACTATTCACGGGTTTACTATTCCTGAAGTACTATTCACGGGATACTATTCACTCAGTTACTATTCACCGAAGATACTATTCATGATAAAAATTGATTTCTTTTCGGTCCAAATCATTTTTGATACAATATTATTCTTGAATTTTACTCCACAAAGAAGTATCATGTTGACAATTTGGACATTATTGAATTCTGGATAAATTATAAATCTTTAAAAGTTTATCATTTTCTTTCTTTTAATTGAATTCTTATATCATTGTCATCATCCTCATGCTTATATTGTTATGAAAGTCATCTTTAGCCGTAGTGCATAGATGGACTTGGTATGATTATGACCAGGGATTATTCGGTATAATCATGACCGTAATGTTACAAATGATGTGGTAAAAGTCTTCATTAGCCCGTAGTGCATTGATGGATAGTTGTTGGCATGATCATGACCATTGATGAAAACATGAATATCCTTGGCCCGTAGTACATGGATAATTTGTGGTCGTGATACTAATGAATATCCTTGGCCGTAGTGCAAGGATGGATGATGTGGATTATTTATTAAGCTGAGTCTCAGTGATAAAATTGATGAAAAATTCTTTTAAATCATAGAAGATAGTAGATATCATGCTCTACTTGACTCTTCTAATGGATTGCTTGTTCCGCTGCAATTAAACTTGATGTCTATTGTATTTTATCAGTTTAACACTGTTGAAGGCTAACGATAATTTATTCTGCATTATCTTAGTCATAATATTTCTTACTGGGCTAGTTGAGCTCACCCCTTTTCTTCCATTGTTCTCTTCAGGAAATGAGAATATAGCTGGGACTAGTCGGGGAATGGAGTGATGGTCCAGATGTTGCATTATTAGTCCTCACTATTCTGTGAAATAGTGTGATAATAAATGTATATATGACTTATTTTGAGTTTAAATACTGTCTAGAAGACAATATTTGTATTAAAACTCACAGCTCATGTTGTATATTTAAGTTTGTATTTGTATTCTGTATCATGTATTTGGCGACTCAGAATGAGTGATGTATATCTATTTTGGGGGCGTCATAGTTGGTATCAAAGCTTAGGGATATAATCCCTAGCTGAGATGTGAGACAAGAACTAAGAGGGGAGAGACGGGGAATTCCTTCGCTAGTATGACCTACCTAAATTTATTTGTTATTTAATTGGTCGGTTAGAATATAGGTGTAGACACTCGAAATTTTTTGTACACCTGTCACTAACATTGCAGGAGAGCAGATTCGTCTTTTAAGAGGGAACCCTGAAAGATAATCCATATCCATGCCGAATACTACCGGAAGTTCAACATCAACCCCAGATCGTAATCTCGGAGATAACCGGAGGCATGCAGATACAATACCGGAACACACACCGAAGAAGACTGATTAATCTCGGAGATAACCCCGAGGTATCCAGTCTCAGTCTCAACCATGGGAATAGCCACCAACCTTGGTGATAACCCCAAGGAATGCAATTTCGGCGATAACCCCGGAAATGCTTGTTACAAATGCAACCTGCTTCAATCTCGGTGCTCACAACGAGATCCACTGTACCAGCCTGACCATAGCATCGGGAAGACAGACACACCTCAAAGATGACAATGAGGACCTTCAACAAATTGCAGCAGTCCAATCTCAGCGAAGCTGAGCAACGCCTGCTTTATCAACCCAATCCAGCGATAACACCGGTGAGGGGCAACATCGTCATCTGACCGACACGATGTCAGGCCATGTCATCTCAACATAGCTACGCAACAATGTCCCACAAGACTAACCAATCCCGAGTGACTATTGTGTGGGGTAACGGATGAATGTTCAAGCTTGAAGACCGGAGGGCACCGTCCCATCTTCAATGACTTTGCACAAGCTCTAATACCATGCCATCGTACAACTCTCGACAACGGTGGTCCGAAATAGGTCATGTATAACTCAAACGGATGCCTGGATTGCACTTCTAAAAGTTCAAGTGGACATTACAGTGCCCGAGTACACGTACTTCGAGACGACCTGAGTCGAAAAACCTGAGCCCACCCGGGTTTCCTCTGGTACACCTGCGGCTCCACCCTCTATAAATAAAGGGCTTGGGGTGGCCATTTTGTAAGAAAAAACGGCGAGGAAGCCCTGCCTAATTTGCTCTGCACTCATCCCAGGCAGTGTACTTTCCCCTTTTAAACACCTGTGAGCTCATATATAGCCCTTTTGTACCTACACAAGTCTGTGTTTACTCACTCTAAATATATAGAAGTCTTCTTTGGCAGCCCATTGTAAGCCTTCTCACACATTTTAGAGTCTTTCTCTTCATTTCTGAACACACCCTTCTACACGTTGAAAGTCGTATTGCTTGCTTTTGCCCGGACTTCGGTCCGTGGTTTCATTTCAGTCTATATATATATATATAATACATATATATTTACATATATATTGACTAACATTATCGAGTTATGCCTCGATTGAGCCTAGACTTCGGCCTGGAGCGTTTAATTACTTTTGTATATATATACACTTATATATTATCCGTGGTCAAACTCTGTTCGATGAGCCTGAATTTTACATCCGGAGCGTTTGCGTGCTTTAATATATATATATATATATATATATATATATATATATATATATACTTATATATATTATCTGTGGTCGAACTTTGTCCGATGAGCCTGAATTTTATATCCGGTGCGTTTACATGCTTATATATATATATATATATATATATATATATATATATATATATATATATATATATATATTGTGACAACCCCAAAATAGGTTCATTCCACCCAACCCATTCTGAGTCGTCAAATACATGGTACAGAAAACAACTACAACTTTATTACAACAATTGTCGTGCAAAATACAACAACACATATTCTGTGAGTTTGGATACAAATATATACCAAATGTGACTCATGTTCCAACCGTGGACATCACCTCACAATAACACCTTACATAAAGGTATAGTCAAAAACTGTTTTAGAAATTAGAATCTTTGGAAAGTGCTCCAGGAAACCTTCGTACATGGGAGACCACGCGTCTAGGTTATGATAGATATCATATGGCCACAGAATTATCCTTGGTTGACCCAATAGACCCCAAAGAAAAACGAGAAGATTACTATCATATTCTTCCCAATGGTGAGTCTTCTCTTGACATATCATTATCTCTACTGTCTCTAATTGAGAATTATACTTTAAACAAACACCAAGATTATATAGGTAGTGCTCGTATATATACTCAGCAAGTGGATGAGCACATCCCTGTCTTATGATGACACGAGGTTGTATGTCGTTAGACATCTTGTATGATAGTGGCAAACCACCCTTCCAACGTTGGGTACACCTTACCCTATTGGATTCACCAAATATAACTACTAAATGAACTTTTCTATACTGCTTCGGGAGAACATCCACAGCTAGAGACCACTGTTCTATTTCCCCGTTACCCTCGCTCGACCCAGCTACACTCTTATTACCTGAAAGGAATTGTGAAGCAAAAGGGTGAGCACAACTAGCCCAGTAAAGAATATCATGACTAAAGATAATTAAATTATCAGTAGCCTTCATCAATAATAAATCAGAGATTTAGAACATATGGTAAATGATAAAAATTTCAACCATAGTTGCAGCGGAACGAGCAATCCATTAGAAGAGTCAAATAGACTATAAAGTCTATTATCTTCTCCATGTTAAAAATCCATCAACAATGTTTTATCCCTGTAACATCAATCAACAGTTCTTTTCCACAATCATATGAATAACTCATAATCATAATTGTGATTCTAAATTTTTCTTCGCACCCAGGACGATGATAATTTTCATCACCTATCTTTACCTGAAACATCAAAGATCATGGTTACACCAAATCACATATCTTGTTCATAATCATACTGATAACTTCATCTTTACACTACGTCCAAAGATATTCATTTGTATCACCAGTTGGTCATGTTTATCTCAACATCTGTTCATCTTTGCACTACTGGCCAAAGATATTCAACAACATGTCATCTTTGCACTACGGGCCAAAGATATTCATCAACAATTCATCTTTGCACTACAGGCCAAAGATATTCATCAATATTTCATCTTTGCACTACAGGCCAAAGATATTAATATCTCAAAGAAATATATAATCATTTCAGAATTTATATAAACAATAATTATAACCATGTTGATCAATTCACCTTTGCACTTAAGCTAAAGATATTCACTTATAAATTCAATGGTCATGATCATACCAGTCACAATTCAACTTTGCACTACAGGCCAAAGAGAACCCTAGTCATGATCATACCAATAATCTACCCATCTTAACACTCTAGTGAAAGAGAATTTCAACATCAGGGTTATAAAAATGTTATATATGATAATAAAATCAATATAATCAATACATAGTTTTAATCTCAAGAGTAATATTCATAACTTAACTATAATTTGGTTAGAAAAAGAAACCAATTTTTATCGTGAATAGTAACTCGTGAATAGTAACTCATAAATAGTAACTCGACACAAAAAGGTAGAAATTCCACAATAAAATCCATACCAGTATTTCGGTATAATGATATTGAAAGAATAATATTTCTTAAGCTTATAAACAATTTATTTAAATTGTTTACACTTTACTAAATAATGCATTTAATCATTCTAAAATACCAAACTCATAAGATTTTATCACCAATAATCAAAACCCTCATCAAAAATCTGCATATACCTCATATAGGATTCTCAAGCCATAAAATCCTATTTTCCAATTTTCTTACTTCACATAACATATTTAATTCATTTACTCATAACTAGTCCATTTTCATGAAAAATATCAAATCAGTTCCAAAAATATTTCTTTTCTGGGATTTAGCATAATATAGTCCAATATTGAACATATATTTTTCTCAGAATTTTTAAAACTCATTTACTATTTTTCATATGGCCAAAACCACCGAATATTTAGACATTTATCAAAAATTATACTTTTGTCCAAAAATTCTGAAATTTACAGAGTATACTTCTATCATACACATGTACTCTCAATAAAAATTTCATCAATTTTGGAGTTAACCACAATGAATTATAAACGGTTACTTTTAAAATAGTATTTTCCCGTAAGATTCATAACTCTTAATCTATACATCCAAAAATCACCATTTTTGGACACAATCAATAAAACTCATCAAAATATCATTTCAAATTTTTCCATAATTTTTGAAGATCAGAAAAATTACGAAACTGAAAATCATAACAACTCTTAAAATCCCTTAATATCCCTTACTATCCCTTACAATCCCTTACTATCCCTTACCTCAAAAGAGCAGTACTTCTGACTGGATATCGGATATGATGCTGAAGGAAACTTGCACTGATGAATAGCAACTCACCAAGTATCTAAAAACTCACAAAATATGCTTCATAATATAGAGAGAGAAAGAGAGAAAGCTTATGTTTTTGGTGTGATTTTCAATTCTAACTTAGCCCTCTATTTATAGGAAAATTTTGGTAGGTTTGACCTGCAACCTGATGGCTTTACCTGCTACTATTCCCACCCACCACATTTGAAATATAATTCAGCACATTTCTTCACCAACCACAAGTGGGGCCCACCAATTCTAGAATTTTCCACCAAAATGATAAACTCCGAAAATTCAACAATTTCTGAACCAGTCATCTCGTAAAATTCATAATAAACCATACGTTTATTTTTAACGGTTCAAAATTTGTGGGCATATACTCAACTTATATATGTATAACATATCGAAAAATTACCACGATCCAACGGTCGGATTAAAAATTATAACCCCCGCAAAATATCTCAAAAACCCTGATTTTTAATACCTCCATTCCGACAAAAATACGGATAAAAATCTCAACATTAACTCCTTCATTTTTTAACCACAAAAATATATCACTCGTCTATATCCACATAAAATAAATATTTCCTTATCATATGAATCAATAATTAATTATTCACAAATAATATTACAGAATCACATTTATGACAACCAGGCCGTTCTCAGGAAAGAGGGGGCTTTCCAATAAGAATTTCTCCTTACTGGCGCGCAATTAGATGACCAAACCTCTCCTTAGATAGAACTTTCTAGACATTGACAATAATGTTATCTAATAATATTATTCAAATAATATGAATTATTGATCTGATAAAGGAAAATACTGTGCAACAACAATTATTGAAACAACAATAATATAAAATATCAACGCAACAATTATTGAATCAATAAAATAAAATATTGAACAGTAACTACTGTAATAATTATTGAGTAGTGCCTTCTTACGTAAGAATCAATAATTTCAAAAATACTGTGCAATACCGTGTGCTACTGTGCAATAACGCGTATTACTGTATTTTAACCACCGGGTATTCCAACAGTGTTAACAGTAACAACTACGTCGTTATTTGTAAAAAACTCAAATTTGTCGTTTTCTTCACCCGACAGTTATTCGTTATGGGGCCCACAAATAGCTGCGCCGTCGTACGAATATTCCCCGACAGAAAGAATATTCCACGACCAAACGAATATTCCCCGACAACAATGATTATTTTATAACCACTTGTGTATTTTGAAAAAAATCATATATCACCCTTAACTTTAACATTTATCAATTTAACCATTTACTGAATAGTAATTATAAGAAAAATTGAATACTTTTATTTCATAAAATTCGGGGTCTTACATATATATATATATATATATATATATATATATATATATATATATATATATATATATTTACATTTCGTCCCACCTGGAGTTTACTTCGTGGTGGTTGACCGTTTTTTACAGCTTTCTGTACATTTCGTCCCACCTGGACTTTAGTTCGTGGTGGTTGACCGTTTTTACAGCTTTCTGTACATTTCATCCTGCTTGGAGTTTCCTCCGTGACGGTTAATAGCTTTTACAGCTTTATTTACATTTCTGATCCCCCATGGAGGTACTTCGTGGTTGGTGATCATGTCTGTATATATATATATATTTATAGCTTTTATATATATACCTGCTTACTGGTTTCATATAAATTGCAGTATTCTGTGCGCTTAGGAATCATGTGATCACAGATTCATCCCATTGGATCTAGATTCGGTTCCCGTGATGGACATTTCCAGCTGTAAGTAGCTTGTAAATTATTCCGCGATGTCTGAATTTCCTCAGATGGTTTACATACCCACGAGAGATTTAGCACCTTTTGTACATTATTTTCGTACGGATGCCTCGCATCTGTCAAATAAAATCAATCCAGCCAAATACGGAATAAAATGGGAGTGTAAAAGGTCTCAATTACTATTGAGCATCAGGGTTTGAAAAACCTCTTTTATAAAACATCACTGCCATATCTTGCTAAAATTGAATTTTTACATAAATTCAAACCCTATGTATATAGGTGCGAACGAGGCCTCGCACTACTTTCAAATAACAGCACATTGACTCACACACACACATTCAGATAATAGTTTCTTGAAAAGAGGCGGTCACTGTGGTAACACGGATGTCGGGGGGTGCCTAACACCTTCCCTCCGCATAACCAAGTCCCCGGACTCTAATGAATCTCGGTTTCACCGACCCGTTTAGTAGTGTCACATCACTAGGTCAATGTGCAAACCTTTTCTCAGTTGTGTTGATACAACCATTTAAAAAACCAACTGGCGACTGTTATAGTCCAATCGTCGACATTATACATGTCGGACCTTTTTCACTTATTTTTTCAAATAAATCTCACCTAAAATGAGAACAGCAAAGAACAAGTAACGGAAAGGGACAATTAAAAATCCCGACGCGACAGGTGGCAACTCCGCTGGGGACTCCAGTAAGAGGACTTAAGCCGCTATTACAATTTTTTCAAAATTGTTATCTGCTTGTGTGTGGATATTGCATTTACATTTTATGATGAATGTGTACGAATGCATTTCCTTACTTATTGCTTCGCACTATAAACTGCCTGTGATATTAGTGCTTCGCACTATAAACTGCTCGTGATATTAGTGCTTCGCACCATAACTGCTTGTGATATTAGTGCTTCACACATGTCATCATGTCATACGGTGAGATGCGATGTATGTGAATGTATGTTGTGTGGTCCCTCCACCAGGAGGCTATCCCGTCGGTGTTTGACTACTGAACTCGTGAGAAGACTAATTCTCCGAGGCTCAGGAAAGGCACCACCCAAATTCGCTCCAGTTGAAAGACCGGATTAACTTCCCGTCAAGTAGATTGCGATGATTTGGGAACCTTCATGCCAAAAAGCCTCGAGAGTAACCTAAGATAGGTTAGCCTCTAATAAACCCAAAATGGAGGAAAGTCTCTTCATGCTCTCATTTCAAATACTTGTAATTATCTTCCATATCTATCTCCATGTAATGAGAAATATGAAGAAATGTGTACACATACATGCTATAAATAGCTAACATCCGTTTTGCAGGATAAAATTCCTAAACTGGACACATCACATCGCATGTTATTATCCACCCTAAAGACTAAACTATGCAAGTCTTTTGCAGGGAATCAATCGGACCTACCACCCGTTCAAAGTCTGAAAAGGCAACTGGCCTACAGTCAATCATGTCGTCATCTGACCAGACTGAACTTAATCTAGTTTCTCACAAAGAATTCGACGGATTAAGCAAACAGATTACAGATTTGGTTGTTCTACTAAATGAATTACACCAGTCTACACAGGGTCAGAAAATACCCGTATATGCTGAATCCTCTACACAAGGAGGAACCCAGGTCGTTACAATACCTGAACTGCAGTTGGATCCGACCAACAAAACTCATGATGCTGCCCATCCCACTAGAGACCCAGACACTGGTGACATCAAAAAGAAAGTCCTCCAAATGGAAGAGACCCTTCGCACTATCAAAGGAATTGGAACACACGGGAGTGTTTCATATGCTGATTTGTGTATTTTTCCTGGTATTCATTATCCAGAAAAGTTTAAAACTCCTCACTTTGAAAAATATGACGGGTTAGGAGATCCTTACACACATCTAAAGGTGTTTATTGGAGAACTTGGATCTTTTGAAGAGGATGAAAAACTCAGAATGCAACTGTTCCAAAAAAGTCTAACTGGAGAAGCCTGTTCGTAGTACACAAGATTAGACAATTCAAAGATCCATAGTTGGGAGGAGCTAGCACATGCTTTCCTCACCCAATACAACTTTTAATCTCAAATGGCTCTTGATCGATATCAAATTACCAAGATCAAGAAACAGTCTAATGAGTCTTTCAGAGAGTATGCTCAGAGGTGGAGACGTCTGGCTACCCAAGTTAGTCCTTCCATGACAGAATCAGAGATGGTCATGACTTTCATAGACATACAAGAAGCACCTTTCTATGAAAGAGTTTTAGCCGGCATTGGCAAACCATTTTCTGAAATGGTCAAACATGGGGAGATGGCTGAAATGGGATTGAAATCCGGAAATATTCAAGACCTAGCTACACTCAAAGCGGTTGCTGATCACATCTAATCTGGAAATTATGGGAACAACCCCCGGAGGGTCTATAAAAAGAAAGAAGAGGATGTTTCCCTAATACTACAGGGTCAAAAAGGCAGTCAAAACATGCCTATCCAGAGGAGAAATTACACTCCCTTTCAATCACAATCTTCAAACCCTCCAGTACCAAAAGGTGGAGAAGCCAAACGACCTCGAGTATTCACACCCTTAGGGGACACCCTCGAGAATATTCTCAATCTTCTAACAACGTAGAAGAAAATCACGCATCTTCTTCCACCAGCCAGCCCTAATGGTCGGGGTTTTAATGCTACTCGGAAATGTGCTTATCATGTCGGGGCACCTGGACATGATACTCAGGATTGTTGGGCCTTGAAACACAAAATCCAAGACCTGATAAACAACGGGGAAATCGTGGTCACCAAACCCGATCAACCTCATGTTCAAGACAACCCTCTTCCTCAACATAAGGAAGAAGAGGTCAACATGATTAATTGGAGCAGTGGACAGAGTTACAATTTCAGCTGTGAATCCTCCCAAAGCCCCAAAGATGGTGATGACAGATGGGATTATGCCAAGTTCCGATTCACAATGGAACGAAAGATGAAAGCTCTTTGTAAACAAATTGAGCAATTGGCGGAACTAGTGACTTATCAGCATCAAGTGACTCGTCAGCTAATCAGCCAGGAGCATGCCAGTCTCCTACCTATTGTCATGAATATTCCCTCTTCACTTTCAGAAAATGAAATGCTGGAAGACAAAGTGACGAAGAGAGCAAATGCTAAGGCCCGTCGGGATTTTGCCAACAAAAGGGAATCAACAATCAACCCCCGTTCAGGACGATACAACTCTGAGGGAGTATGTCAATATCATTCTCAATCTCGCGGCCACAGCACAGAAGAATGCTGGGCACTCGGCCACCTTATTCAAAATTTAATCGACAGTGGCGTACTGCGTCTGGAAGATAACGACAATGTGTTACGAACAAGTGAGGATTCGTGTCCTACTAAGTGGAAGAGTGTAGTAGCAGTCATATCCACTGAAAGTGATGGGGCTAACAAATCACTTGTCATGCCAGTAATTTAACTCAAGGGAATCAACAATCCTTTGAAAGTGGCCGCTCCCGAGCCAATCAACTTGCCGTGCAGAGCACAATATCCTATTGTTAGCTTGCGCGTAGTTCCGTGGAATTATGGAGAAGGTGAAGGATCCACCTCACATACAACTGTTGCAGTGTCGAAGGAAAATCCACTATATCTTTCCCAACGGGTAATAAAGCCTGTCATCAAGTCTAAGGGAAAAGTACCCATTGAGAAGATTGAAAATTTCCTCCGCACTATGGGTCATAATGAACCAAGGTGGTTTTAAGCTTGAAAGAAGCTCCACAACAGATATCAATCTTGGACTTGGTCTTGACTTTCGAGAATCACCGAAAGGTCTTATTAAAGGTTTTAGAAGAAGCCTATTTACCGACATCAGTTGATACGAAAAAGTTTCAACATCTAGTTGATCACATTTTCAACAACAATGTGATATCCTTCACTGATGATGATATACCGCCCAAAGGGACCGATCATTGTAAATCGATGCACATTGCGGTCTTATCCTCCGGATATATGGTGGCGGGAGTTTTAATAGATGGAGGTTCCTCTCTAAATATCTGCCCATATGCTACCTTGGTGAAGATTAATATCAATCCCAATCGAATTCGGAGTAGCCATACCATCATCAAAGCTTTTGATGGAGCCCGCCGTAACTCGGTCGGAGTAGTTGAGCTGCCAATTGAGATTGGTCCTCATACATTCTGTGTATCTTTCTATGTGCTCAAGATAGATTCGGGATACAACCTGCTCTTGGGACGACCATGGATTCACATGGCAGGGGTAGTCCCCTCCACTCTTCACCAACAGTTGAAATACATCATCAATAATAGCTTGGTCACAGTCAACGCTGAACCGGAGATTCCTCATCACGAGGACATGCCGCTCATCAATGCCAATAAGGATGTTGAGCCAATTAGTTTTCATGCTTTGGAAATAAGCAATACCCAATACCATGCTATTGGAACGCCATTGCCCGAAACCCAGATTTCTGCCAAGGTAATGTCGGCCACGCAAGAAATGATGTCGTTAGGTCATAAACCGGGACAAGGGTTGGGTAAAGATTGCCAGGGTGTCAAATACCCTATTCACTTAACCAAGCAAATTAGGACAGCTGGGCTAGGCTATTCTGCCAGCTCTAGTCACAGGGATCCTCATAAGCACCAGCAGATTCCTGCAGCTTCAAACGTACGGTGTTTAGCTTTGCCTTCGAGCTCCGAGTCCGCACAACCTCCCGTAAAGGTGCCAGCCAATATAATGGCAATGTTATTTCCCAAGCCGGTACCGGTGAAGGAGAAAGAAATCTTTGTTCCAGATCCCGCAGTGGAGGAAGAGGAACGAAGAATCAAGCAAGACGTCATCAGGATGATGTCCGACATACGCATCATCGTTCATAATGAGCATTCCAACAGATATACCCCAGACGATGATTGCCCAGACGTAATGGCTATCATTTGGGACAAGGAAGATGATGATAATCCCTCTATCACTGCGGTTCACCCGGAATTTGCTCTTGCCAATTGGAACAACATTCCTTGCATTGGTCGTCAAGGGTAAAGCGGGCAGAAACTCTTTCTGCCCTATAGATATAGTAACTGCTTACTTTTCTGTATAGTATTAGCGGTTTATTTTGCCAGCATATGCTAACACTGTGTATGATCAAGACATTTCATATATACTAAGTGAAAGCATATTTTGTTTCAGGACTCTGAATTTAGATGTTCCTGTACTTGCTGATACGGTGCCTCTTCTCCACAAGGATTGTACCTTTGATGTAGAGATGAATTCAGCCTTGGTGGATATACCATATGTGTGACAACCCCAAAATAGGTCCATTCCATCCAACCCATTCTGAGTCGTCAAATACATGGTACAGAAAACAACTACAACTTTATTACAACAATTGTCGTGCAAAATGCAACAACACATATGCTGTGAGTTTGGATACAAATATATACCAAATGTGACTCATGTTCCAACCGTGGACATCACCTCACAATAACACCTTACATAAAGGTATAGTCAAAAATTGTTTTAGAAATTAGAATCTTTGGGAAGTGCTCAAGGAAACCTTCGTACATGGGAGGCCATGCGTCTAGGTTATGATAGATATCATATGGCCACAGAATTATCCTTGGTTGACCCAATAGACCCCAAAGAAAAACGAGAAGATTACTATCATATTCTTCCCAATGGTGAGTCTTCTCTTGACTTATCATTATCTCCACTGTCTCTAATTGAGAATTATACTTCAAACAAACACCAAGGTTATATAGGTAGTGCCCATAGATATACTCAGCAAGTGGATGAGCACAACCCTGTCCTATGATGACACGAGGTTGTATGTCATTAGACATCTTGTATGATAGTGACAAAACACCCTTCCAACGTTGGGTTCGCCTCACCCTATTTTCTTCACCAAATATAACTACTAAATGATGACCACCGTTCTATTCCCTTGTTACCCCCGCTCGACCCAGCTACACTCTTATTACCTGAAAGGAATTGTGAACAGAAGGGTGAGAACAACTAGCCCAGTAAAGAATATCATGACTAAAGATAATTAAATTATCAATAGCCTTCATCAATAATAAATCAGAGATTTAGAACATATGGTAAATGATAAAAATTTCAACCATAGTTGCAGCGGAACGAGCAATCCATTAGAAGAGTCAAATAGACTATAAAGTCTATTATCTTCTCCATGTTAAAAATCCACCAATAATATTTTATCCATGTAACATCACTCAACAGTTCCTTTCCACAATCATATGAATAACTCATAATCATAATTGTGACTATAAATTTTTCTTCGCACCCAGGACGAAGAATATTTTCATCACCTGTCTTTACCTGAAACATCAAAGATCATGGTTATACCAAATCACAGTTCTTGTTTATAATCATACTAACAAATCCATCTTTGCACTACGGGCCAAAGATATTCATCAACAAACCATCTTTGCACTACGAGCCAAAGATATTCAACAACAGTTCATCTTTGCACTACAGGCCAAAGATATTCATCAACAGGCCATCTTTGCACTACATGCCAAAGATATTCATCAACAATTCATATTTGCACTACAGGCCAAATATATTCATATCTCAAAGAAATATATAATCATTTCAGAATTTATATAAACAATAATTATAACCATGTTGATCAATTCACCTTTGCACTTAAGCTTAAGATATTCAATTATAAATTCAATGGTCATGATCATACCAGTCACAATTCAACTTTGCACTACAGGCCAAAGAGAACCCTAGTCATGATCATACCAATAATCTACCCATCTTTACACTCAGTGAAAGAGAATTTCAACATCAGGGTTATAAAAATGTTATATATGATGATAAAAATAATATGATCAACATATAGTTTTAATCTCAAGAGTAATATTCGTAACTCATGAATAGTAAATTGTGAATAGTAACTCATGAATAGTAACCCCGACACAAAAGATAGAAATTCCACAATAAAATTCATACCAATATTTCGGTATAATGATATTGAAAGAATAACATTACTTAAATTTATAAACAATTTATTTTAATTGTTTACACTTTACTAATTAATGCATTTAATCATCATAAAATGCCAACTCTTACAATTTCATCATCAATAACCAAAACCCTCATCAAAAATCTGCATATACCTCATATAGGATTCTCAAGCCATAAAATCCTATTTTTCAATTTTCTTTCTTCACAAAACATATTTAATTCATTTACTCATAACTAAAATATTTTCATAAAACATACCAAATCAGTTCCAAAAATATTTCTTTTCTGGAATTTAGCATAATATAGTCCCATAGTGAACATATATTTTTCTCAGAATTTTTAAAAGTCATTTACTATTTTTCATATGGCCAAAATAGCCGAATATTTAGACATTTATCAAAAATTGTACTTTTGTCTAAAAATTCTGAAATTTACAGAGTATACTTCTATCATATACATGTACTCCCAATAAAAATTTCATCAATTTTGGAGTTAACCACAAGGAATTATAAGCTGTTACTTTTAAAATAGTCTTTTCTCATAAAATTCATAACTCTCAATCTATACATCCAAAAATCACCATTTTTGGACACAATCAAGAAAACTCATCAAAATATCATTTCAAATTTTTCCAGAATTTTTGAAGATCAGAAAAATTACGAAACTGAAAATCATAACAACCCTTAAAATCCCTTAATATCCCTTACTATCCCTTACTATCCCTTACCTCAAAAGAGCAGTACTTCTGACTGGATATCGGATATGATGCTGAAGGAAACTTGCACTGATGAATAGTAACTCACCAAGTATCTAAATACTCACAAAATACACTCAATAATCTAGAGAGAGAAAGAGAGAAAGTTTATGTTTCTGGTGTGATTTTCAATTCTAACTTAGCCCTCTATTTATAGGAAAATTTTGGTAGGTTTGACCTGCAACCTGATGGCTTTACCTGCTACTATTCCCACCCACCACATTTGAAATATAATTCAGCACATTTCTTCACCAACCACAAGTGGGGCCCACCAATTCTAGAATTTTCCACCAAAAATGATTTATAACCTGATTTCTGAATCAGCCACCTCTTAAAATTCATAACAAATCATACGTTCATTTTTAACGGTTCAAAATTTGTGGACATATACTCAACTTATATATGTATAACATATCCAAAAATTACCACGATCCAACGGTCGGATTAAAAATTATAACCCCCGCAAAATATCTCAAAAATCCTGATTTTTAATACCTCCATTCCGACAAAAATACGGATAAAAATCTCAACATTAACTCCTTCATTTTTAACCACAAAAATATATCCCTCATTTATATCCACATAAAATAAATATTTTCTTATCATATGAATCAATAATTAATTATTCACAAATAATATTACAGAATCACATTTATGACAACCAGGCCGTTCCCAGGAAAGAGGGGGCTTTCCAATAAGGATTTCTCCTTACTAGCGCGCAATTAGATGACCAAACCTCTCCTTAGACAGAACTTTCTAGACATTGCCAATAATATTATCTAATAATATTATTCAAATAATATGAATTATTGATCTGATAAAGGAAAATACTGTGCATCAACAATTATTGAACAACAATAATATAAAATTTCAACGTAGCAATTATTGAATCAATAAAATAAAATATTGAACAGTAATTACTGTAACAATTATTGAGTAGTGCCTTCTTACGTAAGAATCAATAATTTTAAAAATACTGTGCAATACCGTGTGCTACTGTGCAATAACGCGTATTACTGTATTTTAACCATCGGGTATTCCAACAGTGTTAACGATAACAACTACGCCGTTATTTGTAAAAACTCAAATTTGTCGTTTTCTTCACCCGACAGTTATTCTGTTATGGGGCCCACAAATAGCTGCGCCGTCGTACGAATATTCCCCGATAGAAAGAATATTCCACGACCAAACGAATATTCCCCGACAACAATGATTATTTTATAACCACTTGTGTATTTTGAAAAATTTTCACATTTCACCCATAACTTTAACTTTTTATCAATTTAACCATTTACTGAATTGTAATTATAAGAAAAATTGAATACTTTTATTTCATAAAATTCGGGGTCTTACAATCTCCCCTCCTTATGAAATTTCGTCCCCGAAATTTACGTACCTGGTATTTCAAAGAGTTGAGAATACCTTCCTTTCATTTCAAATTCCATCTTCTCTGTCATCATAATTTCTCTATTGCTCATCTCCTGTATTTCAAATAACATTCTAGAATACAGCTTCAAAATAAGTGTTAATTTAACAAATTAACATATCACATAATATCCCGATATTATGACTGACCAACAAATAAGCTTAGATAGGACACACTAGCGAAGGATTTACTCATCTCTCCCCTCCTAGTTATATTCCCCGATCTCCGCCAGAGATCATATCCCTAAGCTCTGATACCACCTGTGACGACCCCAAAATAGGTCCATTCCATCCAACCCATTCTGAGTCGTCAAATACATGGTACAGAAAACAACTACAACTTTATTACAACAATTGTCGTGCAAAATACAACAACACATATGCTGTGAGTTTGGATACAAATATATACCAAATGTGACTCATGTTCCAACCGTGGACATCACCTCACAATAACACCTTACATAAAGGTATAGTCAAAAATTGTTTTAGAAATTAGAATCTTTGGGAAGTGCTCAAGGAAACCTTCGTACATGGGAGGCCATGCGTCTAGGTTATGATAGATATCATATGGCCACAGAATTATCCTTGGTTGACCCAATAGACCCCAAAGAAAAACGAGAAGATTACTATCATATTCTTCCCAATGGTGAGTCTTCTCTTGACTTATCATTATCTCCACTGTCTCTAATTGAGAATTATACTTCAAACAAACACCAAGGTTATATAGGTAGTGCCCATAGATATACTCAGCAAGTGGATGAGCACAACCCTGTCCTATGATGACACGAGGTTGTATGTCATTAGACATCTTGTATGATAGTGACAAAACACCCTTCCAACGTTGGGTTCGCCTCACCCTATTTTCTTCACCAAATATAACTACTAAATGATGACCACCGTTCTATTCCCTTGTTACCCCCGCTCGACCCAGCTACACTCTTATTACCTGAAAGGAATTGTGAAGCAAAAGGGTGAGCACAACTAGCTCAGTAAAGAATATCATGACTAAAGATAATTAAATTATCAATAGCCTTCATCAATAATAAATCAGAGATTTAGAACATATGGTAAATGATAAAAATTTCAACCATAGTTGCAGCGGAACGAGCAATCCATTAGAAGAGTCAAATAGACTATAAAGTCTATTATCTTCTCCATGTTAAAAATCCACCAACAATATTTTATCCATGTAACATCACTCAACAGTTCCTTTCCACAATCATATGAATAACTCATAATCATAATTGTGACTATAAATTTTTCTTCGCACCCAGGACGAAGAATATTTTCATCACCTGTCTTTACCTGAAACATCAAAGATCATGGTTATACCAAATCACAGTTCCTGTTTATAATCATACTAACAAATCCATCTTTGCACTACGGGCCAAAGATATTCATCAACAAACCATCTTTGCACTACGAGCCAAAGATATTCAACAACAGTTCATCTTTGCACTACAGGCCAAAGATATTCATCAACAGGCCATCTTTGCACTACATGCCAAAGATATTCATCAACAATTCATATTTGCACTACAGGCCAAATATATTCATATCTCAAAGAAATATATAATCATTTCAGAATTTATATAAACAATAATTATAACCATGTTGATCAATTCACCTTTGCACTTAAGCTTAAGATATTCAATTATAAATTCAATGGTCATGATCATACCAGTCACAATTCAACTTTGCACTACAGGCCAAAGAGAACCCTAGTCATGATCATACCAATAATCTACCCATCTTTACACTCTAGTGAAAGAGAATTTCAACATCAGGGTTATAAAAATGTTATATATGATGATAAAAATAATATGATCAACATATAGTTTTAATCTCAAGAGTAATATTCGTAACTCATGAATAGTAAATTGTGAATAGTAACTCATGAATAGTAACCCCGACACAAAAGATAGAAATTCCACAATAAAATTCATACCAATATTTCGGTATAATGATATTGAAAGAATAACATTACTTAAATTTATAAACAATTTATTTTAATTGTTTACACTTTACTAATTAATGCATTTAATCATCATAAAATCCCAACTCTTACAATTTCATCATCAATAACCAAAACCCTCATCAAAAATCTGCATATACCTCATATAGGATTCTCAAGCCATAAAATCCTATTTTTCAATTTTCTTTCTTCACAAAATATATTTAATTCATTTATTCATAACTAAAATATTTTCATAAAACATACCAAATCAGTTCCAAAAATATTTCTTTTCTGGAATTTAGCATAATATAGTCCCATAGTGAACATATATTTTTCTCAGAATTTTTAAAAGTCATTTACTATTTTTCATATGGCCAAAATAGCCGAATATTTAGACATTTATCAAAAATTGTACTTTTGTCTAAAAATTCTGAAATTTACAGAGTATACTTCTATCATATACATGTACTCCCAATAAAAATTTCATCAATTTTGGAGTTAACCACAAGGAATTATAAGCTGTTACTTTTAAAATAGTCTTTTCTCATAAAATTCATAACTCTCAATCTATACATCCAAAAATCACCATTTTTGGACACAATCAAGAAAACTCATCAAAATATCATTTCAAATTTTTCCAGAATTTTTGAAGATCAGAAAAATTACGAAACTGAAAATCATAACAACCCTTAAAATCCCTTAATATCCCTTACTATCCCTTACTATCCCTTACCTCAAAAGAGCAGTACTTCTGACTGGATATCGGATATGATGCTGAAGGAAACTTGCACTGATGAATAGTAACTCACCAAGTATCTAAATACTCACAAAATACACTCAATAATCTAGAGAGAGAAAGAGAGAAAGCTTATGTTTCTGGTGTGATTTTCAATTCTAACTTAGCCCTCTATTTATAGGAAAATTTTGGTAGGTTTGACCTGCAACCTGATGGCTTTACCTGCTACTATTCCCACCCACCACATTTGAAATATAATTCAGCACATTTCTTCACCAACCACAAGTGGGGCCTACCAATTCTAGAATTTTCCACCAAAAATGATTTATAACCTGATTTCTGAATCAGCCACCTCTTAAAATTTATAACAAATCATACGTTCATTTTTAACGGTTCAAAATTTGTGGACATATACTCAACTTATATATGTATAACATATCGAAAAATTACCACGATCCAACGGTCGGATTAAAAATTATAACCCCCGCAAAATATCTCAAAAATCCTGATTTTTAATACCTCCATTCCGACAAAAATACGGATAAAAATCTCAACATTAACTCCTTCATTTTTTAACCACAAAAATATATCCCTCATTTATATCCACATAAAATAAATATTTTCTTATCATATGAATCAATAATTAATTATTCACAAATAATATTACAGAATCACATTTATGACAACCAGGCCGTTCCCAGGAAAGAGGGGGCTTTCCAATAAGGATTTCTCCTTACTAGCGCGCAATTAGATGACCAAACCTCTCCTTAGACAGAACTTTCTAGACATTGCCAATAATATTATCTAATAATATTATTCAAATAATATGAATTATTGATCTGATAAAGGAAAATACTGTGCATCAACAATTATTGAACAACAATAATATAAAATTTCAACGTAGCAATTATTGAATCAATAAAATAAAATATTGAACAGTAATTACTGTAACAATTATTGAGTAGTGCCTTCTTACGTAAGAATCAATAATTTTAAAAATACTGTGTAATACCGTGTGCTACTGTGCAATAACGCGTACTACTGTATTTTAACCATCGGGTATTCCAACAGTGTTAACGATAACAACTACGCCGTTATTTGTAAAAACTCAAATTTGTCGTTTTCTTCACCCGACAGTTATTCTGTTATGGGGCCCACAAATAGCTGCGCCGTCGTACGAATATTCCCCGATAGAAAGAATATTCCACGACCAAACGAATATTCCCCGACAACAATGATTATTTTATAACCACTTGTGTATTTTGAAAAATTTTCACATTTCACCCATAACTTTAACTTTTTATCAATTTAACCATTTACTGAATTGTAATTATAAGAAAAATTGAATACTTTTATTTCATAAAATTCGGGGTCTTACAATATGACATTGAGGTGCCTCCAGAAATTCAAGAATGGGTCAAAGACAAGCCCAAAGCCAACCTTGATCAAACTACTCCTTTCAATCTCAGAACCTTAGAAAACCCTAAGTTAATCCAGATTGGTTCAGACCTTACCCCAAACCAACGGAATGATATGGTTACGCTACTAACCCAGTTCCAGGATGTGTTTGCATGGTCTCATGAAGATATGGTGGGTTTGTCCACTTACATTGTAATTCATCGCATTTCCATCAAAGAGGGATTCAAGCCAGTCAAGCAAAAGCTCTGACGATTGAAACATGAATGGAGTTTAAAGGTGAAAGAAGAAATTGTGAAACAATTTCAAGCCGGCATCATAATGATGTCTACGTATCCTGAGTGGATATCCAACATCGTGCCCGTACCTAAACCTGGAGGAAAGGTGTAAGTTTGTGTGGACTACCGAGACTTGAACAAAGCTTTCTTAAAGGATAGCTTTCCCATGCCATTTATCCACATTATCATTGACAATACTGCGCAATATGACATGTACTCATTTGAAGATTGCTTTGCGGGGTATCATCAGATCATGGTTGCCGAGGAAGATCGTGAAAAAACTTCTTTCATCACTCCTTCGGGAACGTTTTGCTATAGACGGTAGTCATTTGGCCTCATCAATGCTGGAGCTACCTATCAACAAGCTATGATGGCTCTTTTCCATGACTTCATGCATAAAGATCTATGTGGATGACATTATTGTCAAATCCCGGAAGGAGGATGACCATATATACCATCTCAGGAAATTGTTCAACAGGTTGCGTAAGTACAACTTGAAGTTGAATCCCGCTAAGTGCGCCTTTGGCGTTAAATCGGGCAAGTTGCTAGGATTTCTAGTCAGCCACAAAGGGATAGAGTTGTATCCTGCCAAAATCCAAGCCATCACTGAAATGCCCATTCCTCAGACAGAAAAAGAAATACGGTGATTTTTGGGAAGAATCAATTTCATTAGCAAATTTATCTCTCAACTCACAGCAACCTGTGAGCCAATCTTCAAGCTGTTAGGGAAGAACTCCTCCATGAAATGGAATGAGGAGTGCCAGAATGCCTTCCCTACAATCAAGAAATAGCTAAATAAAGCTCCCATCTTGGTACCACCCAGGGATGATGTTCCCCTGTTTATGTATCTGTCCGTAAGTGACAATGCCATGGGCTGCATCCTGGGATAGAAAGACGATAGAGGCCTAGAACGAGCTATCTATTACCTCAACAAAAGATTCAGCAGCAGTGAACACAAGTACACTCTGATCGAAAAGACGTGTTGTGCTTTAGCATGGGCTGCCATGAGGTTACAACATTATCTCTATGGTAACACAACCCATCTCATATCCCGTGTGGATCCTCTCAAATACATGTTCAGTAAACCCATACTAAATTGTCGACTGTCCTGATGGAAGTTGATCCTACAACAATTTGACATTGTATATGTGACTCAAAAGTCCATCAAAGGCCAAGGAATTACGGATCAACTGGCCGCTGCACCATTAGGGGATTTCAAATCCTTGGAGACATACTTCCTCGATGAAGGAGTAATGACAATTCAGTAGCACCATCAGTACGATACACGCCAAACGTGGAAGATGTATTTCGATGCAGCTGTTAATATGGAAGGTTCTGGAGCTAGAGCAGTTCTAGTATCTGATACGGGGGAGCAGTATCCCGTCGCCGTCAAATTACAATTTGTCAGCACCAACAATACGGCTGAGTATGAAGGCTGTCTTATGGGGCTAAAACTTGCCCATTCAATGGGCATCAGGCGGTTAACTGTCCTTGGAGATTCGGAGTTGGTAATCAGACAATCCATCGGAATTTATCAAACCAAGGAACTATATTTGCTGCCTTACCATCGGCAGGTTTTAAAGATGGCTTTGGTATTCGAAGAAATATCCTTTCTACATATTCCTCGTAATAGGAATGATTTCGCAGACGTGTTAGCAACTTTGGCATCCTTGATTCGCATATCAGACAAGGAACATTTGCCAAGCGTCACAATTTCCCTGCACAAGGCCCCAGCCTATGGGAATTACGTTGGAGAAGTATCGGATGAGCTACCTCCCATCCAACGTCCTTGGTATCAGCATATCAAGGAATATCTACGAGATGGATCTACACCCGCTGAGGCGAGCCCGACTGAGAAAAGGCGGATCCACCTATTTGCTATAAAATTCTACCTGAGTGGAGATGCGCTCTACAAAAGAGATGCAAGATTAGGTCTCCTCAGATGTTTAGACAAAGATCAAGCCCAAAGGCTTATGGATAAAATCCGTGGCGGAGTCTGTGGCCCCCACATGAGTGGCCCCCACCTTGTTAAGAAAGTCCTCAGGACGGGACATTATTGGCTATCTCTCAAAGCTGATTGCAATGACCACGTCAGGAGATGCTATCAGTGCCAAATTTATGGGAATCCTATACACGCCCCTCCACGGGAACTTCACAATATGAGTTCACCTTGGCCCTTCTCAATGTGGGGAATGGACGTTATCAGGCCCATTGAACCTAAAGCCAGTAATGGTCATCGATTTATCTTCACCATGATCGACTACTTCACTAAGTGGATAGAAGCAGCCTCCTTCCCCAGAGTTACTAAAGAAGTCATCATTGCTTTCATCAGAAACAATGTCATTTGTCGATATGGACAACTAGAGGTGATTGTGTCCGACAATGCCAAGAACCTCAACAACAAAATGATGGGAGAATTATGCAGTAAATTCCACATCAAACATCTCAACTCGGTCATCTATCATCCGAAGATGAATGGTGCTGTTGAAGCGGCTAACAAGAACATCAAGAAGATTATGCAAAAGATGTCTGCCAATCACAAAAATTAGCCTGACATATTGCCTCTGACTCTGTTAGTCTACAGAACCTCAATGCGCACTTCCACTTGGATGAAGACGCTCCCCATAGAAGTTGAGATGGAACCCCTCAGAGTATTGATAGACGCTCAGTTGGATGAAGACCAATGGGTACAAGATAGGTATCACCAATTGTCTCTAATAGACCAAAGGCGAACCACGACTATCTTCCATGGTCAGTTATATCAGCAAAGGATCGCCCGATCATACAACAAAAAAGTTCGACTATGGCAATTCAGACAACCCGACTTGGTTTTGAAGAAAATATTGGACAACCAAGATCAGTCTAATGAAAAATTCGCTCCTAACTGGGAAGGCCCATTTATTGTCAAGGAAGTATTGACAGGAGGCGCTCTCAGATTGCAAGAAATGGACGACGATGAATTTCCGCAACTCATCAACTCAGACGCCGTGAAACGGTACTATGTCTGAAGCTACCCTCAAGTAAGCATCCTGGTGGTAGACCATCAGGTCACCAGTCATTCTGGTTCTTTAAACCTTTACCACAAATAACTTTTCTACACTTTTCCCCTCAGGGAAACATACCTTTCAAGCCAGCAGCCTGACTTTCTCCTTTGCGTTCCTACAACTTAGGTCATCCCACCGTGGATTGAACCTCTGGCGTATATAGTTTGGCTACCCATATCTGGGATCAAATTTTTCACTTGCAGTTTATCCTTAACCCAGGATTAAACTCTCTCCTCCCCGCACTCTGACCTGCACATAGGATTACGCTCTTTATCTCGCCTTGAGGGGCGAACTACGTCAACCTGATCTCTTCTTCAATAGGAGTACGTAGGCAACCATTTCATATGGCCCGGTCGAAATAAAACAAAAATAACAAAAACATTCCTACACCATTCCTGCCACATACAGTGTTGAACCTCTTACACCAGGTTCGAACTACGCAGACCTGATCTCCTCTTCAATAGGAGTACGTAGGCAGCCATTCATGGTGCGGTCTCACCCCCTACCAAAACAGAAACCCTTGTCAGTTGGTACTGGGATCATCCTTCAATCCACTACATTTCATTCGGCTTTAGACCAAAGGGATGGAATTACCTAAACTCCTCCCAAATAGGAGATTCGACGACCATCTAAGCAGCGGTTGTACCTCGAAGAGCAACACCAATCCATAAGAGATGGAATTAACTAGGCTTCTCCTAAATAGAAGTGCTGGCAACCATCTGTGGTGCGGTCAATCTCAAAGAGGAAAGCCACACTCCTCTCCTCATTTCCATATAGAAACCAGTCCCAAGACACCGAGATATGGCACGGATACATACAGATCGATGATCCATTCTGAACTCTCCAGAGACAACTCAATGTCCATCCACCGAGAAGGAATTCAGAATACATCACAGGCCTTGAAGCAGCAGGCAAAATATCAAGCAAGCAGCAAGGCATATCTAAAAGGGAAGTGATCAAAAATATATTTCCTTGTCATATATAATGCTGTTTGATATACACAATGTAAATTGTACATGACAAAATGGCTAAGCTAGTTTGTGCAGGAAAATACAAGACTATCTAAAAGTCAGGGTATATGCGAGCTAACAAGCCCAACATGGCATCCCTCTCAGAAGATGGAGGTAAAGCTGTGGTCTCCTGTATGAGAATATCCATACGACTCAACAGATCTGTAGCCATCTGCATGGTGACCATATGATCATCAATATATGTGCTCATCTCTGCGATCATGCCAGTGGTAAGGGACCTCACTGCAGTACTATCTGTGACGGCTACATCTCGGGCAGATATGGCGATATCCCGCTCAACTATCACTGCATCTATGGCTGATATTGCCTCATCCCGCTCAACGACGGCGGCATCTCTACGAGCCAAGGCCTCGTCTCTCTCCAATAGAGCGGCCTCCTTCCCATCAGGAGCAGTCGACATCATAGATCGAATATGATCTCTCTCAAAGGTCATTAGATGAAGACTCTGCTCTAAGTACTGTGCCGAGTGCTGAATCAAAATAGTACTGGTACTAGGAGAATCAGGAAGAAATGCTGGCAACCCAGCAGTGGGCTCCTCCTCGATGTAGGTATCAATGTCCTCCATGGGCTCTACATCATCTAACTCGCTCTCCGGTACTACAAATACTGCTGCAGCCGATAAAATCTCTGTCTCCATCCACGCGAAATACTCTGCGTAATAACCAGGATGACTGACAGAAAAAGCCGCTATCTCGCGCCGATCCCAGCAGGCGTATATCTGAGATCGGTCCTCTACTGAGAGATACCGAGAAGCTGAACGCTGACCTGTCGCCCCCTCAAAAGGATAAAAATCCTGGAACTGGTCGAACTACGACATCACGGCCAATGGATGATAAGTGGTCACTCCCTTCAAACCAGCCAGAGGGAGATAGTCCATGCCCGGAGCATGAGTAATGAAGCTGTATGGTGAGTTAAGCCCCGAACACGGCAATATGCTGAATGGATTACTGATATCTGCCAAGAATATGGACCAGAACAGAGCATCTATACACTCTGACGGCTGAAAAGAGTATGACATAGCTACATCATGGGTAAAGCAGTACCCATGCCGTCTAAAAGTGCCAATCGGTCTCAAGTGTGACATGAACCACACATGTAGCATGATTGAGCTACCTGTGAACACTCCTATAGGATACGTTCAACAATATAATGCCGACCGCAGGGTCTCTACTACAATCATAGGTACAATGGTACGACCCTCCTTGAGAGCTCTGACGACCATGATAATGCCTATATCTATCTCATCCATATACCGCGGCATATACACATATGATAGTACACATAGCATCAATACGTCAACTCTGGCCAAGCGCCAATGAGCCTCTAGTGTGGTGAAATCCCCGGAATGTCGTGAATAGCTATCCTCCAAGCCAAATCTGTCGTACAAAAAACGCTGGGATATCACGTGGCTAGATGTCAACTCATCCTGTACAACTCTGCGCCTCAATCCTGTGAGAGTCATGAATCGTCTGCTCATGTCTCCCAAAGCCAGATGCACACAAGGTCTGTCTAAAGGTAGCATCATTAAACATGCATACTCCTCTAGAATAGGAGTCAACTCATGGGTGCCGAATCGGAATACCTACCTATCCGGTAGCCAATGCTCTATCATCCCATCCACAAATCCTGCGAGAACCTGAAAAGTCAAAAAGGTCATGGTATGCTACAATAAATGATCTACAGTCACCCTGTCTGGTGGTGACATGCTATCATACCACGATCTCATACTCGATGCCACCACTGACGGTGGGGTATGATCTATGCGGCTAACTGTCGAAGAAGACATCTATGCGGGCTATGTCATAAGACCATCCAGGGGTCAATACCAAATATCTCTAGACATACATACATATGCATAACATGATACATGCATAATAGATAATAGATGGCCATATAATATAGGGAATAAAAAAAAAACAGTGTATACATTCTTAAGTATATCATCATCTAATACATTATCTCTGTACAGCTACAAATACAGGGAAATGGGGCACAGCCACCCAACATCTAACAAAGGCCTATCAAAAGATATAGTGAGAATGGGGCACAGCCACCCAATATCTAACAGAGGCCTATCAAAAGATATAACAATAATATACATCAGAAGAAGACAATGGTGTTGATGTCCACATCATCAATCCTGTCCACCTGATGTAACTCCTCCTGAGTCACTGGATCTCTATCAACAGGGATGTCAGGCCTATATAGAGGAGGATCTGCGCCGACAAATCCGAATAGGTCACCTGAGGGGCCAGCGCCTGAGCTGGAAGGATCAAATGAAGACGCCTCTGTCAAGTCCCTACCCAAATGCCGAATAAATATATGTGCCTGGTCCAACTGCCTGGTCAAACTATCAATCTGGGTCATATGAGTCGGATCTCAGACACAAGCTATCCAATCCGTCATCATCAAGGATCCTGGAACCATATCCCCCATAAACTGTGTGGCACGGAACTGAGCTCCAATAGTGTGAGGGGACCACCACCGATGGAACGTCTCCTGTGTACATGAACCCTCTGACAATGCAAAACCGTCAACCCCCAACAATGGGATATTAGTGACGGGTGACTGCGATACAGGCCAATAATGCCTGGCAGGAGGCAAGATCGGTATACGAATCTCCCCTGTGGTGCTCCTAATAGCACGCTCTCCTAAATAGAGCTCCCAGCCTCCATCTGTGAACAGTGGAACTCTCCTGGTGGAAATCACATACTCGACTCCAGTCGGGAATCCATCCTCAAAACCCACAGTCAGGTGTTCCCCGAAATAGGGAATCCATGTGATGGTATCAGCCGTCAGCAACTCCAGCTGCATACGGCAATGAGTGAATCCCTCAGCTATAGGGACCTCTGGCAGAATCAAATGATGCCATCGTCGTCCTCGTGGATAGGTGTCTAAACCTAACACACTCACGGAACGCATGCATGGAAGCCTCTCATAGGCCCAAAACTATCAACACAAAGGCAAACATCTGCTACCAGTTAACACTCTTAACCTATACATGGTAAATGACAAGAGAAATACTCACCAGCAGAAATGGGTAAAATCCTAGCCAAGCCTCGATCAAACCCTGTGAGCGCATACGCATGCCCCAGAGAAAATAGGCAAAGGTGTAGGAGCCCCAATCATACTCTCCAATACGGTCCACATCACGTGTAGCGCTGATTAAAGCGAAAGATACCGTAGAAGAGTTATCTGCTATGAAGCAGCCTATAATGATCATCAGGAACAATCGCCGCAGAACGCGATCCTTGATTCTGATATCATCAGGCATAGGCTCACTCAATAGCCCGCCCATAGCATCTATGCTCAAAGGACCTGAACGAACAGTCCTACCTTTGAGCACCGCCGCCGGAACTCCAAATAAGGATCTAACAGCAGTAGGGGTAATATTTGCCATGCAAGGGTGCTCCCCTCCAAACTCCATACCTGTGATAAATCGCCAATCCATAGGCATCATCATTACCTCGCAATCTAACAGATGGAGTGACTGAGTCCGATGAAACCATCGCCCAGACAATGCCTTGAGGTAACCCCAGGGACAACGACGGGGAAGGATGGAGAAAAATGCCCCAAATCCCCACTCATGCACTACCGCTCTATAGTCAGGATGAAGCGCCTGATACATGGAGTGAATGCTGAACCAGTTCCCTCGAGGCTGTGTAAAACCAGGAACCTGCATAAAATGCAGATGAACATCAAAACTCTTTAATCCTCATCAATAAGAAAGATGGAAGATTAAAGTCTAATGCCATACATCGTTAGCATGCAAATACATCGATGAATGTCTGCCCAAATCACCCAACAATTATGGGTTCACCACCTGAATGCTCAGAAGCTCCCTGCGAGGGACATGTGCAGCAAGAGAGGGATCCTCTATCGAAATATCTGTGACGCCCCCAAAATTAGGTATACATCACCCATCTTGGGTCGTTAGATACATAGTACTGAATACAAATACAACTTAATAATACAACTGTCATGTACAATACGACAAAACATAAACTGTGAGTTTGAATACAAATATTATCTTCTAGAGAGTATTCATACTCAAAAGGAGTCCTCATTATATTTATTACCACACTATTACATAGAATAGTGAGGACTACTAACTAATACTATCATTCGAACCATCACTCCGTTCCCCGACTTGGCCCAGCTACGTTCTCATTTCCTGAAGAGAACAGTGAAAGAAAGGGTGAGCTCAACTAGCCCAGTAAGAAATATTATGACTAAGATAATGCAGAATAAATTATCATTAGCCTTCAACAATGTTAAACTGATAAAATATAATAGACATCAAGTTTAACTGCAGTGGAACAAGCAATCCATTAAAAGAGTCAAGTAGAAAATAACTCTACTATCTTTTATGATTTAAAAGGTTTTTCAACACTGTTATCGCTGTGACTCAGCTTAATAATCCACATCATCGAATCACCCCTGCACTACGGCCAAGGATATTCGTATATTCATTAATGGTCATGATCATGCCAACAACTGTCCATCAATGCACTACGGGCCAATGATGACTTTTACCATATCATTTGTAACATTACGGTCATGATTATACCGAATAATCCCTGGTCATAATCATACCAAGTCCATCTATGCACTACATGCCACAAATGACTTTCAATATTTTATAAACATGAGGATGATGACAATGATATAAGAATTCAATAAAACAAGTTCAAGAATTAATTTATCCAAGAATTAATAACGTCCAAATTGTCAACATGATACGGCTTTGTGGAGTAAAATTCAAGAATGCTTAGAAGAATATTTTCATGAAAAGATACTGGATGAAACGCAATTATCAAGGATATTCCACAAATTTCATGGAGTATATAAGTCAAAACTTAACCAACTGAGTACAATAAAGAATGGAATAACAAAAGAAATCACCATGCATGCGATAGACCGCACAAACAGGTTATTCCAACAGAATAATAATAATGGAACCAGGTCCGGCGTAAACGCACAGACAGGATATTCCGACAGAATAATAAATAATGGAACCAGGTCCGGCGTAAACGCACAGACAGGATATTCCGACAGAATAATAAATAATGGAACCAGGTCCGGTGTAAAACACACAGACAGGATGTTCCAACAGAATAATAACGAGACGAAACCAGGTCCGGTGTAAAACACACAGACAGGATGTTCCAACAGAATAATAACAAAAACGGAACCAGGTCCGGTGTAAAACACACAGACAGGATGTTCCAACAGAATAATAGAAGAATGTCACCAAGTATAGGGTAGACCGCGTATACAGGTTATTCCAACAGAATAATAAGAAATGGAATAACAACAGTTCTCTTGATGAATAAGAAAGAATAACACCCCTTACCGTTTTAAAGAAGAGCTGAAATAAGGAAGTAGTTAAGTAGCAGAATACTCTTCTTCTCTCTCTCTATAGTTTCTCTCTATAGTTTCTCTCTCTAGAGTTCAGTGAATTCGTAAAAAATAATGAAGAAATGAGCTGCTATTTATAGAAAAATAGAATGCATAGTAACTAATCCATGAACGGTCCAGATTGATTACTTTAATCTGACGGTCCATATTTAAAGAAAAATCTTTTAAATAAAATATAATATATTCTATTTATAGAATAACTTTAATAAAGTATTCTGTTTTATATAAAAAGATGTTTCTGTTTTATTACGTTAATAATACGAATAAAACAAAACGTCATTATCGCTAAATAATTCATATTATTAACTGACAATAATTGAATCAAACTGAGTGACTTCTCACATAAGTATTAATAATCAATACCGTGTGCTACTATGCAACCACACGTATTACTGTACTTTTACTACCGAGTAGTTCAACAGTAACAATGGTAAAACTTCCGTCGTTATTTTTAATAAAATATTTTTATCGTTTTCTCAATCCGACAATAATTCCGTTGTGGGGTCCACCAATGATTGTGTCGTTATACGAATATTCCCTTTTAAAATGAATATTCCCCGTTAAAATGAATATTTTCCGACCAATCGAATATTATATAACAACTTGCGTACTTTGCAAAATTTATAAATATTACCCACAACTATAACATTATATCAAATCAACTCCATAATATAAAAAATTATTTCGAGAAAAATTAAATATTTATTCATAAAATCTGGGGTCTCACAATCTCCCCTCCTTATGGAATTTCGCCCTCGAAATTTACGTACATACCTGGTATGCCGAACAGGTGAGGATACATTAACTTCACTTCAAATTCTAACTCTTGAGGTATAACCTGTGAGCGTCGAATATGATCCTTCTTATCCAAGATTTTAACACGTATCTCTTCAAACATTAAATCATCCGCTATCTCGTCCGGTTCTAAATTAATAATGTTGTTCGGGCCGTCCACATATTTTCGTAACATCGATACGTGAAAAAAAACGTTATGAACACACGACATGCTTGGCGGTAAAACGAGTCTATAAGCCACAGTTCCTACTCGATCGAGGATTTTAAATGGGTCAATTACATCGAGGGTTGAGATTTCCTCCCTTTGTCAATTCGTGCTTCTAGAATAACGCCCTCTTGAACCTTCTTCTTCACATTCATCAGCTCCGGGTGTGTAGCTTGAACGGCTTTAACGTTATCGATTAAAGTCGATTTTACTCATATATTCGTTATCTTCATATGGGTCCCTCGAGTCTTTAACTCTATCTTCGTCATTTGTAAGTTATACGAAATGAGTCTTTGTTTTAACAACATCGCACTCGTAAACACATACGATCTTCTACTCAACACGTCAGCTACCACGTTCGTTCTTCCACAATGATATTGAATGGTACGGTCGTAATCTTCAACAGCTCGAGCCAACGTCTTTGGCGCATGTTACGTTCACTTTAGTTGAAGAAATATTTAACGATTTTAGAAATGGGTTTTGTACTGGGATCAATACAAAAATTCGATTTCACGCTCTAGGGGTAGGCTAAGAAGTCTTCAAGAATACGTCAGAAAATTTATTAACAATAGAAATATCATTCAAAACTGTGACTCTCGTCCAAGACTTGGATAACACGTCACAATGATATCTATTAACTTGTCACCGTTATTCACAACGTCCCCTATCGAAAGTCTGGCTTTGGTGCATTCCACACAAGAAAGTCAACAACGAAAGGATCGGGGCTCTTTATTTATGGCTTGATATGACAATGATTGACTTTAGTGGTTTGGTTACTTTGAATCCGCATAACAGGTTGGTTAGGAGTATAAAAGCTAACAACCTTACGAGAAGCATGATGAGTAGTTAACCAATCGATTTCTAAAATCACATCAAAGGCAAGCATTTTCAAAGAGATAAGATTGACAGGTAACGTGAAAGTGTTGATTTGAACAAGATTTATAAATAGTAGAGGTAACGAAGATTTCTCCCAACTGAGTTTAAACAGACATATCATAGTCTAAGTTCTCCGAAGTTAACTTCAAACATTGAACACAACTAGGTGAAATAAAAGAGTGAGTAGAACCGGTATCTAACACGGTATAGACTTCGCAAGAGTTTATAACTAACATACCCGTGATAATTTTATTCAGGTTCCTCGTCACTAAAAAAACGCTCTCTCTTAAACTACTGGCTTTGGCTTTTCTGGGACGGTCTTTGGTGCCTCCATCCTATCTAACTTGTCTTCGGTGAATGACAAAATCGGGCTAAGTGACCTTCTCTTCCACAATTATAGCATGCTTTAGATGGCATCGCGCAGTTTGGACTGATGTGCCCCTCCCCTCCGCATTTGAAACATATGATAGGTGGTTGTTCTCCTTCCTTAACGACAGGTGCTGGTGCTGACGTCTTTCCATCATTGTTGAATTTCCTCTTCTTGAAATGTCCATTCTTATTGTTTTGGCCATGATTACCATTGAAGTGGTTACCATTTCTGGCATGTTGATTCCCTCCATGCTTATTGTCACCGCTTTGATGACTGTTATCACCAGTATTATCATTTTGTCGACTGCTCTCTTTTGATTGCGTTGACTCGTTATCGCGCTCCACTAACTGAGCCCTATTCACAACATCTGAATACAAATACAGTTTATGAGAAATAAGATGTTGACGTATCTCAGGTTTCAAACCTCGCAAAAACATTCGCATCATTCTCTCTTCATTATCCACCAAGTGGGACGCAAACCGGGACAACTCGGCAAACTTGGCTTCGTACTGCGACACGGTCATGTTATTTTGCTCCAACTTGATAAATTCCACCTCCTTCATGTGACGAATACTTTCGGGAAAGTACTTGTCGTTGAACAGTTCTTGAAACTTCTCCCAAGACATCTTGAGTGCGTCAGGCTAGGTACATTTTACAGATTCCCACCAGTAATCTGCCTCTTCACGTAACATAAAAGTGGCAAAGAGAACCTTTTGCTCCTCGGAGCATCCCAAGACATCAAATATCTTGGTGATCTGCTTTAACCACGTCTCCGCCTTAAGTGGTTCTGGCTTTCTCAAAAACTCCGGTGGTCCTAGCTCCTTGAATTTCTTAGCGGTGACCAACCGTGGGTTGTCATTGTTTCCTCCTTCATTTTGGATAGGAGCCGCTCTCGCCCGTTGTTGCATGAATTGCTCCTTGAACTGCTTAGCGGTGACCATCCGAGAGTTATTTTGTTGTTGCATGAATTTCATAAAGCCTCTGACCATCCCATCATTCACCATTTCATCGGTGTTATTGTTTTCATGAGGATTATTGTCCTCTGGTTGCACATTACTCTGAGCATTGATCGTTGGTGATTCAATGGTCTCATGTGCTTCATTGATTATCTCAACATTTTCGGATGCCATTTGCAAATACTGTAACAAAACAAGGGTTAATTAACATATAACATATTATCCATATACTTTGACCGACCAATTAAATACCAAATAAACTTAGGTAGGTCATACTAGCGAAGGAATTCCCCGTCTCTCCCCTCCTAGTTCTATTCTCACATCTTAGCCAGGGATCATATCCCTAAGCTCTGATACCAACTATGACGCCCCCAAAATTAGGTATACATCACCCATCTTGGGTCGTCAGATACATACTACTGAATACAAATACAACTTAATAATACAACTGTCATGTACAATACGACAAAACATAAACTGTGAGTTTGAATACAAATATTATCTTCTAGAGAGTATTCATACTCAAAAGGAGTCCTCATTACATTTATTACCACACTATTACATAGAATAGTGAGGACTACTAACTAATACTATCATTCGAACCATCACTCCGTTCCCCGACTTGCCCCAGCTACGTTCTCATTTCTTGAAGAGAACAGTGAAAGAAAGGGTGAGCTCAACTAGCCCAGTAAGAAATATTATGACTAAGATAATGCAGAATAAATTATCATTAGCCTTCAACAATGTTAAACTGATAAAATATAATAGACATCAAGTTTAACTGCAGTGGAACAAGCAATCCATTAAAAGAGTCAAGTAGAAAATAACTCTACTATCTTTTATGATTTAAAAGGTTTTTCAACACTGTTATCGCTGTGACTCAGCTTAATAATCCACATCATCGAATCACCCCTGCACTACGGCTAAGGATATTCGTATATTCATTAATGGTCATGATCATGCCAACAACTGTCCATCAATGCACTACGGGCCAATGATGACTTTTACCACATCATTTGTAACATTACGGTCATGATTATACCGAATAATCCCTGGTCATAATCATACCAAGTCCATCTATGCACTACATGCCACAGATGACTTTCAACATTTTATAAACATGAGGATGATGACAATGATATAAGAATTCAATAAAACAAGTTCAAGAATTAATTTATCCAGGAATTAATAACGTCCAAATTGTCAACATGATACGGCTTTGTGGAGTAAAATTCAAGAATGCTTAGAAGAATATTTTCATGAAAAGATACTGGATGAAACGCAATTATCAAGGATATTCCACAAATTTCATGGAGTATAGAAGTCAAAACTTAACCAACTGAGTACAATAAAGAATGGAATAACAAAAGAAATCACCATGCATGCGATAGACCGCACAAACAGGTTATTCCAACAGAATAATAATAATGGAACCAGGTCCGGCGTAAACGCACAGACAGGATATTCCGACAGAATAATAAATAATGGAACCAGGTCCGGCGTAAACGCACAGACAGGATATTCCGACAGAATAATAAATAATGGAACCAGGTCCGGTGTAAAACACACAGACAGGATGTTCCAACAGAATAATAACGAGACGAAACCAGGTCCGGTGTAAAACACACAGACAGGATGTTCCAACAGAATAATAACAAAAACGGAACCAGGTCCGGTGTAAAACACACATGCAGGATGTTCCAACAGAATAATAGAAGAATGTCACCAAGTATAGGGTAGACCGCGTATACAGGTTATTCCAACAGAATAATAAGAAATGGAATAACAACAGTTCTCTTGATGAATAAGAAAGAATAACACCCCTTACCGTTTTAAAGAAGAGCTGAAATAAGGAAGTAGTTAAGTAGCAGAATACTCTTTTTCTCTCTCTCTATAGTTTCTCTCTATAGTTTCTCTCTCTAGAGTTCAGTGAATTCGTAAGAAATAATGAAGGAATGAGCTGCTATTTATAGAAAAATAGAATGCATAGTAACTAATCCATGAACGGTCCAGATTGATTACTTTAATCTAACGGTCCATATTTAAAGAAAAATCTTTTAAATAAAATATAATATATTCTATTTATAGAATAACTTTAATAAAGTATTCTGTTTTATATAAAAAGATGTTTCAGTTTTATTACGTTAATAATACGAATAAAACAAAACGTCATTATCGCAAAATAATTCATATTATTAACTGACAATAACTGAATCAAACTGAGTGACTTCTCACATAAGCATTAATAATCAATACCGTGTGCTACTATGCAACCACACGTATTACTGTACTTTTACTACCGAGTAGTTCAACAGTAACAATGGTAAAACTTTCGCCGTTATTTTTAATAAAATATTTTTGTCGTTTTCTCAATCCGACAATAATTCCGTTGTGGGGTCCACCAATAATTGTGTCGTTATACGAATATTCCCTTTTAAAATGAATATTCCCCGTTAAAATGAATATTTTCCGACCAATCGAATATTATATAACAACTTGCGTACTTTGCAAAATTTATAAATATTACCCACAACTATAACATTATATCAAATCAACTCCATAATATAAAAAATTATTTCGAGAAAAATTAAATATTTATTCATAAAATCTGGGGTCTCACAATATCCGCCTCCTCGTCCTCAATGTCGGGAACATCTACCTGGACAGGACGTATCATAGCCTCACCAACCGTCGAGGCTGTCTGACAGAACGGGGATGAGGTACTTCAAAAACCCTCCGCCGTACACTAGAAGTGGTCCTATAGGAACTGCTAGGCTAATCCAGATCCATAGTATCTGGACAACAAGTCTCCAAATCACCTCAGAAAGGGTGTGGTATTTCTTTATCTGGAGCTTTGCATTTTATGACTATATGCAGGCATGTATTTACTTTAACATATATAATAGAGTTAAAATGCATGACTACCCAATGCCTACATTTAGAAAATTTTTGCCATAGTCCTCTCTGAAAATAGGACTATCCACATGCATACAGGCATGTCTAAGTGGCCATTCAGTAGCACACCTGCCCCAAAGTCATATACATAATATATGCATTAAAAATTAAAATCATCATGCATCAAGCCAACCTCAATACTAGGAGTATTTTGCCTTGCTACCTTATGCTCATTGGACCTCAAATAGGACAAAAAATAACAGAAAAATGTGCCAATTTGACTATCTCCAAAGTCAAATTTTTTAACATCATTATGTTCAGCATAGTTTAATACTGACATTTACTATGCTGAATATTTTTTATCTAGTCATTTGTGCATACATAATCACTACTATATGTTTAGATGCATCTCATGCGATAACTCAAGATCCAACGGACAGAAATGAGAGAAAATACAGGCATATGTTACCAGGATAGTGTAGAACACTCGTACGGTGACAGAATTTGCAGAAAGCAGCCCGAACTCAGCAGATCTGAAGATGGCTCATGTATTTTCCTTCACGCAACAAGTTGAAAATGACTTGTGAGACCAACCTGCTAGAATTTATCATCCATGATTGGCCATAGGCCCATCTGTGGTTGCAACAGGTGCACCTGCGGCACTCCCATGCGGGTGCCATCACTCTGGCTCGGTTCAGTTCGAGTTGCAAAGGAGTTCTTACAAGCTGAAAAGACCAAACCCGGGATAAAAACGCTACGCGATTGAGCAGAATAGCCTGAAACCTTGGTTTTTCTGGATCCAACTGTGGCTTTCTTTTCATCCATTGGTATTCGATCGAACATGGGTTTACTATACCGATGATTCAAGTCTTTGCATACCACATGCGGTAATATCGTACAGAGGTCTGATGCCGTCAGCGTAAGGTTGTCACCCCAATCTTTTCACATAAGCTAATCCCCGACGGGGGTTACAACGTGAAATCCCCGGCGGGGGTTACAACATATGCTCATCCTTTGACACATAAATCAACGAAGGTCAAGCAACCTTGACATTGTTTCAGTCGATGACAAGTAAACCCATCAAAGCATGGAAAGTTGACCAATCATTGCGTACGTTTATATTCATCAGTCCCCAGTGGATCCCCGGCGGGGGTTACAACGCATGCTCATCCGTTGACACACAAATCAATGAAGGTCAAGCAGCCTTGGCATTATTACTTCTGATAGCGATTTAAACCTATCAGAGCTCTGGAGCTATTCGAGGTTTTCACACCCGACCGCTCAGATCCCTAGCGGGGGTCAGAACGCAATGTTCCGGTGATCTACACGATAGCGGAGGTCAAGCAGCCTTGACAGTATATCCTACAGGATTTTTCAGCCGTTGATGCACATGTTGGTGAAGTACACGTCAACGAAGGTCAGGCATCCTTGACAGCATTTGCTGTTGGAAGTAAACCCAACATAATCTTGGCATATTCTGGCGATACTAACCAGGAGAGGTCAATGTCATCAAAGAGGATAGATGATGTAATATGTTATACACATCCTCAAATAGATCAAGCTTTATCCCCAGAGATCTCTTACACAAAAGAGCTACATCTGCAGGATCAAGTCATTATCTAGGAATTTGGTGATAATTTTAACATCAACGTCCTAACAGATTCAGATTACACATCAAATCTGGTCATCGTTGCCAACCCCCAGTTGAAGTAACAGGGAGCCAGAATCATCCCCAGCGTGTTGGGCTACAATCTCGTACACATGCATCATTACATTTGCATCATGTTGCTATCCATAGTATCATGTTTATCTTGTTGCATTTCAAGTGTCTAGGATTCTTTATCCTACCCATGCATCGCCATGCATGAGTATGATAAAGAGGGGCATCTATAGACACTCGAAATTTTCTGTACACTTGTCACTAACATTGCAGGAGAGCAGATTCATCTTTTAAGAAGGAACCCTGAAAGACAATCCATATCCATGCCGGATACTACTGGAAGTTCAACATCAATCCCGGATCGTAATCTGGGAGTAATAATCTCGGAGATAACCCCGAGGCATGCAGATACAATAACGAAACACACACTGGAGAAGATCGATTAATCTCGGAGATAACCCCGAGGTATCCAGTCTCAGTCCCAACCATGGGAATAGCCACCAACCTTGGCGATAACCCCAAGGAATGCAATTTTGGCGATAACCCCGAAAATGTTTCTTACAAATGCAACCAGCTTTAATCTCAGCGCTCACAACGAGATCCACTGTACCAGCCCGACGATAACATCTGGAAGACAGACACACCTCAAAGATGACAATGAGGACCTTCAACAAATTACAGCAGTCCAATCTCAGCGAAGCTGAGCAACGCCTGCTTTATCAGCCCAATTCGGCGATAACACCAGTGAGGGGCAACATCGTCATCTGACTGACACGATGTCACGCCATGTCGTCTCGACATAGCTACGCAACAATGTCCCACAAGACTAACCAATCCCGAGTGACTATTGTGCGGGGTAACGGATGAAAGTTGAAGCTTGAAGACCAGAGGGCACCGTCCCATCTTCAATGACTTCGCACAAGCTCTAGTCCCATGCCATCGTACAACTCTCGACAACGGCGGTCCGAAATAGGTCCTGTATACCTCAAACGGATGCCCAGATGGCACTTTTGAAAGTTTGAGTGGACATTATAGTGCTCGAGTGCACGTACTTCGAGATGACCCAAGCGAAAACACTCGGGTCCACCCAGGTTGCCTCTGGTACACCTGCGGCTTAGCTGCAGGTACACCTGCAGCTCAGCTGCAGGTACACCTGCGGCTCCACCCTCTATAAATAGAGGGCTTGGGGTGGCCATTTTGTAAGAGAAAACAGCGAGGAAGCCCTGCCTAATTTGCTCTGCACTCATCCCAGGCAATGAGTGTACTTTCCCCTTTTAAACACCTGTGAGCTCATATATAGCCCTTTTGTACCTACACAAGTCAGTGTTTACTCACTCTAAAGATATAGAAGTCTTCTTTGGCAGCCCACTGTAAGCCTTCACACACACTTTAGAGTCTTTCTCTTCATTTTTGCACACACCCTTCTACACATTGAGAGTCGTGTTGCTTGCTTTTGCCCAGACTTCGGTCCGTGATTTCATTTCAGTCTATATATATATATTATATATTTATATATATATATATTGACTAACATTATCGAGTTATGCCTCGATTGAGCCTAGACTTCTGTCTGGAGCGTTTAATTGCTTTTATATATATATATATACGCTTATATATTATCTGTGGTCGAACTTTGTTCGATGAGCCTGGATTTTACATCCAGAGCGTTTACGTGCTTTAATATATATATACTTATATATATTATCTGTTGTCGGACTTTGTTCGATGAGCTTGAATTTTATATTCGGTGCATTTACATACTTTTATATATATATATATATATATATATATATATATATATATATATATATATTTACATTTCGTCCCACCTGGAGTTTACTTCGTGGTGGTTGACCGTTTTTTACAACTTTCTGTACATTTCGTCCCACTTGGAGTTTACTTCGTGGTGGTTGACCGTTTTTATAGCTTTCTGTACATTTCGTCTTGCCTGGAGTTTCCTCCGTGGCGGTTGATAGCTTTTACAGCTTTATTTACATTTCTAATCCCCCATAGAGGTACTTCGTGGTTGGTGATCATGTCTGTATATATATATATATATTTACAGCTTTTATATATATACCTGCTTACTGCTTTCATATAAATTGCAGTATTCTGTGCGCCTAGGAATCATGTGATCACATATTTATCCCACTGGATCTAGATTCGGTTCCCGTGATGGACATTTCCAGCTGTAAGCAGCTTGTAAATTATTTTGCGGTGTCAGAATATCCTCATATGGCTTACATACCCACGAGGGATTCAGCACCTTTTGTACATTTTTTTCGTACGGATGCCTCGCATCTGTCAAATAAAATCAATCTAGCCAAATACGGAATAAAATGGGAGTGTAAAAGGTCTGAATTACTATTGAGCATCAGGGTTTGAAAACCCTCTTTTATAAAACATCACTGCTATATCTTGATAAAATTGATTTTTTACATAAATTCAGACCCTATGTATATAGGTGCGAACGAGGCCTCGCACTACTTCCAAATAACAGCACATTGACTCATACACACACACATTCAGATAACAGTTTCTTGAAAAGAGGCGGTCACCGTGGTAACACGGATGTCGGGGGGTGCCTAACACCTTCCCACCGCATAACCAAGTCCCCGGACCCTAATGAATCTCAATTTCACTGACCCGTTTAGCAGTGTCACATCACTGGGTCAATGTTCAAACTTTTTCTCGGTTGTGTTGGTACAACTTGATAAAAAACCAACTGGCGACTCTTAACAGTCCATCGTCGACATTATACATGTCGGACCTTTTTCACTTGTTTTTTCAAACAAATCTCACCTAAAATGAGAACACCAAATAATAAGTAACGGAAAGGGACAATTAAAAATATCGACGCCGACAATAGGGATAATATGTGGTGTGTTAATTAACCCTTATTTTGTGGCAGTATTTGAAAATAACATCCGAGAATGTTGAGAATAGCAATGGAGCACAGGAGATCATTGAGTCACCAATGATCAATACCCAGGATAATGTGTAATAGGATGACAATAATCCTCAGGTAAACAACAATACCGATCAAATGATGAACAATGGGATGTTCAGAGGCTTTATGCAATTCATGCAACATCAGGCGAGAGCGGCTCCTATTCAAAATGCAGGTGGAAACACTGGCAACTCTCAGACGGTCACCGCTAAACAGTTCAAGGAGCTGGGACCACCGGAGTTTATTGGAGAGCCAAAACCAATTAAAGCGGAGACGTGGATAAAGCAGATCACCAAGATATTTGATGTCTTGGGATGCTCCGAGGAGCAAAAGGTTCCCTTTGCCACCTTCATGTTGCGAGGAGAGGCAGATTACTGGGGGAAATATGTAAAATGTACTCAACCTGCCGCACTGAAGATGTCTTGGGAGAAGTTCCAAGAACTGTTCAACGACAAGTACTTTCCTGAAAGTATTCGTCACGCGAAGGACGTAGAGTTCATTAAGTTGAAGTAAAATAATATGACCGTGTTGCAGTACGAAGCTAAGTTTGCCAAGTTGTCCCGGTTTGCATCCCACTTAGTTGGTAACGAGGAGAGAATGACACAAATGTTTCTAAGAGGTTTGAAACCTGAGATACGCCAATATCTTATCTCTCATAAACTGTGTTTGTATTTAGATGTTGTAAATAGAGCTCAGTTATTGGAGCGCGATAATGAGACATCCCAACCAAGGGAGAGCAGTCGATAAAATGATAATACCAGTGGTAGCAGTTATCGAAGCAGCGACAACAAACGTGAAGGGAATCAACATGCCAGAAATGGTAACCACTTTGGCGGTAATCATGGCCAAGACAATAAAAGTAGACATTTCAAGAAGAGGAGATTCAACAATGATGAAAAGATGTCAACACCAACACTCGTTGTTAAGGAAGGAGAACGACCACCTATCATATGATTCAAATGCGGAGGGGAGGGACACATCAGTCCAAACTGCGCGATGTAGTCCAAAGCGTGTTATAATTGTGGAAGAGAAGGTCACCTAGCCCGATTTTGTCATGCACCGAAGACAAATTCAGCTGGGATGGAGGCACCAAAGGCCATCCCAAAAAAGTCAAAACTTGTAGTTCAAGGGAGAGCGTTTGCCGTGACCTCCCAGAAAGAAAGGAACCCGAACGAGGTGATCACGGGTAAGCTAATCATAAACTCTAGCGAAGTCTATACCTTATTTGATACCGGTTCTACCCATTCTTTTATTTTTCCTACTTGCGCTCAACGTTTAAATTTGACTCCTGAGAAATCAGACTTTGACTTATCTGTTCAAACTCTATTGGGAGAAACCTTCATTACATCCACTGTTTATAAGTCTTGTTTGGTTCAAATTGGTACCCTCACATTACTTGTCGATCATATTTCATTGAAAATACTTACATTTGACGCAATTCTAGAGATTGATTGGTTAACTACTCATCATGCAAAAATTGATTATTTTCGTAAGGTTGTTAGCTTTCATATTCCTAACCAACCTATTATGCGAATTCAAGCAACCAAACCATTAAAATCAATCACTGTCATCTCAAGCCATAAAGCTATTCGTTTATTGAAAAACAGATGTCAAGCTTTCTTAGCTCATGTCATGGATTTAAACAAAAATACGTCAGTTTTGAATGATATTTCAACTGTTAATAAATTTCCTGACGTATTCCCTGAAGAATTTCTTGGCCTACCCCCAGAGCGTGAAATTAAATTTTGTATCGACCTTGAACCAGGTACAAAACCCATTTCTAAAGCCTCATATCAAATGGCTCCTATTAAACTTTAGGAGTTCAAAACCCAACTGCAGGAATTGTTAGACATCGGTTTCATTCGTCCTAGTACGTCCCTTTGGGGTGCTCCTGTTCTATTCATGAAGAAGAAAGATGGGAGTATGCGACTTTGTATTAATTATCGAGAGTTAAACCATGTCACTGTAAAAAATAGATACCTATTGCCTCGCATTGATGACCTGTTTGACCAGTTACAAGGTGCCAAATTGTTTTCAAAGATTGATCTTTGTTCCGGATATCACCAATTGAAGATTAAAATCTATGACATTCCAAAGACGGCTTTCAGAACTCAGTACGGGTATTAAGAATTCCTAGTTATGTCTTCTGGATTGACTAATGCTCTTGCTGCCTTTATGACTATAATGAACTGAATATTCAAGGAGTATTTAGATCATTTTGTTGTTGTCTTTATTGATGACATCCTCATATACTCCAAAAACCGTGAAGATCATGAACAACACTTGAGGCTGATACTCCAAAAGCTTCGTGAAATCAAGTTTTATGCCAAGTTAAAGAAATGTGAGTTTTGGCTTGAGGAAGTAGCATTCCTTGGGCACGTAGTATCAAGTCATGAAATATCTATTGACCCGACAAAGATTGAAGCTATTCAAAGTTGGGAGCAACCTAAATCAATTATAAAAGTACGTAGCTTTCTCGGCTTAGCTGGTTATTATCAGAGATTCGTAGAAGGGTTTTCTCGAATAGCTACTCCATTAACTCAGCTGACTTAGAAAGATATAAAATTCAGTTGGAGCGAGGAATGTGAGAAGTGTTTTCAAGAACTCAAAATGAGACTCATTTCAGCACATGTACTAACAATAGCATCTGGCTCGGAGGGATTAGTCATCTATAGTGACGCTTCGGGAAAAGGGTTAGGATGTGTTCTCATGCAATATGGAAAAGTCATAGCCTATGCATCTCAACAACTTAAAGAATATGAGAGGAATTATCTTACTCATGATCTAGAGTTGGCAGCTGTTGTCTTCACACTTAAAATTTGGAGGCATTACCTGTATGGGGGAGAAAGTGGAGATCTATACGGATCATAAAAGCCTCAAATATTTCTTCACCCAAAAGGAGCTCAACATGCGGCAACGACGTTGACTTGAGTTGTTGAAAGATTATGATCATATAATTCAATACCATCCGGGAAAAGCAAACGTGGTAGCTGGCACATTGAGTAGAAGATCATATGCAGGTACGAGTGTGTTATTATCAACGCAAAGTCCCATTTTGTACGACTTGTAAAGGTTGGAGATAGAGTTAAAGACTCTAAGGACCCACGTGATGATGGCAAACGTAAGAGTAGAACCGACTTTAATCGATAAAGTTAAAGTTGCTCAAGTTAAAGACCTAAAGCTGAGTAAGAAAGTGCAAGAAGGTGTTATCCCGAAAGTAAGAATCGATGAAGAAGGAATACTACAAGTCAACTCTAGACTCTGTGTTCCTAACGACCCTGATTTAAAGTATAAGATCATGATAAAGGTGCACAATACACCGTTTTCAATCCATCTTGGGAGTACCAAAATGTATCGTGATCTTCGACATATATTTTGGTGGAAAAATATGAAGAGAGAAATAGCAGAGTTTATCTTAAGGTGTTTAACTTGTCAACGAGTCAAGGCAGAGCATCAAGTACTAAAAGGTCCATTGTAACCACTTGAAATTCTAGAATGGAAGTGGGAGCACATTACCATGGATTTCATTACTAGTCTTCCTAAGGTTTCTTAAGGCATAGATGCAATTTGGGTAATTATTGATAGATTGACCAAATCTGCTCATTTCTTACCTATACGAGAAACTTATTCACTTGAACGTCTTGCTCGTATGTACATAAATGAGATTATAAGATTTCATGGTATGCTAGTATCCATAGTTTCTGATCGAGACTCAAGATTCACTTCACGATTTTGGGCTAGTTTGTAAAAAGCTATAGGCACGAATTTACGATTTAGTTCGGCATATCATCCTCAAACGGATGGACAGTCGGAGAGGACTAATCAAACTCTTGAGGATCTATTAAGACTTTGTGTCCTTAACTTCAAGGAAAGTTTGGACAAGTTCTTACCATTGGTGGAATTTTCCTACAACAATAGTTATCAAGCAAGCATCGACATGGCTCCATTTGAGGTGTTGTATGGACGCAAGTGTCGTTCTCCAGTATGTTGGGACGATGTGGGTGAAGCAACGTCGTTGGGACCGAAATTGGTACGTATAACTACGGAGAAGATTTAAATGATCCGACAACGTATAAAAACCTCACAAGATTGACAAAAGAGTTATGCTTATCTTCATCGGAAGGACGTGAAATTCAATGTTAGGGAACATGTGTTGTTACGTGTTGCTCCATAAAAAGGAGTTACGAGATTTGGATAGAGGGGAAAGCTCAATCTTCGATTCATTGGTCCATTTGAAATCCTTGAACGAGTAGGAAATGTGGCCTATAGACCCGAACCATATTATTAAGTTAGAACCAGACGAAATAGCGAAAGATTTAACTTATGAAGAGGTTCCTGTTAAAATCTTGGATAAGAAGGAACATATTCTACGCTTCATGGTTATACCTCATGTCAAAGTTTTGTGGAGAAACCACGATGTTGAGGAAATGACCTAGGAGTTAGAATCTGAAATGAGATCCAGGTATCCTCACCTCTTCGTCATACCAGTTATGTACCCTAATTTCGAGGGCGAAATTTTATAAGAAGGGGAGGTTGTAAGACCCAACTTTTATGAATAAAGATGAATTTTCTATAAATATCATTTTTCAATATTAATGAGTGAATTTGATATAATGTTATAGTTGTGAGTAATATTTATAAATTTTGCAAAGTACGCAAGTTGTTATATTATATTCGATTGGTCGGAGAATATTCATTTTAACAGAGAATATTCGTACGACGACACAATTATTAGTGGACCCCACAACAAAATTATTGTCGGAATGAGAAAACGACATAAATATCTTTTTATGAAAATAACGGCGGAAGTTTTACCGTTAACTGTTGAAATACCCGGTGATAAAAGTACAGTAATACGCGTGGTTGCATAGTAGCACACGGTATTGATTATTGATGCTTACGTGAGAAGTCACTCAGTTTTGTTCAATTGTTGCTACAGTAATTGCTGCATAGTATCTCATGTTATTCGATTCAATTATTGTTGATATTTTATACATTATTAAATCAATAATTGAGATGATACAGTTATTTATATAATTATTTGTAATATTGACGATGTCTAAAAAGTTTTGTCGAGGAGAGGTTTGGTCACCTAATTGCGCGCCAATAGGGAGAAATCCTTATTGGAAAGCCCCCTCTTTCTTGGGAATGATCTGGTTGTTAAATATTGCGAATAATAATAATGATGAATAAATGTTGTTAAAAATATTGAGAGAATTTTTATGAAGTATTTGATGTAAATTTTGCTTATTTTATGGATCCCCATTTATCTATTTTTCAAAATAATCAGTAGAAAATTATTTAATATAATAAAGGTGGGGCCCATATGTGGAAGAAAAATAGAAATGGGGGGGGGGAGTTTACGTGTCAGGGAGGGAAGTATATATATATATATATATATATATATATATATATATATATATATATATATATATTATAAGTTTTGTTTTATTTAATTATAAATAGAATATATTATATTTTATTTAAAGTTTTTGTTTTATTAGAATATTTTATTGCACAGTAATGAATAGTAAAATCAAAATTTTAAAAGTTTCAGACGAATTCGTTCGCCCGTGAATTTGTTGAATATTTACTGTGCAGTCCGTGATTTTCTAAATTCAAATAGTATCATTTCCATTCTCCTATAAATAGGATGCTTAGTTAGAATTGAAAATCACAACAGAATCGGAGAATTCTTCTTCTATAATATTGAGCGTATTTCTTTAGAGTTTAAGGAAGATTTAAGCGTAGAAAACAGTATAAGTTTTCTTTAAGAATATCCCCGCCCTACCAGTCGAAATACTCTTCTTTTTAAGGTAAGAGATATTATTTTTATTCAGTATTCATATGAAATAATATTTTCTTCCATACTTTGTAGTATGCAAGTAATATTATTTCGTTTTAGATTTCGAATTCTACACTCGTTTTGTTAAAGTTTTGGCTTCTATACTCCATGAAATTAGTAGAATATCCTTGATATTTGCGCTTCATCCAGTATCTTTTTATGAAAATATTATTCTGAACATTCTTGATAAGTTTTAACTTTTTCATGCCGGAGTACTATTCACAGGGTTACTATTCCCAAAGTACTATTCACGGAGTACTATTCACTCAGTTACTATTAACCCGGGGTATTATTCATGATAAAAATTGATTTTTTTTCGGTCCAAATCATTTTTGATACAATATTATTCTTGAATTTTACTCCACAAAGCAGTATCATGTTGACAATTTGGACATTATTGAATTCTGGATAAATTAAATTATAAATCTTTAAAAATTTATCATTTGCTTTCTTTTAATTGAATTCTTATATCATTGTCATCATCCTAATGCTTATATTGTTATGAAAGTCATCTTTAGCCGTAGTGCATAGATGGACTTGGTATGATTATGATTAGGGATTATTCGGTATAATCATGACCGTAATGTTACAGATGATGTGGTAAAAGTCCTCATTGGCCCGTAGTGCATTGATGGACAGTTATTGGCATAATCATGACAATTGATGAAAACACGAATATCCTTGGCCCGTAGTGTATGGATAATTTGTGGTCATGATACTAATGAATATCCTTAGCCGTAGTGCAAGGATGGATGATGTGGATTATTTATTAAGCTGAGTCTCAATGATAAAATTGATAAAAAATTCTTTAAAATTATAGAAGATAGTAGATATCATGCTCTACTTGACTCTTCTAATGGATTGCTTGTCCCACTGCAGTTAAACTTGATGTCTATTATATTTTATCAGTTTAACACTATTTAAGGCTAACGATAATTTATTCTGCATTATCTTAGTCATAATATTTTTTACTGGGCTAGTTGAGCTCACCCCTTTTCTTCCATTGTTCTCTTCAGAAAATGAGAATATAGCTGGGACTAGTCGGGGAACGGAGTGACGATCCAGATGTTACATTAGTAGTCCTCACTATTCTGTGAAATAGTGTGGCAATAAATGTTTTTAGGACTTATTTTGAGTTTGAATATTGTCTAGAAGACAATATTTGTATTAAAACTCACAGCTCATGTTGTATATTTAAGTTTCTATTTGTATTATGTACCATGTACTTGACGACTCAGAATGGGTGATGTATACCTATTTTGGGGGCGTCACACTGTCAACCCAGCAAATAGATCCTCCTCAGTAGGAGAATCAATGTCCTCCATGGGCTCCCCACTGTTAGAATCAATCCTCAGCTCTGTGGATACAACCCCAGCCGATGTAATCTCTGCCTCCATCTATGCAGTATACTCTGAAGAACGGCCCGGATTGCTAACAGTAAACTCAGTCCTCTCGCGCTGGGCCCAACAGGCATAAACCCTGGATTTATCCTCTGTTGATAAATGTCAAGAAGACAAACGCTGACCCAATGCCCCCTTAAAAGGATGAACATCCTAAAACTGGTCAAACTGTGCCATCACAGCCAGTGGGTGATACATGGCCATACCTCTCAAACCAGCTAGAGGAAGATAATCCATGCTAGGTGCATGAGCACTGAAGTTGTAGGGAGAACTAAGCCCTGAACACGGCAAAATGTCAAATGGATCCTCGATCCCTGCCAAGAACACTGACCAGGAAGCAGCGTCTGTACACTCCACCGACTGAAAGGATTAAGACATGGCTATCTCATGGGAAAATCAATACCCATGGCATCGAAAGGTGCCAATTGGTCTCAGGTGTGACATGAACCACACATACAGCAAGACTGAGCTACCTGTGAATACCCCTGCAGAATGGGTATGGCAATACGTGGCTGACCACAATATCTCTGCCACAATCATTGGTATAATGATATGTCCCTCCCTGAGAGCCTGCACTGCCATGACTACACCGATGTCTAGATGATCCATGTATAGTGGCATATACAGATAAGCCACTACACACATCATGAGTATATATACTCTAGCAACACACCACTGATCATCCGACGTGGTGAAATCCCCGAAGTGTTGTGCATAACAGTCTAATGAGCCGAATTTGTCTATCAGAAAATGCAGGGACACTACATGCTTGGAGGTGATCTCTTCCTTGGCTACTATATGCCTCAAGCTTATGAGGGTCATAAACTGTCATCTCATATCGTCGATAGACATCTGAGCGTAAGGCTTGTCTAAAGGCAAAGCTATCAAACACTCAAACTCCTCTAAAGTAGGGGTCAACTCCTGGTTCTCAAACAAGAATACCTGCCTCTCTGGTACCCAGTGCTCCAGCATGCCCTCTATAAAACCCACAGGGACCTGGAACATTAGGAGGGTCATAGAGTGATATAATAGCTGATCTACGGTCAGCCGATCTGGAGGTGACAAACTATCATACCATGATCTCAAACATGAGGCTACTAATACTGGTGGGGTGTGATCAATGTGGCTAACTGTCAAGGAAGACATCTGCGTAGGCCTTATTATAAGACCATCCAAGGTTCAATGCTGAACATCTCTTGACATATATATGCATAACATAATATATGCATGATAAACAATAGATGGCAATATGATGTTAAGAATGGAAAATAGTATATATACATTTCTAAGTACATCATCATCTAATACATTGTCTCTATATACAGCTAGAAAATACAAGGAAATGGGGCACAGCCGCCCAACAACTAATAGAGGCCTATCAAAAGATATAACGAGAATGGGGCACATCCACCCAGTATCTAACAGAGGCCTATCAAAAGATATAGAGAGAAATATATCAGAAGAAGTCAATGGTATTGATGTCAACATCATATATCTTATCCATCTGATGGAACTCCTCTTGAGTCACTGGATCTCCGCCAAGAGGGATATCATGCCGATACAATAGAGGATTTGTACCGGCAAAACTATATGGGCCACCTGAAGGGCCAACCTCTGAGATGGAAGGATGAAAAGTATCCGCCTCGGAAGGATCTCTGCCCAAATACTGGATAAAAAATTTTTCCTGGTCCAACTGCCGAGTCAAGCTATCAATCTGTGTTAAATGAGTAGGATCTTGAACGCAGGCCATCCAATCTGTCATCATCACGAATCTAGGAGCCATATCCCCCATGAACTGAGTGGCACGGGTCTGGGCTCCGATGGTACGAGGGGACCACCAGCAGTATAATACCTCCTGAATAAATGGACCCTCTAACAAAGTAAAGGCGTCAACTCCCATCAATGGGATATCACTGATAGACGACTACGACACAGGCTAATAACTTCTAATAGGAGGACAGATCGGTATACAGATCTCTCCTGTGGTGCTCCTGATAGCACGCTCTCCTAAATAGAGCTCCCATTATCCATCTGTGAAGAGAGGAATCCTACGAGTGGATATCACATACTCGACACCAGTCGAGAACCCATCCTCAAAGCCAACTGTCAAATGGTCCCCAGAATAGGGAACCCAGGTAATGACATCGTCTGTCAATAACTCCAATTGTAGGCGACAATGGGTGAAACCCTCAGCTATAGGAACCTCCACCAATGTGGAGTGATGCCATCACCGTCCTCGTGGGTAGGTGTCTAAACCTAACATGGTAATGGGACGCAGACATGGGAGCCTCTCATAGGCCCAAAACTACCAATACAAGAACAAACATCTACGGTCAGTCAACACTCTTAACCTATACATGGGGAATCAAAAGAGAAATACTCACTAGCAGAAACGGATAAAATCCTAGCCAAACCTCTGTTAAGCCTTGCGAACGCATGCACATTCCCCTGAGGAAATATGTAAAGGTATAGGAGCCCCAGTCATACTCTCCAATATGGTCCACCTCTCGTGTGGCGCTGACTAAAGTGAACGACACTGTGGAAGAGTTATCCGCTATGAAACAACCCCAGAGGATGACCAGGAACAATCTTTGAAGAATGCAATCCCTTACTCTCACATCAGCGGGTATGGACTCACTCAACGCACCACTCATAGCATCTTGATGAGTTGATTTTATACCTACGAATTGATCTCTAATCCAAGCTTAAACCGTGCTAGTTCTTTATTTTTATGTTTAATTTTACTTGTTTATTGTTGTTTTGTGTTTAGGTGTGGTGGCATGGCATCTGGATTTAAGAGGTGGTAAATTGGTTAAAGTTTGCATGAAAATGAGCAAAAGATGGAAAATAGCAGAAGGGACCCCCGCCGGGGCTGACCTTGTACATGTAAAATGTGAAGCCCCCAAATTCAGGTTCTCTAACCTCAGATTCGGTGCTCATGATCTATCATCATCATAAGCATTCTATAAACTATTACGGAATAATAAACATACATTGTTCATTATAATAAAGTTTCATAACATAGTCCCAAGGTCTTCTTAACCTTAACTTAAAACACACCATTCATATTACAAAAGGTTTACATAAGAAATTCCATCAGAGAATAATAATTAACATTAATTCTAAACTATTCTTGGATCTTGCCCTTGCCTTTGTCTTTCGTATTGGATCCTTCAGACTTAACTGAAATAAATGTCATGATATAGCAAGGGTAAACAACTAATTTACTTAGCAAGTTTATATACAAGGGAGATATATCATGACTAGAAAGAAGTTTTGCTTTTAATGTTCAACAGTAGTATAAGATTGTGAAGGAACATAAATTAATAATCAATAATTGAATATTCGAATAATTGAATAACATGTACTGAGTGATTTTGAAATAACCATGAATATTTGCCAAGGTTCTCAGTCATTTAAACTGGACCTCTTAATAAGTTTTGGTATTCAAGGGGATCAGCCTTTTATACCCCATGATTTATGCATAAACAATTAATAATCCGGCATCATGCCTTAATCAAATTCATCCTTTTCTTAGTCAAGAGTTCTTATCATATCAATTAAATAAGAACAGCTTTTTAAAACAATTTGATTTAACAAATTTAAACATGCTTGATCTAGCTGATACAATTAACATAGATCTATCTCATAAACAGCTCATGAATGAAAGAGCTTCAATTTAATTCGCAGTTCAATAATAATAGAACAGGAATTCAATTGCACGAAGTGCGAATCTCAATAAACAATATATATGTGAATAATCATCAATAATTATTCACTAACATGCTTTGAAAATAATAACTCGAGTTTGAGTTAGGGAACTTGTCTCGTTTGTAGGCTACGGCTACACAATTAAATTCGCAATTAAATTCTATCCGCTAGACAGTTTAATTATCTTCCTTTGAGAGACCTATAGTTAATCTTTCAATTAGCCATAACATAACATTAGATTATGTAATCAAATAGATATTATATATTACATTTAGTTCTTAGAAATATTATCCTGCCTCGATAATGATACTATTAAATAACAAATCCCTTTAATTCACTTAATATTATTAAACTTGATAATATTTAATTCACCTCTTAGTATTATTAGTTTACTAATAACACTTTTATTCACTTACTACTATTATTAACATCTTAATAATATTTTAATACTTTACTAATATTATTAATCCTCTTAATAATATTTTAATCATGCATTAATATTATTACTTTAATAATATCTTACTTATGCTTTAGTATCATTAATCAATTAATAATACTTTATTCATTTACTAATAGTATTAACCTTTTAATAATATTTTATTCAATTACTAATATTATTAATCATTTAATAATATTTTATTTCTTTACTAATGTTATTACATTTTTAATAATAATTTATTTAATCTCGAATATTATTATTTACTTAATAATATTTTAATCATCCAATAATGCTTTAATCTAATATTATTAATCTTTTAATAATATTTTAATCTAAGATTAATATTTTAATCTAATATTATTAGCCATTTAATAATATTTTAATCATTTATTTATGCTTAAATCAAATATTATTAACCATTCAAAAATATTTCAATAAAGTTTTAATCTTAATATTTTTATTTACTTAACAATATCAGATTCTAATATTATTAACATCATAATAATATTTTAATAATTTATTAGATCAATAAATAATTTATTCTAATTGTTCACCCATTAGTATACCACTTATTTAATACCCATAAAAGGTCATAGATAATATTTCTTATTATAAATTACTAAAATACCCTAACATAGTCAGAATATTATATATTAGGAGTATTCAAGCATTAAAATCAGATTTTCCTTATTTATGACATCATTTAACTATTTATTTCTTTTTATTCACAACTTCATCAATTTTAGGAAAAATACCAAATTGATTCCAACAATTCTTCTTTTCTGGATTTGGACAGTATATAACCCAACAATGATCCCCAAATATTTATGGAATTTTAGAAAGTGATTTAGGGGGTGTTTGTTTAGAGCTGAATGGAACCGAATTTGAATGGCTGAATCGGTCAGTGCGTTTGTTTTGGTCTGAATGGCTGAATCGGTAAGATAGACGATCTGAATGGCTAAGTAAGATTTTTTAAGTTGAATGACTGAATAAGCAGCTGAATGAAGTAAAAAAATATTAACTATTATATTAAGTAATATTAAATAAATTTACAATAATTTTTAATTTCTTTCATAAGGGTAAAATAATAAAGTTTTATCATTCAGATGTTTTAGACATGTCAATTATCAAACAGCTTTTTTCATTCAGATTCAGATTCAGCTCATTCAGATTTAGATTTAGATTTATTCAGTTTTTATCAAACACCCCCTTACTATTTTTAAAGTGCCTAAAACACTCGGATCTTGCTTTATTTTTCATAAATCGAGTTTTGCTCAGAAAATTCTGAAACTTTCAAGGTATACTCTCATAACATATATGAACATACTGTAAATTTTTCAGATTTTTTCAGTGTATATACTGTGAGAAATTCGGGTGTTAATATTTAGGAGCCCTTTACGAAAAAAGTGATTACACACAACCTACACATCGTAACGTGTCCGTTCTTTTTCCTACACGTAGATAACTTCTTAAGGTACCTCTGTGATTTTTGCCAAATTTTTAAAAGACTTGAAACTATCCAAAACAACCTTAAGAAAAATGGAGATAGTAGCTTTTTTAGGGTTTAAAGCTTTAATTCTCTGTGTGGACTGTTTTGGGGAAAACAGCCCCCATGGCTTCAATACTTGGTAGATTTGTGTTCTACCACTTGGGTTTACTAGATAACTCATGTATCTAGCACTCCTCTTTGATGGATCACAAATACAGGTTGTAAAACTTGAGTTACACAAGATTTAGTGGAAGAAAAACTAGGGTTTCACCCCTTGGAGAACATATGCTCATTTCCTTCCTCTAAATCTATATTCTAATACACAAGATAATTAGTCCTACACATGAGACATGTAGAACTATGGTACTTTGAGTATTAGACCATAACCCCTATATATTTTGAGGCAAAAACCAAAATAGAAGAAGAATAAGAAAAAGAATGGAAGAGAACATCACCTAGTTTTCTTTGCTATCCTTGTTGTTCTTCCAAAGTAGGTTATAAATTTAGGATGCATGAACAATAAACTCCTCTTCCTCTCTAGAATCTGAACTTTTCCTCTCTCTCTTGCTAAGCTTTGTGTTTTGATGGGTTGGGAGAAAATAGAAGAAGAAGAAGAATGGTGGAGGAGGAAAATGAAATGAGATAGCTATAATGTTGGTGAATTGGAGTGGAATGGTAATATCCCTCATGTTTCTTTTGCCCCTTGGACAAAAGGTTTAGCCTTATCCCTTCCTAATCATGCCTAATTATGACATTAAGGTTGCTAATTAGGCTTTCCACCAATGAGAGCATGACACACTTGTCTTTATGTGTAAGACTTCTACTTATGGAACTTGATTAGCTTAATAATCTTGCCTTAAAAGGCTAATGTGGCCAGCTATATATATGCCCACTAATTCCTTCATTTAGCTTTTATTTTAATGCATAAATTATATAAATCAAAGGTCTAAAATACCCTTAATCAAGTGGGCTAAGTTTGGGCTTGCATTTTATTTCTTTTAGGCTTCTTCTTTGATTGTTTTGGGCCATGTAATAAACATAGTCTAACAATTTTAATATATGTTACCCTAATTATTTATTTAGGATTTTCATTCCTAATCTTATGAAATTTAATTACTTATACATGTGACTTTAGCTCATAACCTAATTAGGTGTACTAGAAATAGGTTTAAAATTATTAGTCACTTAAAATAACAAAATTATCCACTTAAGTTAGTATACATATTAAATACTAACCTTTCCTTATTACCATAACCCTTAGGTTATTTCATTGTCTCAACTAATGTATAATTAGGTTATGAAGCTTTCATTTTTAATGAAATCTATAAATGTATATATCCATAACTATAGTATATATGTTTATTGATCCATGCACCACTTCGCATATGTTGTCACATATTAAATCACTATATAGCACAAAGTTTTAAATATCAATAATGTACATGCATATGTAGTGACTTGAAATTCACGGTTATTACATCATCCCCCCTTATAAGAATTTCGTCCCCGGAATTACACATAGGGTTACACAAAAAGATGTGGATAATTTTCCCTCATCTTATCTTCGAGTTCCCACACAGCTTCATCTGCATTGTGGTTCCTCCAAAGAAATTTTACAGAATGTATAACCTTATTTCGTAATTTTTGCTCTTTTCTATCTAAAATTTCTACCGGAATTTCCTCGTATGACAAATCTTTTTCGACCTGAATTGGCTTGTACGATATCACGTGCTTGTAATCAGGCTTATATGGTTGTAGCACTAAGACATGAAACACATTATGAATATGTTCCAGTTCAGGAGGTAGAGCTACCTCGTACGCCACTTCGCCTATCTTCCTCAAGATCTCGAAGGGTCCAATAAATCTCGAACTCAGTTTACCTTTCTTTCTAAACCTTATCTTCCTTTTCTAGGGAGATACTTTCAAAAATGCATAGCTTCCCACTTCAAAATCTCTCTTCTGGCGATGTAAGTCTGCATACTTCTTCTAGCGATCTTGAGCTGCTACTAGCTGGGCTCTTATCACCTTAATGATCTCTACGGTCTGTTGCACCAGTTTTGGTCCCAACAGTCGACGTTCACCCACTTCATCCCAGCATAAGGGCGTCCTATATTTCCTCCCATATAGTGCTTTGTACGGTGGCATTCCAATCCTGGCGTGATAACTATTGTTGTGTGCGAACTCTACTAATAGAAGATGATCCTCCCAACTACCCTTGAAGTCCATCACACAAGCTCTGAGCATGTCTTCAAGTGTTTGAATCATTCTTTCACTTTGCCCATCGGTCTGCGAATGATACGCGGTGCTCATCCGTAGTTGCGTCCCCATTCTTTCTTGAAGACTCTTTTAGAAGTTTGACGTGAATCGCGAATCTCTATCTGATATAATAGATACTGGTACGCCATGTCTCGAGATAATTTATTTGATATATAATTTGGCTAGCTGGTCCAAACTTAACCTAATCTTGATCGGTAAGAAGTGAGCTGACTTCGTAAGACGATCTACAATCACCCATATGGCGCCGTGCCCTTTTGCACTGCTGGAAGTCCCACCATAAAATCTATCGCGATGTGCTCCCATTTCTACTCTGGAATCTCTAAAGGCTGTAGTAATCCACTCAGTCGTTGATGCTCTACCTTGACTCTCTGACAAGTTAGACATCTGCTGACGCATTCTGTAACTTCTCTCTTTAGGCTTGGCCACTAAAAGTGTTGACACAAATATTGATACATCTTTATGCTTCCTGGGTGTATCGAGTACGTCGTACTGTGCACTTCTTACAAAATCTCCTCTCTTAGTTCTGGTACTGATGGTACCCAAATTCGTCCTTCAAAGTTTAGCAGTTCGGTGCCATCAATCTTGTATTTCAATTCGTCGCCTTCAGCTAACTACTTCTTGATGTTGTCGTAATCTTTGTCCTTCTCTTGTGCCTCTTTAACTTTATCTAATAAAGTCGGGCTCACTGCCACTGCAAATAATTTATCTTTGATCACCATCGGATACTTAACCTCTAAGTCCAGTCGTTCGAAATCTTTCACCAATTCCTCTTGAATGGTCAACTTCATTAACTTCTCCCTGTCTTTTCTGCTCAGGGCATCTGCCACTACATTTGCTTTGCCTTAATGGTACAGAATCTCACAATCATAATCTTTGATCAATTCCAGCCATCGGCGCTGCCTCATGTTTAGGTCCTTCTGCGTGAAGATATACTTCAGAATCTTGTGATCCGTATATATCTCACATTTCTCGCCATATAAATAGTACCTCTAAATCTTGAAGGCAAACACTACCCCTGCTAACTCTAGGTCATGAGTCGGATAACCCTTCTCATAGTCCTTCAGCTGACGTGAAACGTATGCAATGACTTTGCTGTGCTGCATCAGTATACAGCCAAGACCCTTGTGTGACGCATCACTATACACTACAAATCCTCCTGTGTTGTTTGGTAAAGCCAACACATGTGCTTGACTAAGTCTCTTCTTCAATTCTATCAAACTATCCTCACATTTCACCGTCTAAACGAACTTCACCGTCTTTCTAGTAAGGTTGGTCAATGGTGATGCTATCTTTAAAAAATCTTGGATGAATCTCCGATAGTATCCTGCTAATCCCAAGAAACTCCTGATTTCTGTCGGCATCTTTGGTTGTTCCAAGTTGATAATCGCTTCTACTTTTACTGGATCCGCCGAAACACCATCCTTGTCGATAACGTGACCCAAAAACTGCACTATCTGCAGCCAAAACTCACACTTGGAGAACTTTGAATACAACTTCTCCCTCCTTAACGTCTCCAATACTATCCTTAGATGTTCAGTGCGTTCTTCCTCCGTCTCTAAATATACCAGAATGTCATCGATGAACATAACAACAAACTTATCCAAATACTTTTTAAACACTTTGTTTATCAAGTCCATGAACACTGCTGGTGTATTCGTCAATCCAAATGACATTGCCAGAAACTCAAAGTGTCCATACCGAGTTCTGAATGCCGTCTTTGGAACATCCTCTTACCTCACCTTCAGTTGGTGATAACCTGTCCTCAAGTTGATTTTTGAAAAGTATTTCACCCCCCTCAATTGATCAAACAAAACGTCGATCCTGGGCAACGGGTACGTGTTCTTAATGGTGACCTTGTTCAACTCTAGGTAGTCGATACAAAGCCTTAATGACCCATTTTTCTTCTTTACGAATAAGACTGGTGCTCCCCACAGTGATACGCTAGGTCGAATGTATCCCTTATCTAACAACTCATGTAGTTGAACCATCAGTTCCTTCATTTCTATCGTAGCCATACGATACGGCGCTTTGGATACCGGTGTTGTCCCTGGTGCCAAATCGATAACAAACTCTACCTCTCTATCTGGTGGCAATCCCGGAATCTCATCTGGGAAGACATCAACGAATTCCCTTACAATAGTTATCTGACCCAGTTCACCCTCGATTCTGCGGGTATCCACAACGTGAGCCAAATAACCTATACAACCCTTCCTAAGCAACTTTTTTGCTTGCATCATCGTTAGACAACAAGATTGTCCCGGTGATTTACTTCCATGAAATACCACATTCGACTTATTTAGAATATTTAGGTGTATGCACTTTTTCTTACACTCAATGACTACTCCGTGACTCAATAACCAATCCATCCCGAGGATTACATCAAACTCTCCAAGACGAATCGGTATCAAATCCTTGTTAAGCTTAAACCCTCTTACATCAGCACAATAATTCCTATGGATGTAGTCTACAGGGATAATTTTTTTGTTCGCTACTTCTACATTCATTGGGTGTTCTAATAGTTCGCGAGGTAAACTTAATCTTTAAGCAAATTCATCAGATACGAAAGAACATGAAGCTCCCGAATCGAATATCACATAGGCATTTATATTGTTGATCGAAATTATACCCGACACCACCTCCCTAGATGCCACGGCATCTTGCACTGTCATATTGAATGTCCTCGCTGTTGGTTTATTTGGCTGGGCTGGTCCTCCACTGGTTGTCCTAGTGTTATTGCCCCTGTTGCCATTTTCGCCATCTGTACTTTTCTTCCTCGAGCAATCCTTGATCTGACGTCCCGCTTCACTGTAATAACCCGATATTTTCTATATAATTAAATAAGAAATTTTGCGTATAAATTTTTTTTTAAAAATAAATATGGAAATATGTGCAAGGTAATGTGTATCCATGTTTGTGATAAATAAAAATTTATTTATTACATTAATAATTACGAATAATTTTTTTTATGAATTATTAATCATTATAAATTATGTTCTTATAATAATTAATTTTATAGTAGAAATATTTTTATGACTTATTTTTCATGAAAATATAATTATATATTATTTTAATAATATTTGAAATGATTATTAGTATTATTATAATAACTATTTTATTATGTGAATTTATTTAGATTAGTTAAGTCAATTATTTTAACTTAATTAATAATGTTATATATGCAAGATAAATCAGATATAGAATCCAAACCCTAATTTTGGATTTTGATTAAGGAAAGAGAATAATAGTATGATATTATTTTTATTTCAGTGCTATAAATATGTACTGTATGTACGTATTGATAATGGTTTGCCAATTACGGTACAGTATTACAAAACCCTAGTATCAAACTAATAAAACTTAATACATAAGTCAATTACGAATGTAAGATGTATCAAGTTATTGTGTTATGTGATTAGTGTCCATTATTATAGATTTGATTAGGTAAACCCTAATTTCTAAAATTTGAAAACCCTAATTTCAAAAAAATTGGAAATCCTAATTAGTAATTAGAAACCCTAATTGTTAAATAGAAACCCTAATGCTAATTAGTAAACTATTAAACTTAATTTCATGTCTAGTGTAATTAGAAAACCTAACTAATTAGCAAACCCTAATTTTCTATTTTTAGAAACTAATTTTGCTATTTTAAAACCCTAAATAAAAAAGTCCTAAAAATCTATTTTTTAAAAAAATCTTAGGATTAAACCCTAAGGGTTAAATTCAAAGGGTCAAACCCTGAGGGTTTGCCAATATTACAAAATTACCATTAAAATCACAAGACAATTGACCAAACTACCCTTATGCATATTTTATTAAGCTAACTTGTCAAAGCTGCCAAAACATTAGTTGCTCAACAACTCTATCTACTCCTTTGACTAAAATCTCCAGCAAATCAGCCATATATCTCGGCAAGTTCATTGCATCCATGTAATATATAAGATCAAGGAGAGATAAATTTCATTAGTTGCTTATTTATACACAAACACGCCTCCAAGACCATCTCTCTCTAAAACCTCCCAAATTCCCTTGCTAGATCTGTGACAAACAAGATTTCGTAATTTAATTTTAATATTTATTGAATTAAAAAAATATTTTTCGATGAATTAATTATTAGATTAAATAATTAATTCATGAAGTTGTAGTAGATTAATTTAATTATATGTGTTATATTTATTAAATTAATGTGGAGAATAATTATTATTTCATTTAATTTAAATGAAATATTTAATAAGCATAATGTTATTTTAATTAATGTAATATATAATTAGAGATTTAATAATTTGACATAATTAATAAATAAGAAATTAATTATGTAATTATGTAATTATGTGAATTAATGAGAAATTATTATATTTTATTTAATTTAAATTAAATAAATTAATTGAGTTATTTTATAAAGGGTGTGACATTATTTAAACTATATGATAAAATAGTTTATTAAATTATTTGAGTTTAAGCCTTTAAGGCTAGCCAAACATGGCACTAGTGGAGGTTGAGGGCAGTTAACCCATGATGGGTAACTGACCTCCACAACACGTCAGTTTAATTGATATTCGACGTCTTCTTTATTTCTTCATTTTACCAAGTCTGATAAAACTAGTTAGAGAGAATTTGTCAAAAAGTTTCGAGAGAGAATTATCAGAGAAATTGTGAGTGTGTACGTGAGGTTTTCAAACAATTCCAGCGGTGTTAGCAAGGATTACTGAGCAATTAGAAGGTATGTTTTATAATCTTCACATATATGTTTTATAGTATATTTCCTTAGTCTTGGTGTTCTTGAAGTTCACTGTGTTTTATGGTATAGGTTCTGAAATTCATATTTGATAGTTGAGTATGGAATTATGAAGTTGTAATAGTATAACTATCCTATATATACATATCGATGATTGTATGATGAAACGTGTATGTGGTTATTTCGTCAAAAGAAGGAAATTGGTTTATAGTAAAAACATATGAGTATGAATATGATTTTTGTAAGATAAAAAAATTAGTGTATGTTAATTGTGAAGTTGTGAAATTGAACCTTGTATATGATAATGGGGTAAGAAATTCAGAGAAACATAGTTTAAAAGGAATCAAATTTGGTTTATTATGGGTTTACAGTGTTCACTGTGTAAACAAACATCGATAATGGAGTTTTGGGTTTTTAAAACAGTGCGTACAATGATTTAAGTTTTCTAAAAATCGATGTTTAAGTTGTGTTAATTTAGTATTTGTATGCTTGGTGAAGTTTATGTGTAATTCGCATAAGTTATACATGTTAATTGGTGTTAGAAATTAAGACATAGCTTTGTTCTGTGTTTTGTTTTGAGGTGTTCTGTAATTCGGAGCATCAGCGCCAAGTTTCGCGCCCTAGCTCTGAATTTCGCGCCCCAGCGCCAAAATTAGAGCCCCAGCGCCAAAGTTCACGTCCCGGCGCCACTGGCTAGCCTATTCTTCGCGCCCCGGCGCTAGAATTCGCGCCCCAATGCTGGAATTCGCACCCCAGTGCCACTGTCTCGCCCCCCAGCGCTGGAAAAGTGGTCAAGGTTGGACAATTTTAACCTCATGTAGTAAAATGGCCATAACGTTTTCATACGAACTCCGATTGAGGTGATTCAAGATGATTCGGAATGAGGACGAATATACCTACAACTTTAGTTCTCTAAGGTTTTCAATTTTAGGTCATTAGGTAGGATCAAAATGGTCATCTTTAGGACTTTTGTGTTTTCGGAGGCAATCGGAGGGCGTCGGGCATGCACATATGCATGTGTAGTGCTCCTGACCATAAAAGATGATGTCCTAAGTTAAAAAACATGAATATTAGTTAATATTATGATGCTTAACATTAATAAATAATGTATTAGATAAGTTATAGAAATATAGTAAGCATACACAAGAGAGCCAAATCAGGCGTGTGACGAATGAACGTCGAAACGATGTGCCAAGTGTTAATGAACTTAAAAAGTGTTTCAATTCAATTGAAATGAATATTATAAGATATGGAGTGGAATTAATATAAAGCCAATAAGTAGTCCTAGCAAGACTTAGCACTTGAATGAACTGCGTATATAAAATACAGTGAGATATAAGTTGAAAGTTAACACAATTAAGTTGAACATTGTGTATTTATTAATAGAAAAGATTATGAGACGTAGAGTAGAGTTACATTACAATTAATATGTGTTGTTATGTGACTAATATTTAGTGTGTATGATTATATAATTGCGTAGGGCACGTGAAGTATAGATAGCTGTAAGCTGTTAAACTGTTATTGGTAAACAACAATCAAGGCAAGTATTTCGGTTCCTATTTTCTACGTGGACTTGATGAACTGTTTTAAATTGCATGACATGTGATATGTGTTATAAGCAAGCATAATATATTAATCATGTTGTATCATGAAATGTTAAAGTCAATCTACGACTACAGTGTTTTGGTTAAATAATGATGATTGAGTAAGGAACTCAATTTTTATATTTGTTATGTGAATTAAAAAGCATGTATGCCATGTTACTTTAATCATTATGATATGTATGTTGAGCATGTTATTATGTGCTATGTGATGCATGAAAACTGTTAGATTTTGCTGGGCTGTCGAGCTCACTCTTGCAAATAACTACTTTTGCAGGTTAAGATTTTAAGGTAAGGATATATGCTAAGTGAGATATAGAGATCTATATTCACGAAGATTACTTATGTTTTATGAAAAATGTATTTAAGATTTTGAATGTAACATGTTGTTGAGTTATAAGTTGAGATATCCAGTGTATATGGATATCTATTTATGATGTAAGACTTTGTATAGTCATTTTGTTGTAACAATTCATGATATATGTTTGAATCGAAGGGATGTAATGTAAAGGTTGCGATTTAGGGCAATAAAGAAGGAAATGTACAAAAGTTTTAAATATTCTGTAATTTTAGTGATTTTTAATATCGAATAATGATGTAAAATTAGAGGTTGAATACATGGTTAACGACCGAAGTCGAGATTTAAATTGTATGGGTTTTGGGGTCGTTACAAGATCAGTCACAAAATAAGCCCCACTATCACTTATATTAGATCAGAAGCTAAGAATCAAGATTTTGTAAAGAGAGATATAAAACCCTAACTTAGATTCTGATCTTGATTGCTATGATAAAAGTTATAAGTAAGTGTTAAAATGTGTTGTATGTAGAGTATAATGATGATCTAGGTGGCTAGATGTTAGATCCATAACATCTAGAGGCTCGGATTTGGTGTTTTCAAAAATCTAGAAAAATTTCAAAGTGTTGCCTGACAACTAATGTCAGACCTCCTAGATCTCATCCTGTTTATGTAATTTGCTATTTAAATGTTTTAACATGTAGTATGTTGTGAGATCTTTGATCTGGAACTGGAATTAGAGTCAGAGGATGTGTAGATTTCATGTTATTGTTGGTCAAACTCAGTTGACCGAGCATGACTGGGCAATTTTGGGTAACCCAGAAACTGCCCAGATCGTGTCTGACAAGATATTGTTGATTCCATATCTGTCAGGTTTTTGTTGCTATGTTCTTGTGGTTGCATCTAAGTTGTAGTATGTTGTTTGGACTACATGTTTATGCCTTAAAATCTCTTAAACATCAAACGAGTCGATTACAGTGGCTGGTCAAAGTAAGTCTGAAGACCACGATTTTGATTTTCTAGGTAACCCAAAAAACTTATGGTCATGGTCTCTGACATAGTTTGACCAGCTTAGATCTTATGATGTTAATGTTGTTATATTGTTATTATGTAATAGATCTGTTCATTTGCATGCTAGCTACAACCTAGAACTCTTAAATCAATAAACCATCACATGGATTGCAAGTTCTGGAAGCCCAAATATGCATATTCGAACTGTTCTTCATTTCTGGGTAACCCAGAAAATGAACAACAGCTCTGACAACCTTTTTAATTGCTTAGAAATTTCTGATTAATGATGTTTAGACTTGACCATTGTTTCAAGAATGTATTCTGTTAGTTTGTCTACAAAGCCCGACGTCTAGATCACTTATAAATGACTAGATTGAAAGTTTCAAAGCCATCAATAGCATTGACCGGTCATGACCTTAGAATTCTGGGCAGCCCAGAAACGTAAAGAACTGTCTGATAGTGATTTCAAAGCTTTATAACTTTCGATTGTGATGTTGTATGACTTTATTATTTATTGTTACATGTAGTCTTACACTAGTTCCACAAGATTCGATCATTAGCTAGCCTAGAAACACATTATACACTAATCTATGCTTGGTCAAATATGGCTACTCGGTAACTGGCTATGAATGTTCTTGAGCCTCAAGAACACCTAAGGCGACAGATTCTGTTGCTAAAGGCTATAGCGACAGATTTAACAATTTTAATTATTTAATTTTTTAAAAATCATTTAAAAATAGTAAATAAATACCGAAAATTACAAAAATTATTTTAAAAATTATTTTAAGTTATAAAAATTAACTTTTAATATTTTGACATATTTTTCATAAATATTAATATTTATTTGGATATTATTGATATTTAATTTATTTAAAAAATGCATTAAATAAATTAATTTAAAATAATTTTATTATATTAAAAATTATTTTAAATGATAAAAAGGTATTTAATAATATTTTAAGTTATAAAATATAACTTTTAAAAATTTAAGATAAATTTCATTAATTATTTAATATTAATGATAATTGATTTATTTAATAATTATATTAAATAATTTAATTTAAAAATGATTTTAATATTAGAAAAATCATTTTAAATGAAAACAAATAGTTTAAAAATATTTTAAGTTATAAAATATAACTTTTAATATTTAAAGGTAAATTTCATTAATAAGTTAATATTAAATGATATTAGAGTTATTTAATAATAATATTAAATAAATAAATTAAAAATGGTTTTATTGATTTAAAAATCATTTAAAAAGGAAATAAATGAATTAAAAATATTTTAAGTTTTAATTAATGACTTTTAATTTTTGATAAATAATACATTAATAATTAAATATTAATGATAATTATTTAAAAATGATTTTAATTCTTTTAAAAATCATTTAAGGGTAATAAAAATATTTTAAAAATATTTTGAGTTATTATAAATAACTTTAATATTTTGGCAATGGTTTCATTAATAATTTAACATTAATTATAATAAAATTATTTAGTATTTAAATCATTTAAAAATGATTTCAGTATTTGAAAAATTATGATAAATTATAAAAATTATTTAAAAATTATTATAAGGCTATGAAAAATAACACGACTGATATTTAAAATATCTATAGTAATATTGAACTACAGAATAGAGTCTTAGACTCGATATTTACTCAATAAAGCCGTCGGTATATCGAAATATTTCAAAAATTGATCTGGACTTAGATAATTGGACTAGATACATGTTTGTTTATGTTCCAATGACCGCTAAACCTATGTGACAATGTGATAGGGTTATGTGCTGACTGCGAATAGCAGTACTATGTGTTACAGTATGTTATTCTAATCAAACGAATGATCTTATTAATGATATGTTATGATATAAAAGATAAAAATAAGTTGCATTATTGTAAGCAGCAGCTCAGGCAAGTATCCTAACTTTATATTTCTTTTATGCAATGGACATGGGTAAGAAAGTTTCAAAATTATATTATTATTGTGCCATATTATTAACTCCATTATTATCGATTGTGTATCCAATCTTTTGTACTCATACATGTTCTTAAATTATCCAATCATTGTTTATCAATACAGTACTATTGTACAATCCAGATATTTATTCTATTCATTAATTTCTAAGTATGGTTAGACAAGTGTCCTCACTTGGATGATCATTGTATTTAATCACATGTTTGATACATACTAGTTATTTTTCAGTATGTATGCGTTGACTTAAAAGCCGTCCAGGATATTTGATTCGGCTAGACACAAAACTCAAAATTATTGTTGAACAAGATAGAACTTTTGTAAGACCCTAATTTTTTAATAAAGATGATTTTTCTATAAATATCATTTTTAAATATCATGAAATAAATTTGATATAATGTTATAGTTGTGGGTAATATTTATAAATTTTGCAAAGTACGTAAGTTGTTGTATAATATTCGATTGGCCGGGAAATATTCGTTTTAACATGGAATATTCGTACGACGGCACAATCATTGGTGGACCCCACAACCGAATTATTGTAGGATTGAGAAAATGATAAAAATATTTTATAAAAATAGCGACGAAAGTTTTACCGTTAACTGTTGAAATACTCGGTGTTAAAAGTACAGTAATACGCGTGGGTGCATTGTACCACACGGTATTGATTATTGATGCTTACGTGAGAAGTCACTCGTTTTGTTCATTATTGTTACAGTAATTGCTGCATAGTATCTCACATTGTTTGATTCAATTATTGTCAGTATTTTATAATCAATAATTGAGATTATTAATATTATTATTTGTAATATTAACGATGTCTAGAAGTTCTGTCAAGGAGAGGTTTGGTCACCTAATTGCCCCCTCTTTCCTGGGAACGATCTGGTCGATTAATATATTGAGGTGTCTTTTTATGAAGTCACGAAATTTATATATATATATATATATATATATATATATATATATATATATATATATATATATATATATATATATATATATTTGTTTTATTAGTATTATTAATGTAATAAAACAGAAAAGCTTTTTATATAAAATAGAATATTTTTATAAAGTTATCTGTTTTATTAGACTATAAATAGAATATATTATATTCTATTATGCATAGTATTTTGTATAGTAAATTTTTTTTATATAAAACAGAATACTTTTATAAAATTATTTGTTTTATTAGATTTTAAATAAAATATATTATATTTTATTATGCATAGTGTTTGTATAGTGCCTGCATAGTATTTGTATAGTAAAATTTTTTTATATAAAACATAATACTTTTTATAAAGTTTTATTTTATTTGATTTTAAATAGAATATATTATATTTTATTGCATAGTGCAGCATAGTATCCTTTCCATTCTCCTATAAATAGGGTGCTTAGTTAGAATTGAAATCACACCAGAAATTCAGAGAATTTTCTTCTATAATCTTGAGCGTATTTCTTTAGAGTTTTCAGAAGCTTTGAGCGTAGAAAAAATAGTATAAGTTTTCTTCAAGAATAACCTAGCCCTACCAGTCAGAATACTCTTCTTTTACGGTAAGGGGTATTATTCTTTCATATTCATGAAGAGAATTATTTTCTTTCCAATACTCGTAAGAGATATTATTCCATTCTTTATTATTATGTTGGAATAACTTGTCTATGCGAAGTACCGCATACATGGAGAAATTCTGTTGTTATTCCATTATTTATCATTCTATTGGACTATCGTGTCTGTGCGTTTATGCATGACCTGGTTCTATTATTTATTATTCTGTTGGAATATCTTGTCTGGGCGTTTACGCATGACCTGGTTTCATTATTTATTATTCTATTGGAATATCATGTATGTGCGTGGTGTCAACTCATGGAATATCAGTTGACCCAGCAAAGATTGAAACTATTCAAAGCTGGGAGCAACCCAAATCAGTGATCGAAGTACATAGTTTTCTCGACTTAGCTGGTTATTATCAGAGATTCGTCGAAGGATTTTCTCGAATCGCTACTCCACTAACTCAGCTGACTCGAAAAGATACAAAATTCGGTTGGAGCGAGGAATGTGAGAAGAGTTTTCAAGAACTCAAGAGGAGACTCATTTCAGTACCTGTTCTGACAATACCATCTGGCTCGGAGGGATTTTTCATCCATAGTGATGTTTCGGGCAAAGGGTTAGGATGTGTTCTCATGCAACATGGGAAAGTCATAGCCTATGTCTCTCGACAACTCAAAGAATATGATAGGAATTATCCTACTCATGATCTAGAGTTGGCAGCAGTCGTTTTTGCACTAAAGATTTGGAGGCATTACTTGTATGGGAAGAAAATAGAGATCTTTACGGATCATAAAAGCCTCAAATATTTCTTCACTCAAAAGGAACTCAACATGCGACAGCGACGTTGGCTTGAACTGTTGAAAGATTATGATCATACCATCCTGGAAAAGCGAACGTGGTAGTTAACACATTGAGTAGAAGATCATATGCGGGTAAGAGTGCGATATTATCAACGCAAAAGCCCATTTTGTATGATTTGCAAAGGATGGAGATAGAGTCAAAGACTCTAGGGACCCATGTGATGATGATGAATATACGAGTAGAACTAAATTTAATTGATAAAGTTAAGGCTGCTCAAGCTATAGACCTAGAGCTGATGCGTATGAGAAAGAAAGTGCAAGAAGGTGCTATGCCGGAAGCAAGAATCGATGAAGAAGGAATACTTCGTGTCAAATCTAGACTTTGTGTTCCTAACGACCCTGATTTAAAGTATAAAATCATGATGGAGGCGGACAACACACCGTTTGCAATCAATCCTAGGAGTCCCAAAATGTATCATGATCTTCGACATACATTTTGGTGGGGCAATATGAAGAGAGAGATAGCACTGTTTATCTCAAGGTGTCTAACGTGTCAACGAGTCAAGGCGGAGCATCAAGTACCAAAAGGTCCATTGTAACCACTTAAAATTCCAGAATGGAAGTGGGAGCACATTACCATGAATTTCGTTTCTGGTCTTCCCAAGGTTTATCAAGGCATAGATATAATTTGGGTCATTATTGATAGATTGACCAAGTCTTCTCACTTCTTATCTATACGAGAAACTTATACACTTGAACATCTTGCTTGTATGTACATAAACGAGATTGTAAGATTGCATGGAATGCTAGTATCCATAGTTTCTGATCGAGACTCAAGATTCACTTCATAATTTTGGGTTAGTTTGTAGAAAGTTATGGGCACGGATTTACGATTTAGTTTGGCATATCATCCTCAAACGGACGGGCAGTCAGTGAGGACTATTCAAACTCTTGAAGATCTATTAAGACTTTGTGTCCTTGATTTCAAGGGAACTTGGGACAAGTTCTTACCATTGGTGGAGTTTTCCAACAACAACAACTATCAAGCAAGTATTAGCGTGGCTCCATTCGAAGCGTTGTATGGAAGAAAGTGTCGTTCTCTAGTATGCTGGGATGAGGTGGGTGAAGTAACGTTGTTAAGATCGGAGTAGATACGTATGACTACGGAAAAGATTCAAACAATCCGGTAACGTATAAAAACCTCACAAGATCGACAAAAGAGTTATGCTGATCTTCATCGAAAGGACGTGAAATTCGATATTGGAGATCATGTGTTGTTACGTGTTGCTCCATGGAAAGGAGTTACGAGTTTTGGAAAGAGAAGAAAGCTCAATCCTCGATTCATTGGCTCATTTTTAATCCTCGATCAAGTAGGAACTGTGGCTTATAGACTCGCTTTACCGCCAAGTATGTCTCATGTTTATAACGTTTTTTATATATCCATATTACGTAAATATGTGGAAGACCCGAACCACATTATTGAGTTAGAACCGGACGAAATAGCGAAAGATTTGACGTATGAAGATGTTCCTGTTCAAATCTTCGATAAGAAGGAACATATTCTACGCTCCAAGGTTATACCTCAAGTCAAAGTTTTGTGGAGAAATCACGATATTGAGGAAATGACCTAGGAGTTAGAATCTGAAATGAAATCAAGGTATCCTTACCTCTTCGACATACCAGGTACGTACCCTAATTTCGAGGGCGAAATTTTATAAGAAGGGGAGGTTGTAAGACCCTAATTTTTTAATAAAGATGATTTTTCTATAAATATTATTTTTAAATATTCTGAAATGAATTTGATATAATGTTATAGTTGTGGGTAATATTTATAAATTTTGCAAAGTACGCAAGTTGTTGTATAATATTCGATTGGTCGAGGAATATTCGTTTTAACAGAGAATATTTGTACGACGACACAATTATTGGTGGGCCCCACAATAAAATTATTATTGGATTGAGAAAACGACAAAAAAGCTTTATGAAAATAACGGCGAAAGTTTTACCGTTAACTGTTGAAACACTCGGTGTTAAAAGTACAGTAATATGCGTGGTTGTATAGTAGCACACGGTATTAATTATTGATGCTTACGTGAGAAGTCACTCAGTTTTGTTCAATTATTGTTACAGTAATTGCTGCATAGTATCTCACGTTATTTGATTCAATTATTGTCAATATTTTATAATCAATAATTGAGACAAAAAAGTTTTTAATATTATTATTTGTAATATTAACGATGTCTAGAAGTTCTGTCAATGTGAGGTTTGGTCACCAAATTGCGCGCCAATAGGAAGAAATCCTTATTGGAAAGCCCCCTCTTTCCTGGGAACGACCTGGTCGATTAATATTATGAATTATAATAATGATGATAAATGTTGTTAATTATATTGAGGTGTCTTTTTATGAAGTCACGAACGTTTATATATATATATATATATATATATATATATATATATATATATATATATATATATATATATATATATATATATTTGTTTTATTAGTTTTATTAGTATTATTAATGTAATAGAACAGAAAAGCTTTTTATATAAAACAGAATACTTTTATAAAGTCATCTATTTTATTAGACTATAAATAGAATATATTATATTCTATTATGCATAGTGTTTTGCATAGTAAAATCTTTTTATATAAAACAGAATACTTTTATAAAGTTATTTATTTTATTAGATTTTAAATAGAATATATTATATTTTATTATGCATAGTGTTTGCATAGTGCCTGCGTAGTGTTTGCATAGTAAAAACTTTTTATATAAAACAGAATACTTTTTATAAAGTTTTGTTTTATTTGATTATAAATAGAATATATTATATTTTATTGCATAGTACAACATAGTATCATTTCCATTCTCCTATAAATATGATGCTTAGTTAGAATTGAAATCACACTAGAAATTCAGAGAATTCTCTTCTATAATCTTGAGTGTATTTCTTTAGAGTTTTCAGAAGCTTTGAGCGTAGAAAAAACAGTATAAGTTTTTTTCAAGAATATCCTCGCCCTACCAGTCGGAGTACTCTTCTTTTACGGTAAGGGGTATTATTCTTTCATATTCATGAAGAGAATTATTTTCTTTCCAATACTCATAAGTGTTGTTATTCCATTCTTTATTATTATGTTGGAATAACCTGTCTATGTGAAGTACCGCATACATGGTGAAATTCTGTTGTTATTCCATTATTTATCATTCTATTGGAACATCATGTTTGTGTGTTTACGCATGACCTGGTTCCATTATTTATTATTCTGTTGGAATATCATGTCTGTGCGTTTACGCATGACTTGGTTCCATTCTTTATTTTTCTGTTGGAATAACCTGTCTGTGTGGTCTATCGTATGCTTGGTGAATTCTTTTGTTATTCCATTCTTTATTATACTCAGTTGGTTAAAGTTTTAGCTTTTATACTCCATGAAATTAGTGGAATATCTTTGATGTTTGCGCTTCATCTAGTATCTTTTCATGAAAATATTCTTCTGAGCATTCTTGAATTTTACTCTACAAAGCAGTATCATGTTGACAATTTGGACGTTGTTGGTTCCTGGATAAATTAATTCTTGAACTTATTTTATTGAATTCTTATATCATTTTCATCTTCCTCATGCTTATATTTTGTTGAAAGTCATCTGTGGCCTGTAGTACATAGATGGACTTGGTATGATTATGACCAGGGATTATTCGGTGTAATCATGACCGTAATGTTACAAATGATGTGGTAAAAGTCTTCATTGGCCCGTAGTGCATTGATGGACAGTTGTTCGCATGATCATGACCATTGATGAATACATGAATATCCTTAGCCCGTAGTGCATGGATAATTTGTGGTCGTGATACTAATGAATATCTTTGGCCATAGTGCATGGATGATGTGGATTATTTATTAAGCTGAGTCTAAGCGATAAAAGTGATGAAAAACCTTTTTAAATCGTAAAAGATAGTAGATTTTATTCTCTACTTTACTCTTTTAATGGATAGCTTGTTCCGCTGCAGTTAAACTTGATGTTTGTTATATTTTATCAGTTTAACACTGTTGAAGACTAATGATAAATTATTCTACATTATCTTAGTCATAATATCTCTTATTGGGCTAGTTGAGCTCACCCATTTGCTTTCATTGTTCTCTTCAGAAAATGAGAACGTAGCGGGGACTAGTCAGGGAACGGAGTGACGGTTCAGATGATAGCATTAGTAGTCCTCACTATTCTATGAAATAGTGTGAAAATAAATGTATTGAGGACTTATTTTGAGTTTGAATACTGTTTAGAAGAAAATGTTGTATTAAAACTCACAGCTTATATTTTGTCGTATTTTACACGACAGTTGTATAATTAAGTTTTATTTGTATTTTGTACCATGTATTTGACGACTCAGAATAGGTGATGTATACCTATTTTGGGGGCGTCACAACTTTATTGTATCCAACCAGATTATTTTGGTTTGGATTCCCGACTAAGTATGAACATCGCGTACATGGGAAACTTTTGTGCGCCAAAGGCGGATAAGATGAACGATAATCTCGTTCTTGCATGTAGTATTGATCAATACAAGGCATAACGGGCTGATCACCCCCCGTGCCTATAAGTTATGACGATTTACAGATAAAGTTCTGTTTAACCTTTTTGAAATAGAAAATAATGTTCATAGTCTATCGACTGATCTCTAGTTATGGTCAATACCTAGTTTTAAAAATTTGATATGTTGTTTAAAATGGTTTCAACTTACTTCACAACTATTGATTCGTTGTAGAAGTGTCGTTCAAAGAAAATATTTAGTCTTTTTAGCTAATATTTATCATTGCTATTACTTGCTGGGCACCCAAATGCTCATTCTTGCTTAATTTAAATGTTTTTAGCCAATCGTGATCAACCCGGAGGTTCATGTAGAAACAAATGAAAAGGAAAGCTAACAGAATAAGGTTTATGGTATTTTATGTAATAACTAGACTTTAGTAAGATAATGATACTTATTAATTATCATGTAATGAATGTTTAAAGGTCACGTACCTGAGGATATAGACTCTGATATGTAAATTAAGATTAAAATTTATATTTTTGTTATTATTATTAGTACTATTCTGCTCATAGAAATGGTATCGTGAAGCATCGGGTTCAGGTTTCAAGTACCTGAAATTGGGAGCGTCACAGGTTGATATCAGAGCTTAGGGTTAGAAACCTTAGCTGGGATAGACCTTAGGCTATAACCTTAGAACAGAGGGAACCGTTGAAAATATAAATAACTCATTTAGAGTTTAAAAGGAGATGAATTGGACAAATTCATCGTCAAACAAAATAAAAGATAACTTATATAAAACTATTATTTGCTATGTGTATATATTATATTCTAATCAGGATAATTTGTGTGTAGATGTCAGGTGAAAAAGGCTTATTATATGCTTATAGCATGAAGAAGGATCGAATCCATTCACCTGAGCTAATATCGAAGCCAATAACTGAAATAGAGACTCACAATGAAAACAACTCGGATGAGGTGGTTATTTTGAAAAACGTAGTACCAGATCCAAAAATGGTGGAACTAACAGATAGTGATTCGGACACCGAAGTTGGAGCTGATCAAGCATCAACGGAAGTGCAGAATCTGAGGAACAAGGTTTCTTCTCTGGAAAAGTTATGGGAAATAGAAAAGCTACTAAATAGTCAGTTGCGAAAAGCGTTAATAAAAATAATAGAAGAACAAGATAATCTTAAAATCCAAATTAATCAGATGGGAGCCAAAAGCAACATATCGTGTGCAGCTCTGAGCAATAAGGGGAAAAGAAAGATGAAAAGCCACGACTTACAAAAATCTAATAAGAACTAGGGGAAAAAGATATGTTATATTTGCGGCCATGAGGGACATACCTCTCCTCATTGTCCCGACTTTAAGCAAGGTGCATGTTTTATTTGTGGGTTGGAAGGTCATTGGGCAAAAGGTTGTCCAAAATCAGGAAAAAGGTGTAGGAAATAAGTAGGATTAGTAGTTGATTATGTAAGTTTGATAATGTACGTGTGTATTATAATATTCTCAAGTTTTTTATAAGTTGTAGCAGTAAATCCCAACTTTTATTGTCACTAAGGGATAGCAGTATGTGTTATGTAAAAGTACTATGAATTAGCTGAATGAATATGAATCTGTGTTTGATTTATGAAATAAGATTGATATATTAAACTTATGTAATAAAGTTAAATTTATGATTTTATTTAATCAGATAATGTCACCAAGACGTCAAACTCGAAATCAAAGGGCAGAAGAATCTGTCAACAACGCTGAAGGACAACAACAAGACTCGATGTAAAACTTTGCTAACATGGTAGATGATAAGTAGGTTTTATACCTACTTATACGGTATCTATTACTTGAATTAGTTACTTATTCTCATGTTTCTTATTTACTTTTCATGCATTTCGTGTTCGTTTTGTAGATTATATGCTTGGGAGCTGAAATCGCAAAGAATTGGTATGAAATCGCAAAGAATTGGTATGAAATCGCAAAGAATAGAAATCCGGACTTCATTTGGGCTTTTATGTTCATTTCATGTTCTTGGTTTGGAACTTGGATTACATTGTAGAGCTTCTTCTTAGCCTTCCGGAACATCTTGAATCATTCCAATCGGAGTTCGGATGCAAGAGTTATGACATTTGTACCAACGGACGTCGAATGTCACTGTTTTGGATACTCATTTTCATAGCAGTCACTTCCAGACCATTTTTGACCTTCATCCGTCTCTTATTTCTAAAATATTAAAGAATGAAAAATTTAGATCTCGTCGATATATTCGATTTGATAGGTGGCAGCCTCATAAATCTTCCCGAATCAAAAGTTATGGCCATTTTCCCAAATGACATCAGAGAAGAAAGGTGACCCCAGCCGGGGAGGGCTTTTCCTTCACAAGACCCCCACCGGGGCGGGTATACCAGCTGCAAAACAGTCCCCTAGCCCGCCGGGGCGGGCCCTTTACAAGTATAAACCCCCGCCGGGGCGGGGGTACGAGCAGAAAAGACCAATTTTTGTCAAATTTGAGTCCGGGAAGGATTGTTTCGATCCGATTGACTCAAGGACTTCCAAGAGGACTTAAAGACATGTAAAGAGGCTTATAAAAGGAGGGGAGATTAGAGTTTTGGAAGATTCTATTAGATTAGATTAGAGTAGAATAGGAGAAAACACTATTTCTTGTTAGATTTGGAGATTGAAGCAACTTGGAGACCATTGATGATTCAATGTAGGAGCGAGGAGGGAGCATCAAATCTACAGACAATTGTGGATTCTTAGTTTTAATTCAATAATCATGAACTAATTCTTTGTTTAAGATTATAATGGATCTTATTGTGTAGTTTATTTTAATATTCTTCGCTATCAATTATTATGTTCTATTCTGAGGATTGTCTATTGTGATTTAGACTTAATTGTTTAATTGATTAGCCATCAATTACCGTGATAATCTATATGAACTCGAGAGATGAAGTATTAATTTAGATCTTATCATGATAGCATGTGTTTGTGATTTTTGCATAGATGAAATTCATGATTCGTGTTTAGGATAGAGATATGCCTTTACGCCATATGTAATCTTATGGAGAACTTGTGCTTTAAATCCTTTTTAATTGTAATTCACATAGAGATATAGTGGATTAGTTAATTAGAGTGTCTTACTTAATTCTATCATTTGTGGATTTAAGTGAGTATAGGTATTATGCATTGAGAGGTGGTTTTATTTGCTTTAGTGTTCTTGATTAACAATTCATGATAGAAAATAATCGATGAGAAGTGTGTTAACTTAAATGAAGCAATAAGTGAAATTGTGATCTTAAATCTCCGTAATCTGATTTTTAATTAGTGGTAATTAGAATTAGTGTAATTAAATAATTTAATTTATACAATTTGAAATTCATTTGTTTTAAATAAGATTGAGTTGATTAAGGGTTAATACTTGGTAATTTGTATTAATAATTCCTCGTGGGAACGATACTCTACTTTCACTGTATTACTTGTTGACCACGTATACTTGCGTGTTGTGCGTAATTAGATTTTACCCAACAAGTTTTTGGCGCCGTTGCCGGTGAATTAATTTAATAATTCTTTACCAATATTAATTTCAATCAAATTAGTCTTAATTTAAACATTTATATTTTTATTTTTAATTCTCTTCCTATATTTCTCTCTTTTCAGGTACCATGGATGACTTTGCGTAGCAATGGCCATACACGAACATGACTCAACTAAGGGAAACAGAGATTGATGGACTTAATATATTTTCTATATAGTCAGTACAAATTGAGGCAAATTCGAAGACGTTGGAGGTTATCGCAGCCCAACAGAGTCGAAGGATGACAAACATGACTCAACTAAGGGAAACATGGATTGATGGACTTAATGCATTTTCCGCAATATCAGCACAGATTGAAGAACTTTCGAGGATGTTGGACGTTATTGCAGCCCAAAGGAGTCGAAGGATGGCAGTTACGTGTGACTATTGTGCTGGCAACCATCAAAGTCATAAATGCACCGTCAGTTTTGAACCGGTACAATATAGTGGTGATTACCTCAACAACTATGTTGATCCTAACTATCACCAAGATTGGGGGTATCACCCAAATTTTTCATGGAGCTACAATTATGATGACCAATATTACGCTCCAAATCCATCATACACACCAGAATATTCATGTCCACCTCCATTGCCATAAGAAGAAAAGCCAAATCTGAGGGATAAAATATTGAGGGGCATAGCAAACCTAGAGGAGATGAGAATTAGCCAAGAGCTGTCAACCCAAAATTTTAATAATTGGATGGAACAACTAGTCACTACCTCAACCAATGGTCCTCAATACATGGCTTCCGAGACTGAAATAGAAAATTCAAGGCTGGGGAAATTATTGTCCAAGTTCATAGCAGATGAGGAGAAGATGAGTAATCAAGCGAAGCCAAATCAAAATCTTACGGATCAGACAGAGCAAATGACCAAAGCAGTAAGCAACTTTCCTCCAAACACTTGGCCTTATGACATAGATGACGAAATTGATGGAGAACCCGAACCAAATCTACGACTGGATGAGCCATAAGATATCGAAAGTGTGGAGACAATTGGGGATAATGAAATAGAGGTCGACGAATATCTAAATGGGTTTCCACCAATGATCAAAGAGTCAGTCAGATTTGCAAAATCATGCCCACTTGGTAGTCATGTCGTCGGCGAAGCTCTTGATGACATAAGAGCGAGTATAATTTTGAATTCATGGTGGGACGAGAAAGAGAAGATAGACGAAGAGCCTATTGTGTGTGACAAGCATCCATGCCCTAAAGTGATCACATACACAATGGAGAAAACACCTTGCCGTGGGACGTTCTTGATTGAGAGCATACCAAATCAGAGCATGGTAGGTGACTTTGATGCATTGACCATCACAAATGGGAACCTACCAAAAGCTATATTATTTTCGATGGATGGAGGGTTCCTCAATTACCAAAGAGGAATTGGATAGCGTTGACCAGACAAAGTCCAGTTGAATGACTATAATTCATGCGCTAACTGGGAGGCAACCCAGGAATTTTTATATTTATATGCTTTACTAGTTTAGTTAGTAGATAGGAATTAATTTTCTTATTAAGCTCTCTTACCAATTCAAGTGCTATTCTAATCCATGTTGTCTCTTCATTGTAGGTATTGGAGGTTCAATGGTTAGGAAAATGATCGTTGCCGCCATCGCCACCATCACCTTACGCTTAGTTGATTGCATGGAAGTTCTCTTTTACTTACCGCTATATTCTTACAATGAGGACATTGTAATTGCTAAGTTTAGGGGAGTTTAGTTTAGTTCATTATTGCATGTTTAGTTTCATGTTTATGTTATGTTATTTTACATATATTGTTAATTTAGTTTAGGCTCATTATGTTTGCATTCATGTATTCAGTTTCTTGAAGAAAAAAAATTCAAAAATAATAGTTAGTTACTATGTTCATCTTCCATGAGTTCAGCTGTTTGATATTTACAGTTTGTTTTGGCCAATGATGAGATTGGAATTGGGTAGATAAGTATAGTACTGACTATTAGAGCTTTGATGTGATTTCTTGTTCTGAATTGAGTCTTTTTCTGTTTGAAACTGGTATAATAAGGATAACACAGTAAAAACAACTTGTTGATTGATTGAGTTTAAATTGATACATAATGGGATTCTAAAGGATAATGCTAGTTTGAATAAAAGAATGACAAGAATAAGTAGTGATGGCTAAAGTTAGACAATAACCTAAGTTTGGGGGAATATTTGGGGTATATAAGCTGTAAAAAAAAGAAATAAAAAAGAGTATGAATAAACGTCGTTGCGTGCTTGTCTAGTTTTATGGCCTTTGTTACTTGAGTAAGTAAGCCCGAGGGGATTGTCTTTACACCTAGCGCCCTAAGGTCTTAATGGTCTGGGAGTCATTGGTCGAAAGCTCGTTAAGGTAGCATTGAAAAGCCTAAGGGAATAAGACATTGCATAGCTATGTGTATATAAAAAAGGAAAAAATGAATAAAAAGGGAAATAAGAGCAAAAAGCCCCCGTAGATGAAAAATAAAGCATAAGTATCCCACGTTGACCCTCGATATTGGTAATTGTTTGATTTTAGTTGGATCTAGCTTATTTTTGAATTTCTTGAGTTTACATTATATGATGCCTTCGAAGAGACTTGTTATGTGTTAAATTTGATTTTATATAAGTTAACATTGTTGTGGAGCACACATGCACTATATTAGTGATAACAGTCTAAAATTTGATGATTGATTGGGAAGTCACTGATAAGTTTTGATATGATGTATTATTGTGTTTACATGATTTCTCTAAGGCCGGTTGAGTAAACTTGTTTTTGTCATTACTGCTGGATTCATAGGCATGTAGATTAGTTGCATTGCATTGCATTATTATTTTGTGTTTTTGCTTGAGAACAAGCAAAGGTTTAAGTTTGGGGGTATTTGATAAGTAAGTTTTATACCTACTTATATGATATCTATTTCTTGAATTAGTTACTTATTCTCATGTTTCTTAGTTATTTTTCATGCATTTTGTGTTCGTTTTGTAAATTATATGCTTGGGAGCTGAAATCGCAAAGAATTGGTATGAAATCGGAAAGAATTGGTATGGAATCGAAAAGAATAACAATCCAGACTTCATTTGGACTTTTATGTTCATTTCATGTTCTTAGTTTGGAACTTGGATTACATTGTAGAGCTTCTTCTTAGCCTTCCGGAACATCTTGAATCATTCCAATCGGAGTTCGGATACAAGAGTTATGACATTTGTACCAACGGACGTCGAATGTCACTGTTTTGGGTGGTTATTTGCATAGCTGTCACTTCCAGGCCAATTTCGACCTTCATCCGTCCATTATTTATAAAATCTTAAAGAATCAAAGTTGTAGATCTCGTCGATATCTTCGATTTGATAGGTGGAAAGCCTCGCAACTCTTTTCGGATCAAAAGTTATGGCCATTTTCCCAAAGGACGTTAGAGCAGAAAAGTGACCCCCGCCGGGGCGGGCTTTTCATTCACAAGACCCCCACTGTGGCGGGCATACCTGCTGCAAAATAGGCCCCTATCCCGCCGGGGCGGGCTCTTTACAAGTATAAACCCCCGCCGGGGCGGGGGTACGCGCAGAAAAGACCAATTTTTGTCAAATTTGAGTTCGGGAAGGATTGTTTCGATCCAATTGACTCAAGGACTTCCAAGAGGACTGAAAGACGTGTAAAGAGGCTTATAAAAGGAGGGGAGATTAGAGTTTTGGAGGATTCCATTAGATTAGATTAGAGTAGAATAGGAGAAAACACTAGTTCTTGTTAGATTTGGAGATTGAAGCAACTTGGAGACCATTGAAGATTCAAAGTAGGAGCGAGGAGGAAGCATCAAATCTACAGACAATAGATTATATATTCTCATCTTCTTCTATCTTTGTCTTTTAATGTGTATTCAATTATGGATTCTTAGTTTTAATTCAATAATCATGAACTAATTCCTTGTTTAAGATTACAATGGATCTTATTGTGTAGTTTATTTTAATATGCTTCGCTATCAATTAATATATTCTATTGTGAGGATTGTCTATTGTGATTTAGATTTAATTGTTTAATTGATTGGCCATCAATTACCGTGATAATCTATATGAACTCGAGAGATGAAGTATTGATTTAGATCTTATCATGATAGCATTGTTTGTGATTTCTGCATAGATGGAATTCATGATTCGTGTTTAGGATTGAGATATGTCTTTACGCCATATGTAATCTTATAGAGAACTTGTGCTTTAAATCCTTTTTAATTGTAATTCACATAAAGATATAGTGTATTAGTTAATTATGATGTCTTACTTAATTCTATCATCTGTGGATTTTAGTGAGTATGGGTATTATGCATCGAGAGGTGGTTTTATCTGCATTAGTGCTCTTGATTAGCAATTCAAGATAGAAAATAATTGATGAGAAGTGTGTTAACTTAAATGAAGCAATAAGTGAAGTTGTGTTCTTAAATCTCCGTAATCTGATTTTTAATTAGTGGTAATTAGAATTAGTGTAATTAAATAATTTAATTTATATAATTTGAAATTAATTCGTTTAAATAAGATTGAGTTGATTAAAGGTTAGTACTTGGTAATTTGTATTAATAATTCCTCGTGGAAACGATACTCTACTTTCACTGTATTACTTGTTGACCACGTATACTTGCGTGTTGTGCATAATTAGATTTTACCCAACAGTAGCTCAGGCTATGCAGCAGGGAATGTCAGCCGTGGGGAACCAACCAGACAATCGCTTAGCGAATTTCAAATACTTTAAAGCAGTCGGACCACCAGAATTCAGGGGAACAGCTGACCCCATAGAAGCCCAGACTTGGGTAAAGGAGATAGAAAAGGCGTTCGTAATTGCTAGGGTAGATTAGGGGCAAAAGACTGCTTTTGTCACCTATATGATGAAAGGGGAGGCTAACTTTTGGTGGGAAGCAAATCAAGCGAGGGTAGGAGAAGGTGTAGTCACATGGGCTAGGTTTATGACTTTATTTTTTGAAAACTATCTATCAGCTAGTATGTAGGCGAGGATGGAGGTGAAATTTCTAGAGTTAAAATAGGAGAACATGACAGTTGCGGAGTATGCCGCAAAGTTCAATGAATTGGCTAGGTTCACTCCACACGAGGTGAATACAGAGGCTAGGAAGGCAAGAAGGTCTGAGCTAGGATTAAAACCCTAGTTCTACAATAAGGTGGCAGTGTTGCAGATAAACACTTTTGCAGCACTCATGAAAAATGCTATTATAGTTGAGGAGGGGAGTGAGGCCATGAGCCTCTATAACAAGGAGAAGAGGAATAAAGGCAAGGTCGTAGGAGCTGTGAAGGTGGAAACTAATAGTGAGAATAGGGGTGAAAATAGAAAAGAGAGCAATTTTAGGAATATTCAGGTGAAACAAGAAGGTATGAAAAAGCAGGTAGTTAAGTGTAGAAATTGTGGGAAGAACCATACGGGTGAGTGCCTCAAGGATAAGTTTGTTTGTTATAAATGTGGGCAGGAGGGCCATATCTCTCCCAACTGCCCCAATCCAAGAATGAATAGTGGGTATTTTCTGTGCGAGTCAACGGAGCATAAGGTTAAATACTGTCCAAAAAGGAGAAGAGAGGTAGGGAGTGTAACCACGGGGAAATACAGCGGGACGCTGGCGATCTCGGGACCAACATCATCAAACAAGTCAACAAAATCAACCGCGAGAGTCTTCAACATGATGGTCCAAGATACCGTGGCAGCTGGAGAAGGAACTCCAGGTATTATTCGTATAACTTTTATTTTTGTATATATATGATTTTCCTAAATATAGCAAATTATTTTATAAAGAAATTTTGAAGAAGGAATTTGAGTTCTTTTAGAAATCAAAATCCCGTTTAATCAGATAGACAAGCTTTGTGATAAATAGTTAAAGATCAATCCGATCGGATCTGGTCGAGATCTACTTGCAATGATTGTGTATGCTATGTATCCTTGTATGTAAGTTTTGAAACGGTGATTCCGGGTACGAAATCCTTATAAGGGAGGGTGAATGTAATAACCCGATATTTTCTATATAATTAAATAAGAAATTTTGCGTACAAATTTTTTTTTAAAAATAAATGTGGGAATATGTGCAAGGTAATGTGTATGTATGTTTGTGACAAATAAAAATCTATTTATTACATTATTAATTACGAATATGTTTTTTTAAGAATTATTAATCATTATAAATTATGTTCTTATAATAATTAATTTTATAGTAGAAATATTTTTATGAATTATTTTCCATGAAAATATGATTATATATTATTTCAATAATATTTGAAATGATTATTAGTATTATTATAATAACTATTTTATTATGTGAATTTATTTAGATTAGTTAAATTAATTATTTTAACTTAATTAATAATGTTATATATGTAAGATAAATCAGATATAGAATCTAAACCCTAATTTTGGATTTTGATTAAGGAATGAGAATAATAATATGATATTATTTTTAGTTCAGTGCTATAAATATGTACTATATGTACGTATTGATAATGGTTGGTCAATTACGGTACAGTATTACAAAACCCTAGTATCAAACTAATAAACCTTAATACAAAAGTCGTTTACGACTGTAAGATTTGTCAAGTTATTGTGTTATGTGATTAGTGTACATTATTATAGATTTGATTAGGTAAACCCTAATTTCTAAAATTTGAAAACCCTAATTTCAAACAAATTGGAAACCTTAATTAGTAATTAGAAACCCTAATTGCTAAATTGAAACCCTAATTACTAAAAAGAAGCCCTAATGCTAATTAGTATACTATTAAACTTAATTTCAAGTCTAATGTAATTAGAAAACCTAACTAATTAGTAAACCCTAATTTTCTATTTTTAGAAACTAATTTTGCTATTTTAAAACCCTAAATAAAAAAGTCCTAAAAATCCATTTTTTAAAAAACCTTAGGGTTTAACCCTAAGGATTTGCCAAGATTACAAAATTACCATTAAAATCACAATACAATTGACCAAACTACCCTTACGCATATTTTTTAAGCTAACTTGTCAAAGTTGCCAAAAATTTAGTTGCTCAACAACTCTATCTACTCATTTGACTTGAATCTCCAGCAAATCAGCTATATATCTCAGCAAGTTTATTACATTCATGTAATATATACGATCAAGGAGAGAAAAATTTCATTAGTTGCTCATTTATACACAAACACACCTCCAAGACCATCTCTCTCTAAAACCTCCGAAATTCCCTTGCTAGATCAGTCACAAAATAAGCCCCACTATCACTTATATTAGATCAGAAGCTAAGAATCAAGATTTTGTAAAGAGAGGTATAAAACCCTAACTTAGATTTTGATCTTGATTGTTATGATAAAAGTTGTGATTAAGTGTTAAAATATGTTGTATGTAGGGTATAATGATGATCTGGGTGGCTTGATGTTAGATCCACAACATCTGGAGTCTCGAATTTGGTGTTTTCAAAAATCTGGAAAATTTTCAAAGTGTTGCCTGACAACGAATGTCAGACCTCCTAGATCTCATCCTGTTTATGTAATTTGCTATTTAAATTTTTAGCATGTAGTATGTTGTGAGATCTTTGATCTGGAACTGGAATTAGAGTCAGAGGATGTGTAGATTTCATGTTATTGTTGGTCAAACTCGGTTGACCGAGCATGACTAGGCAATTCTGGGTAACCCAAAAACTGCCCAAATCGTGTTTGACAAGATATTGTTGATTCCATATCTGTTAGGTTTTTGTTACTAGTTCTTATGGTTGCATCTAAGTTGTAGTATGTTGTTTGGACTACATGTTTATGCCTTAAAATCTCCTAAACATCAAACGAGTCGATTATAGTGGCTGATCAAAGTAGGTCTGAAGACCACGCTTTCGGTTTTTTGGGTAACCCATAAAACCTATGGTCATGGTCTCTAACATAGTTTGACCAGCTTAGATCTTATGATGTTAATGTTGTTATATTGTTATTATGTAATAGATCTGTTCATTTGCATGCTAGCTACAACCTAGAACTCTTAAATCACTAAATAATCACATGGATTGCAAGTTATGGAAGCCCAAATATGCATAGTCGAACTGTTCTTCATTTCTGGGTAACCCAAAAAATGAAGAACAGCTCTGACAACCTTTTTAATTGCTTAGAAATTTCTGATTAATGATGTTTAGACTTGACCATTGTTTCAAGAATGTACTCTGTAAGTTTGTCTACAAAGCCCGGCGTCTAGATCACCTATAACATGACTAGACTAAAAGATTCAAAGCCATCAATAGCATTGACCGGCCATGACCTTAGAATTCTGGGCAGCCTAGAAACGTAAAGAACTATTTGATAGTGATTTCAAAGCTTTATAACTTTCGATTGTGATGTTGTATGACTTTGTTATTTGTTGTTACATGTAGTCTTGCACTAGTTCTATAGGATTCGATCATTAGCTAGCCCAGAAACACATTATACACTAATCTATGCTTGGTCAAACATGGCTACTCGGTAACTGGCTATGAATGTTCTTGAGCCTCAAGAACACCTAACGCGACAGATTCTGTCGCTAAAGGCTATAGCGACAAATTTAATAATTTTAATAATTTAATTTTTCAAAAATTATTTAAAAATAGTAAATAAATTCCGAAAATTACAAAAATAATTTAAAAAATTATTTGAAGTTATAAAAAGTAATTTTTAATAATTTGACATATTTTTCATAAATATTTCTATTTATTTGGATATTATTGATATTTAATTTATTTAATAAATGTATTAAATAAATTAATTAAAAATAATTTTATTATATTAAAAATCATTTTAAATGTTAAAAAGGTTTTTAATAATATTTTAAGTTATAAAATATAACTTTTAATATTTTAAGATAAATTTCATTAATTATTTAATATTAATGATATTAGATTTATTTAACAATTATATTAAATAAATTAATTTAAAAATGATTTTAATAATAGAAAAATCATTTTAAATGAAAATAAATAGTTTAAAAATATTTTAAGTTATAAAATATAACTTTTAATATTTAAAGGTAAATTTTATTAATAAGTTAATATTAAATGATATTAGAGTTATTTAATAATAATATTAGATAAATAAATTAAAAATAATTTTATTGATTTAAAAATCATTTAAAAAGAAAATAAATGAATTAAAATATTTTAAGTTATAATTAATGACTTTTAATATTTTGATAAATAATACATTAATAATTAAATATTAATGATAATTATTTAAAAATAATTTTAATTATTTTAAAAATCATTTAAGGGTAATAAAAATGTTTTAAAAATATTTTGAGTTATTATAAATAACTTTAATATTTTGGCAATAGTTTCATTAATAATTAAATATTAATTAAATATTAATGATTATAGAATTATTTAATATTTAAATCATTTAAAAATGATTCCAGTGTTTGAAAAATCATGATAAATTATAATAATTATTTAAAAATTATTATAAGGCTATGAAAAATAATACGACTGATATTTAAAATATCTATAGTAATATTGAACTACAGAATAGAGTCTTAGACTCGATATTTACCCGATAAAGTCGTTGATACACCGAAATATTTCAGAAATTGATCCGGACTTAGATAATTGGACTAGATACGTGTTTGTTTATGATCTAATGACTGCTAAACCTATGTGACAATGTGATAGGGTTATGTGCCGACTGTGAATAGCAGTACTATGTGTTATAGTATATTATTCTAATTAAATGAATGATCTTATTAATGATAGGTTGTGATATAAAAGATAAAACTAAGTTGCGTTATTATAAGCAGCAGCTCAGGCAAGTATCCTAACATTGCATTTCTTTTATGCAATGGACATGAGTAAAAAAGTTTCAGAATTATATTATTATTGTGCCAGATTATTAACTCTATTATTATCGATTATGTATCCAATCTTTTGTACCTATACAAGTTCTTCAATTATCCAATCATTGTTTATCAATACAATACTATTGTACAATCCAGATATTTATTCTGTTCATTAATTTCTAAGTATGGTTAGACAAATGTCATAACTTGGATGATCATTGTATTTAATCACATGTTTGGTATATATTAGTTAGTTTCCAGTATGTATACGTTGACTTAAAAGTCGTCTAGGCTATTTGATTCGGCTAGACACAAAACTTAAAAATATTAATGAATAAGATAAAACTTTATTGTATCCAACCAGATTATTTTGGTTCGGATTCCCGACTAAGTATGAACATCCCCCCGTATATGGGAAACTTTTGTGCGCCAAAGGCGGATAAGATGAACGATAATCTCGTTCTTGCTTGTAGTATTGATTAATACAAGGCATAACATGATGATCACCCCCCGTGCCTGTAAGTTCTGTTTAACCTTTTTGAAAACAGAAAACAATAGTCATAGTCTGTCGATTGATCTCCAGTTATAGAAATGGTATCGTGAAGCACTGAGTTCGGATTTTAAGTACCTGAATTTGGGGGCGTCACATTCACCACAGTTAAAACAACCTCCCTTCTTCACCTTAGGACAATTGGGTGAGATATGCCCTTCTTGTCCACAGGTATAACATACCATTTTTCCCTTCATGCACTCTCCCGAGTGATCCTTTCTACAGTTTCCACACATCGACTTCTTTTGTTGCACACTTCCTTGTTGACTCTCCAAATTACTACCCCCACTGCTCCACTTCCGCTTCTTGTTGTTGTTACCACCACTACTAACATTCTGATTCCCACCTTCTACTTTCTTCTTGTTCTTCTCCCGATTGTACTTTGAGACCGCTTCGCTTCCACCTTCTGCTATGAGAGCTTTCTGCAACAGAGTTGAGAATAACATGATTTGTAAAATCGCTACCTTACTATAAATCTACGGATTTAGTCCATTTTCAAACTTTCTTGCTTTCCTCACCTCCGTGTCCATCTAATGTGGAGCGAATCTGGCCAATTCATCGAACTTCGCAGCGTACTCTGACACTTACATAGTCTCCTGTTTCAATTCCAAAAACTTGATCTCCATTCTCGCTTGTGTACTCTCAAGGAAGTAGTTCCCGAAGAACAACGTCTTAAACGCTTCCCAAGTCACGATTCCAGCCCCAACTTTATTCTGGTTGGCCTCCCACCAATAGTTAGCCTCACCCTTCATTAAGTAGGTAGCAAAAATTATTCTCTGCTCTTCTACTACTCTAGCAATAATGAAGGCCTTCTCAATCTCCTTTATCCATGTTTGGGCCTCTTTTGGGTCTGTTGTTCCTCTAAACTCCGACGGTCCTACTGCCTTGAAGTCCTTAAAGTTGGCTAGTTGGTTTCCCGCCTGATTTCCTGTAAGTTGAGCTTGATTCCCCATAGCTTCAGCCATCATGCTGATAAAGTCTTGCATTGGGTTTGGTTGAGCTCCCGCTGCTTATTAACTGACTCTTCGATCTCTTGGTTCCTTAGTACATGTTTGGGCGACATTATCTATTTAGACAAAAATCTAACACGTTACTCGGGTTTTATTATCATATAAGTACATAGCATGTAATACGCTACTGTATTCGAACAATCACATGATCATCAAGTGAGAGTTTTAAATTACCAAGATTTGGAAGTCTTTCTCCCCAATTAGTGGGTTAAGTTTGTTTAAAAAATTTCCAATCCAGTCTATTAGATTCACATAACATTAAATAGATAATTTACTATTTAAATTTTTAAACACATATCATAATAATGCATTTATATTCATATACCAATCTTCGGTGTCTCACATGTTCATTACAGGTATATTATTATAAATGCTACTATCCGATTTTTAAACACAAAAGATGGGATTAACTCAAAATGATACTCCCCTACATAAACAAATAGGGATACTACCTAACTACATACTACCTCACACCTGTTGAGGTCTACATCAACATAAAACCTTATTACACAAAAAGGGGTACTAATGCATCTATCTAGAACTGGTCCATATATAGCATAATAATCACTGGTGGCCCTGCTGGGTCACCTGAATAGGCTCTTGGGGAAACAACCCCTCCATAGCTCTACACCGAACGGATTGACTCGACTCCCCTATCTCGATATGCGCCCTCCTAGACTCACTGCGCTGGCCCTCATATGCTACGTCTAGCGCCAGTCCCAAGGTTTCGACCCTGACCTTCATGGCCTGCAGTGTTGTCTCTAACTGGTCCACCGGCTTGGCTTACTCATAAAATGTGTCATCCACGCATATCTTATCTGTAATCTCTAAGTCGAACTTACCCCGTATCGCTAGATGCTCTACACTCAGTGCTCTGAACTTTGCCTTCTTCTGCTTTAGCTGCACTCGCGCCTCTGGTAGCTCAATCAGTGCCTGATTAGCAGCATCTTTGTACTGCTGCTCCATGTACTGATGATTCATATTTTGTGCCTCCAACTATACAATCCTCTACTCCAGTGCATAGTTTTTCTCTAGTAGGTCCCCGATCATCACATCCTGTGAGGTGTCCATCAGCTCCTCTGGTACGGCCTCCTCCTAGTCTACGGAATGGCTCCCCTAACTATCACTCGGCATCCTATAATAAAATAAGGATACAACATCAGTACTACAAATAAATATATTCATTGATAAAATGAAACAATATTTTATTAAGTACAACACATACTCGATGAATTTCCATAATCCATCTCCTAACATACTCTATAAGTGTTTTCTACTAAGGTTATAACCTAGGTTTTATATTCCTAATGTTTATAACCTATGACTTTGATACCAACCTGTGACGCTCCCAAATCTTAGTTCTCTAACCTCAGATTCGATGCTCACGATCTATCATCATCATAAGCATTCTATAAACTATTACAGAATAATAAACATACATTATTCATTATAATAAAGTTTCATAACATAGTCCCAAGGTCTTCTTAACCTTAACTTAAATACACCATTCAAATTACAAAAGGTTTACATAAGAAATTCCATCAAATAATAATAACTAACATTCATTCTAAACTATTCATGGATCTTGCCCTTGTCTTTGTCTTTCGTATTGGATCCTTCAGGCTTAACTGAAATAAATGTCATGATATAACAAGGGTAAATAACTAATTTGCTTAGCAAGTTTATATATAAGGGAGATATATCATGACTAGAAAAATTTTTTGCTTTCAATGTTCAACAATAGTATAAGATTGTGAAGGAACATAAATTAATAATCAACAATTGAATATTATGTACTGAGTGATTTTGAAATAACCATGAACATTTGCCAAGGTTCTCAGTCATTTAAACTGGATCTCTTAATAAGTTTTGGTATTTAAGGGGATCAGCCTTTCATACCCCATGATTTATGCATAAACACTTAATAATCCAGCAGCATGCCTTAATCAAAGTTGTCCTTTTCTCAGTCAAGAGTTCTTATCATATCAATTTAATAAGAACAGCATTTAAAACACATTTGATTTAACAAATTTAAACATGCTTGATCTAGCTGATACAATTAGCATATATCTATCTCATAAACAACTCATGAATGAAAGAACTTTAATTTAATTCGTAGTTTAATAATAATAGAACATGAATTCAATTGCACCAAGTGTGAATATCAATAATCAATATAGATGTGAATAATCATCAATAATTATTCACTAACATGCTTTGAAAATAATAACTCGAGTCTGAGTTGGGGAACTTGCCTCGTTTGTAGGCTACGGCTACACAATTAAATTCTATCTGCTAGGCAGTTTAATTATCTTCCTTTGAGAGACTTATAGTTAATCTTTCAATTAGCCATAGCATAATATTAGATTATGTAATCACATAGATATTATATATTACATTTAGTTCTTAGAAATATTATCCTGCCTCGATAATGTTACTATTAAATAACAAATCCCTTTAATTCACTTAATATTATTAATCTTGATAATATTTAATTCACTTAATATTATTAAATTTGATAATATTTAATTCACCTCTTAGTATTATTAGTTCACTAATAACACTTTTATTCACTTACTACTATTATTAACATCTTAATAATATTTTAATACTTTACTAATATTATTAATCCTCTTAATAATATTTTAATCATGCATTAATATTATTACTTTAATAATATTTTACTCATGCTTTAGTATCATTAATCAATTAATAATACTTTATTTATTTACTAATAGTATTAACATTTTAATAATATTTTATTTATTTACTAATATTATTAATTATTTAATAATATTTTATTCATTTACTAATGTTATTACATTTTTAATAATATTTTATTTAATCTCGAATATTATTATTTCCTTAATAATATTTTAATTATCCAAAAATATTTTAATCTAATATTATTAATCTTTTAGTAATATTTTAATCTAATATTAATATTTCAATCTAATATTATTAGCCATTTAAAAATACTTTAATCATTTATTAATACTTAAATCAAATATTATTAACCATTCAAAAATATTTCAATAAAGTTTTAATCTTAATATTTTTATTTACTTAACAATATCATATTCTAATATTATTAATATCATAATAATATTTTAATAATTTATTAGATCAATAAATAATTTAGTCTAATTGATCACCCTTTATTAAACCACTTATTTAATACCCATAAAAGGTCATAGATAATATTTCTTATTATAATTTACCAAAATACCCTAAAATATTCAGAATATTATATATTTGGAGTATTCAAGCATTAAAATCAGATTTTCCTTATTTATAACATCATTTAACTATTTATTTCTTTTTATTCACAACTTCATCAATTTTAGGAAAAATACCAAACTGATTCAAACAATTCTTCTTTTCTGGATTTGGACAGTATATAACCCAACAATGATCCCCAAATAATTTTGGAATTTTAGAAAGTGATTTACTATTTTTAAAGTGCCTAAAACTCTCGGATCTTGCTTCATTTTTCATAAATCGAGTTTTGCTCAGACAATTCTGAAACTTTCAGGGTATACTCTCATAACATATATGAACACACTGTAAATTTTTCAGAATTTTCCAGTGTATACACTGTGAGAAATTCGGGTGTTAATATTTAGGAGTCTTTTACGGAAAAAGCCATTATGCACAACCTACACATCGAAACGTGTCCGTTCTTTTTTCTACACGTAGATAACTTGTAAAGGTACGTCTGTGAGTTTTACTAGATTTTTAAAAGACTTGAAACTGTCCGAAATAGCCTTAAGAAAAATGGGGATAGTAGCTTTTTTATGGTTTAAAGCTTTAATTCTCTATGTGAACTGTTTTGGGAAAAATAGCCCCCATGGCTTCAATACTTGCTAGATTTATGTTCTATCACTTGAGTTTACTAGATAACTCATGTATCTAGCATCCCCCTTCGACGGATCACAAATTCAAGTTGTAAAACTTGAGTTACACAAGATTTAGTGGAAGAAAAACTAGGGTTTCACCCCTTGGAGAACATATGCTAATTTCCTTTCTCTAAATCTATATTCTAATACATGAGATACTTAGTCCTACACATGAGACATGTAGAAGTAGGATACTTTGAGTATTAGACCATAACCCCCATATATTTTGAGGTAAAACCCAAAATAGAAGAATAATAAGAAAAAGAATGGAAGAGAACCTCACCTAGTTTTCTTTGCTATTCTTCTTGTTCTTCCAAAGTAGGTTATGAATTTAGGATGCATGAAAAATAAACTCCTCTTCCTTTCTAGAATCTGAACTTTTCCTCTCTCTCTCTTGCTAAGCTTTGTGTTTTGATTGGTTGGGAGAAAATAGAAGAAGAAGAATGGTGGAGGAGTAAAATGAAATGAGATAGCTATAATGTTGGTGAATTGGAGTGGAATGCTAATATCCCCCATGTTTCTTTTGCCCCTTGGACAAAAGGGTTAGCCTTATCCCTTCCTAATCATGCATAATCATGATATTAAGGTTGCTAATTAGGCTTTCCACCAATGGGAGCATGACACACTTGTCCTTGTGTGTAAGACTTTTACTTATGGAACTTGATTAGCTTAATATTCTTGCCTTAAAAAGGCTAATGTGGCCAGCTATATATATGCCCACTAATTCCTTCATTTATCTTTTATTTTAATGCATAAATTAGATAAATCAAAGGTCCAAAATACCCTTAATCAAGTGGGCTAAGTTTGAGCTTGCATTTTATTTCTTTTGGGCTTCTCCTTTAATTGTTTTGGGCCATGCAATAAACATAGTCTAACAATTTTAATAGATGTTATCCTAATTGTTTATTTAGGGTTTCCATTTCCAATCTTATGAAATTTAATTACTTATACATGTGACTTTAGCTCATAACCTAATTAGGTTTAAAATTATTAGTCACTTAAAATAACAAAATTATCCACTTAAGTTAGTATACATATTAAATACTAGCCTTTCCTTATTATCATAACCCTTAGATTATTTAATTGTCTAACCTAATGTATAATTAGGTTATGAAGCTTTCATTTTTAATGATATCTATAAATGTATATATCCATAACTATAGTATATATGTTTATTAATCCATGCACCACTTCACATATGTTGTCACATATTAAATCACTATATAACACAAAGTTTTAAATATCAATAATGTACATTCATATATAGTGACTTAAAATTCACGGTTATTACATAAAACCCCAGCCTGGGCGGGGGTACGTGTATCTTAAGAAGTCTGCTTGAACTGAACTGATGCAGAGGCGTGGAGACTAGAGATTAATATGGTTAAAAACTCAATTGGGTGATGAACTATGATGAAAATACGTGTCTTAGGCTGGTAACTAATAAGATACAATGAGGGGGATAGAGATCAGATAATCAATTAACATCTTTGGAGCCGAATTTGGAGTAAAAGCATTGGAAGAAGGATTTGAAGAGGAAATTCACGATAATTGCAAATTTAAGCAAGGGAGAAGGGTGGTTCTAGATTCATTCTTTTTCTTTAATTCAATACTTGTAATTGGGATGATGTTATTTTGATAATTTCAGTTTTTAATTCGTTTATGATGAACTAAATTCATTATTAGGCTTATAATGGATCTTTTGGTTAAACAATGATTATGTAACCTTTAATTTCAGTTTAATAATCTATCTTTCAGTTTATCTATATTGATTTGTGCTTTAATTTATGAATTGCTTGATCACCAATTTTGTGTAGAATTATATGGAATCGAGAGAGGATGTATGAATCTAGACTTAGTCATTATAACATGTGTTCTTGAATTCTGTGAATGAATAGAATCTTGATGAATGTTAGGGTAGAGATATGCTGTGACACCCCTAAATCCGGGTACTTCGATTCCACGGGATTTGGTGTTCACTGAACAAGCATCATCTATCTATCAACCCATAAATAATATCAAACCATACAATAGATAGAAATCATAATAAAATCTCTTCCCTTAAGGGTTACATCAACTGAATCATAAATAAATCCCAGGTTACTCTAACCTTAAAACATCTGTGCGGAATTCTAAACAAATAAGTCTTAACGTCAACATAACTCAAGTTTTAAACAAATACATCAGTTAATAAATAATAGGTCTTCATCATTTGCTAACTTTGCCCTTGCCCTTACTAGTGGAGGGTTCATCGCTTCTTTCGTTCTTAACTGCAATGTTATTATTAAGCAAGAGTGAGCACAAATGCCCACAAGTATAATAATGAAATAACAGTATAATAACATGCGAATAAATCAAAGACGTCTGAATAAGAGATCAACTTTTGAATCAAGAATGAATAACAAGAATCAAAAGAATTCTAAGGGTCATAAGACCTTGAACTATGTCCTAGGTTAACAAGGGTTATACTTGAAACTTTTAACAGTCATAAGACTATGGACCTTCTTCTCGTACTTAGGGGGATCAGCCCTTAGTACCATACTGTGCACAATATCTTAACACTAAAGCGTAAATAATCCCCTATACAGGGTTGTTCATCTCAGTTTGACATTCGAGTCCGCACCAAAGGAAGTTTGGTTTGGATAATTCTTCAAGGGTTCTGAAATTTAGAACGCTCATCAACTATGGACTAGTTGAATCATTAAGGTTTCACTAGTCTAAAAGTTTCAACAATAACGATATTCAATTTGAATAATAATCTCAAACGTATACAATAGAAAAATTATTGTATAACTGAATCATGCTTTGACAATATAAATAATCAGTAATATCATACTTGAACTTGAATAATAGAAATGATAACTTATTCAAGGTAATTAATAATCTTGACGGATATTAAAAAGTAGGGTTAAGAAACTTGCTCAATAGAATGGAGTTAGGGATAGGATACTTGCCTCGTGCGTAGATTACACTTTAACTAAGCACGTTCTTTGAATTAAATCCTACATACCATTCACATACACAATACCAGTTAATTATAACTTAACTGTTCATCAAAAACTCATTCTCTTTGTCTACTTTGATTTATTGACTATACTTAATCACTTTATCACATTTACTGCCACATAATACCACTTCATGAATAATAATCTAATTATGTAATCGATAATTTAATCCACATGTAATTATGTTATTTACATGTTATACAACTATTTTATCATCACATTATTCTTCTAACATGTTTACATGCTCATTACATCAATCCACTAACACTTGTTAGACTTTAACATTTTAAAAAATACATTTCTGACATTTTCTGGAGAGTGGCGCTGCGGCGCCACAAATGTGCTAAGGAGTCGCGCTGCGGCGCGGTGGCGCTGTGGCCGGGCCCTTGGCGCTGCGGTGCTGTGGCGCCGTGGCTCGAGTCATGGCGCTACGGCACGGTGGCGCTGCGGCGCGGGAAATGAACTGGTAGCCGGCGCTGCGGCGCGGCATACCAGACACAGAAATGGCTGTTCACGAAAAATCGCAGAACATGCCAATTTCTCTCAATTTCTTATTTTCTACTCAAAATTAGACATACCCACAAGTTATAGTTCATGTATAATCATAACCCAACATATATAAAGTGATTTTAACCATTTAAAACACTTAATCACAGAATTAAATCATGTAAAAATGGGTTGTTCTTGATGTTCTTGAGGATTTTGAACATAAACATATAATTTAACACTATGGATTCGTTATAACACCGAATCCGTTCGTTTAAGGCTTGATCTCTTCGTATTAACATGCTCAATAATATAAGGGTGTAAAATTTAGGGATAATATATAATCAATACATCAATTATCACATATAAGGCCATATGGCCAAATCACGTACTCTGTTTATTTTGAAATAACAAGTCATCAGATTACTACACTTAGGGTATGGGATCATGCAATATATATATAAAACATGTTAAGCTACTCTTATGATTACATTTATACTCATAATTGTTACCCTATTCAACCATAGAAACTCTACAGAGGACTTAAGCCATAATTATGAAAACTTTAAAAAGACGTAGAAATAGAATTTGGGAAAGAAGAGATTACCCAAAGCGTAGATGAGTAAGGATGACAATTCTCTCTATTTCAATCACAGTACACACAATCTCTCTCAAAGATTTCTCCAACTCTCTCTGCAAACTCTCTAGTTCTAAAAAAATACGTAAGTTAAACTCAACTGAGCCGTTAAGCGCAGAGTTGAGGTTAGTTATTCCATTCGTGGTTTAACTGTCCCCAACTCCTCCTAAGGCCTCATTTGGCTAGCAAACTAGGTTCAAAACTCATTATTTTAATAAACCTTTTATCATATAGTTTGAAAATGTCACCCTCTTTATAAAATAAATCCCATATTTTATTTAATTTACTTTAAATAAAATATAATAATTACTCGTAAATTCACATAATCATATATTCAATTATCTCATTAATAAGTAATGTCAATTTATTAATTCTCTAATTAATAATTAAATTAATTAAATAACATCATGCTTAATTAAATTATTTCATTTAATTCAATAAGCTCACATAATCACATACTTGAATAATAAAAATTCTCTACATTAATTTAATAAATGTAACACATAAAATTAAATTAATCTACCACAATTGCATCGATTAATTATTAAATCTAATAATTAAATCATCGAAAAAAATATTTATTTAATTCAATAAATATTAAAATTAATATTAAAATTAACATCATGCTTAATTAAATTATTTCATTTAATTCAATAAGCTCACATAATCACATACTTGAATAATAAAAATTGTCTACATTAATTTAATAAATGTAACACATAAAATTAAATTAATCTACCACAATTGCATCGATTAATTATTAAATCTAATAATTAAATCATCGAAAAAAATATTTATTTAATTCAATAAATATTAAAATTAAATTACAGAATTCTCGTTCGTCACATCTTTCTCCCCTTAAAAGGATTCTGTCCCCAGAATCACGACTCAATAAATTCGACCCGTTACATATGCTAACATCGCATGTAATCAGATAGAGAACTTGGAATTAAACCTTCTTTGATTGTAATTCACATAGAGATATAGTGAATTAGTTGATTAAGGTGTTTAGCTTAATTCTATCTAATTTATCAATTTAAGTTAATATGGTATTAGTGCACCGAGAGATGGCTAGTTCTACTTGAGTGTTCTTGATTAATAAACTGGGATAGTGCATTAAACTAGAATAGGGTGTAATAATCAGAGTGATACTTAAAGTGAAGTCGTAAGCCTGATTCTCCATTATTTGTTTGAAATTACAATTTTTGAGTTTGTTGATTGGTTAGTATTTTTATGTTTTTAGTTTTTAATAGTTATAATCATTAAATTGAATAGTTTAATAAAATTTGGATTAATATAAAGCTGGTAATTGTTAGGATTAATTTCTTATTAAGTCTCTATGGGAACGATACTCAACTTATCATTATATTACTTGTTGACCACGTACACTTGCGTGTGAGCATATATAGATTTTATCCAGCAAGTTTTTGGCACCGTTGCTGGGGATTTAGTATAGATTTTAATATTTTGCAATATCATTTTAATTAGTCCAGTTTTACTTAAACATTTTTCTTTTGTTTTGTTCTTTCTTGTTTCAGGTTCTTGAAGTCAGTTTATGCAAACTCGGTCCAAAAACCCAGACTTGGTTACTTCTGAGGACGATATTTTGAAACGGTTTCAAAGGTTAAGTAAGTGGATTAAAGATACAAGGGAAGTATTTGAGAATTCTGAAAAAAGAGGAAATAATGGCTGCCGAAGACCATAAAGTGTTGAAAGATTTTGCTACACCTAAGGTGATTGAGCTTCAGTTGAGTATCACCAGGCCATCGATTGCTGCAAATACATTTGAAATCAAGCATGGGACTATTCAGATGATCCAAAACTCAGTTCAGTTTGGGGAACTTGCAAATGATGATCCGAATGAACACTTGGTCATCTTTTTGGAGATATGTGACACCTTCAGATATAATGGGGTATCGGATGAGGCAGTCAAACTTCGCTTGTTCCCATTCACTCCGTGGGATAAGGCGAAGAGTTGGTTACATTCTCTACCGTCAGGTTCAATAACTACTTGGGAAGACCTTGCTCAGAAGTTCCTGGCGAAATTTTTCCTACCAGCAAAGACTGCAAAAATGAGAAATGAGATTACCATTTTGAACAGCAATACGGGGAATCATTGTGTGGAGCATGGGAAAGGTATAAGGAATTGCTCAGAAAATGCCCTCATCACGGACTACCAAAATTACAGCAGATGAATACGTTCTACAATGGGTTGAATGGGAATCTCAAGACTAATATAGATGCAGCTTTGGATGGAGCGTTTATGGTCAAGAGTTATAAGGAGGCATATAAGTTAGTTAAAACTATGTCAGTCGATAACTACCAGTGGCCTACATCGAGGATGACACAACCTAAGGTGGCTGGGGTTTTAGAGGTAGACAGGGTAACCGCGTTGGCAGCACATATTGTTGCCTTATCAAAGAAAATTGATAATCTAACGGGTGTGTAACCACAGTAGGTGGCATATGTTTGCGAGTTATATGCTGGAGAACATCCTACGGAGCAGTGTGCAATCAAACTAACGTCGGTTCAGTTTGTGGGCAGCTACAATAGGATTTCGCAGAATTCGTATCAAAATGCCTATAACCCGGGGAATAGGAACCTTCCTAATTTTTCATGGAGCAACAATCAAAATTAGCAGGCTCCACGACCTTCTTATCCCCCGGGTTTTCAGAATCAACATCAATAAATAGCTCAACATCAAGATAGAAAAACAAATTTAGAAGAGTTGTTGTCAAAATATATAACAAGCAACGAGGCGGTTATGAAATCACAAGTAGTAGACATCAAGAATTTAGAAAATCAGATGGGACAGCTGGCTTTTGCATTGAATAATAGGCCGTAAGGGACTCTACCAAGTGACACAGAAAAGAATCCGAAGGGAAATCACGAGCAGTGTCAGGCAATCACTTTGAGAAGCTGAAAACAACTAGATAGGAAAATTACAAAAAATTAGTTAAAAAGGAAGACAAAGTTGATGAAAACAAAGTGGTTGAAGAAAAACAGGGGGAGGAAAAGTAAATTGAATATACAAAGTCAAATGACAAGCCAATTATATATCCTCCACCACCGTTTCAGCAAAGAGTTCAAAAATAGAAATTAAACAAGCAATTCGCTAAATTTTTAGAAGTTTTTAAGAAACTTTAGGTTAACATCCCTTTCGCAGAAGCCTAGTTATGCCAAATTTATGAAGGGTATTTTGTCAAGGAAAAAGAAGTTGGAGGATTTTGAAACGGTGGAATTGACGGAGGAGTGCAGTGCAGTTCTACAGTGAAAGTTACCTCCAAAGTTGAAAGATCCAGAGAGTTTCACCATTCTGTGTACTATTGGGAACATGACATTCTAAAAGTATTTATGTGATTTGGGAGCAAGTGTGAACCTCATGCCGTTATCAGTATACACCAAATTGGGTTTACCAGCTCCGAAACCGACCAATATATCTCTATAGTTGGCGGATAGGTCAGTCACATACTCAAAAGACATTGTGGAGGATATTTTGGTCAAGGTGGACATATTCATATTTCTAGCGGACTTCATAATTCTGAATTTTGATGAAGATAAGAACATCCCAATTATCTTAGGGAGACCATTTTTGGCTACAGGTAGGACTCTCATCGATGTGCAAAAAGGAGAATTAACCATGAGGGTCTAAGATCAGGAAGTCAAGTTCAACGTTTTCAAAGCTATGAAATTTCCTACGGATGAAGAAGAGTGTTTTCGGGTGGATGTCATTGATCAGATAGTCAATGAAGACATGGTTAAAAGTTTGGCTAATGGCCCATTGGAAACTACATTACTAGGGGATGAAGATTTAGATGATCTAGAGCTCGTAGAGTATTTACATATGTTGAATTCCTTGCCACGAGTTAGTAGATTCAAGGCACCATTTGAGCCATTACACACGAAGGACAAAGCCACGACAAGGATGAAACCTACATTAGAGGAGCCACCTATACTTGAGCTTAAGCCACTTCCTAAACATCTCAGATATGCATATTTAGGCAATTATAATGCTTTACCTATTATTATTGCTTCTACGCTTAACGAATTGTAGGAAAATAAGTTGTTGAGAGTGCTTAGAGAATACAAATCAGCTATAGGATGGACAATTGCAGATATCAATATCAAGGGAATTAGTCCATCCTTCTGCATGCACAAAATTCTCATGGAAGAGGATGCTAAGCCAACAATGGAATAATCGAGATGGCTAAACCCGATCTTGAAAGAAGTGGTGAAGAAAGAGATTCTGAAATGGTTGGATGCGGGAATCATCTACCCAATTTCAGACAGTGCTTGGGTCAGTCCAGTTCAATGTGTGCCGAAAAAGGGAGGAATGACCGTAGTAAAGAATAATGATAATGAATTAATTCTGACAAGGACAGTGACCAGTTGGAGGGTTTGCATGGACTATAGGAACCTGAATAAAGCAACCCGCAAAGACCACTTTCCTCTGCTCTTTATCGATCAGATGTTGGACAGGTAAGTGGGGCACGAATTTTACTGCTTACTAGATGGATATTCGGGATACAATCAGATAGTCATTACTCCTGAAGATTGAGAGAAAACAACTTTCACGTGCCCATATGGCACCTTTGCATTCAAGAGAATGTCTTTTGGCTTGTGTAATGCACTCACAACCTTCCAACGGTGTATAATGGCCATCTTCTCGGACATGGGGGATGTGACGCCCCCAAATTCGGGTACTTGAAACCCGAACTCGGTGCTTCACGATACTATTTCTATGAGCGAAATAATACTAATAATAATAACAAAAATATAAAGATCAACTTAATTTACATGATTATCAGAGTCTAGCTCCCAAGTACGTAACCTTTAATATAGTCCTTACAACCCTTAATAGATAATATATATCATTGTCTTAATAATAATATCAAACTATTACATAACTACCACAAATCTTATTTGGTTAGCTTTCCTTTTCCTTTGTTTCTGCATGAGCTTTCTGGTTCTTCACACTTGGTTGAAAATATTTAAATTAAGCAAGGATGAGCATTTGAATGCCCAGCAAGTAATAACATATATATATATATATATATATATATATATATATATATATATATATATATATATATATATAAGCTGAAAGAATTTAAATGTTTTCTTTATACTACCTTTCTACAATAATTCAATAATTGTGAAGTAATCTGAACCGATAAAAATAACATAACAACTCTCTTTCAAATTTTTGAAACTACATAATGACTATAAATAGGGTTTAGGGACATATTATGAACATTATTTTCATTTTCGAAAAGGTTAAACAAAAATTTATCTGCAAACCGTCATAACTTACGGGCACGGGGGTGATCAGCCCGTTGTACCCTGCATTAATCAATACTACATGCAAGAACGAGGGTATCGTTCACTCTGTCTGCCTTGGGCGCATAAAAGTTTTTCCATGTATGGATGTTCATACTTGTCTGGGTTCCAAATCAAATGTTTTATCTTGTTCAATAATAATCTATAATTCAACATATATATATATATATATATATATATATATATATATATATATATATATATATATATATATATATATACGGGTAATTGACAAAGGTATATCAACATGTGATTAAATATAATGATTATCCAAGTGGGGACCCTAGTATAACCATTTATAGAAATTAACAAACAGAATATATATATCTGAATTATCATATACTAACATGTTGATAATCAATGAGCATATATAATATAAGGTTAATAATTTGTACAGTATTAACATAATTTAGAAACATTCTTACTCTTGTCCATTGCATAAAGAAAATACAAAGGTAAGATACTTGCCTGATGCAATGCTTACAGTTCACAACTTAGTTTTTATCATTTATATCACGACCTATCATAAATCAGATCATTCGTTCGATTAGAACAATATACTATAGCACATAGTACTGCATTTCGCAGTCATCACATAACCTAATCACATTATTACCCATATTTAACAACTAGTGAATCACAAATAATCACATATCTAATCAAATTATCTAAGTCCAGATCAATTTCTGAAACATGTCGGTGTACCGACAGTTTTATCGGGTAATTATCAAGTCTAAGACTCTATTCTGTAACCCAATATCAGTCATATTATTTCTAAATGACTTAATATAATTTTAAAATATTTATTATAATTTATTATGAATTTTCAAATATCGGAATCATATTTAAATGATTTAAATACTAACTAATTCTATTATCATTAATATTTAATTAATACTAAACTATTAATGAAACCATTGCCAAAATATTAAAGTTATTTATAATAACTTATAATATTTTTAAAGTATTTATATTACCCTTAAATGATTTTTAAAACATTTAAAATTATTTTTAAATAATTATCACCAATATTAAATTATTAATGTACTATTCATCTAAATATTAAAAGTCATTAAGTATAACTTAAAATATTTTTAATTCATTTATATCCTTTTTAAATGATTAATAAAACCATTTTTAAACTATTTATTTAATATAATTATTAAATAAATTTAATATCATTAATAATAACTTAATAATCATTAATATTAAACTATTAATTAAATTATCCTTTAAATATTAAAAGTTATGTTTTATAACTTAAAATATCTTTAAACACTTTATTTTCATTTAAAATGATTTTTTTCAAATATTAAAATCATTTTTAAACTCAATTATTTAATATAATTATTAAATAATCTTAATATCATTAATAATAATTAATGAAATTTAACTTTAAATATTGAAAGTTATATTTTATAACTTAAAATATTTTTAAATTCCTTATTATTATTTAAAATGATTTTTAATATAATAAAAATCATTTTTAATCAATTTATTTAATCCATTTAGTAAATAACTTAATTATCATTAATATTGATTTATTAATAAAAATTATCACATAATATTAAAATTCATTAAAAATAACTTAAAATATTTTCTTATATCATAATATAATTTTAAATGATTTTTTTAAATATTAAAATCATTTTTATCTAATTTATTTAATATTATAATTAAATAAATTAAATACTAATAATATTTCAAAAATAATAAATATTTATAAAATATACTTAAAATAATTAAAAACTAATTTTTGGAATTTAAAATAATTTTAATAATTTATTTGGTATTTTTAATAATTAAAAACTATTTTTTTATTTATTTAATTAAATTAATTAATTTCCAGAAAATAATATATATTGTCTGTCGCTAAAGTCCTTTAGCGACAGAAACCGTCGTCTTAGGTGTTCTTGAGCCCTCAAGAACATTCATAGGCAATATACGAGATGCCTCGTTTGACTAACAATCGTGCACCGTGTATTGTGTTTCTGGGTTAGCTATTGATCAAATATTGTAGTGTTAGTGCACGTCTACATGACCCAACAACAAAAATGATCATAACATATAATACAAGAGAGATCTGAGCCTCCAAAAATATTGTCAGGACTGTTCTTCATTTTCTGGGTTACCTAGAAATGAAGAACAATGACTTGTCCCCTTTGGGCTTCCACAACTTGCTAATCTTGTGTTCTTTTTGTGATTTAAGAGTTTCAGTGTCTAGCCAACATGTCAAAGAGTAGATCTATCACAAAACATAACTAAAATAACAACGGATCAAGATGCTATGGGCCAGTCAAAGCATGTATGAAAAACATGTTCTTCCCGTTTCTGGAAATTCTAGAAACGGTAAATCAGTTCCAGTTGGCTAGTTTGACCACCTAACCTGATCAATATACTGATGTTTTAAGAGATATAATGACCCAGATCTATAGTTCACATAACCAGCTACATCATTTACTAAACAATAACATCAAACAACATTAAACCTGTCAGATCCGGGCCTTAAAAAACTTTGTCAGACGGAGTTTTTAACTTTCTGGGCTGCCCAGAATTTGACCGGTCAATGCCGGTCAACGGCTTTTGACTGCTAATATCTACAAATCTAGAGATCAAATGACACAGATTCCACTTGGAGTTTAAATACCACATTACAGGCTACCAATAACAACTTGAAAACAACAAAAACACTTAACAACGAAAGATCTATAGTGTTTGACATTTGATTGTCAGGCACAAAAACAAAATTTTTCAGATTTTTGAAAATCATTAATTTGAGTACTTAGATGTTATGGATCCGTAAGATAACAACCCAGATCATCTATAAACACTACAACCAACATAATCTAACACTTAAACACAAGATCTAACAACAGATTATAGGACAGAAATCAAGGCTAAGTTTTATACCTTCAATGCTTAATTTCTGATTTTTGGCTTATGAATCTGTTAGTGGATTTCGTGGGGCTTGAAAATGGAACTGAAATGCTTGCTAAAATCGTTGGTTTTAGTGAGAGAGAAAAGGCTTGGGTGTTGTGTACAAAAATGGCTAGCAAATGATTTTCTCTCTCCTTCATTCTATTTATAGAACATAGATGCAATGAATCTAACATGCAAGGTGTCAAAGTGGATAAGCTTGAATGATTTTTAGGCATGTGCTATAAATCTAGAGTGATGACTTGCAAGCTATTCCATTAAATAAATTCAAAATGGCTATTTTAGTAAACTAACAAAGTATTTTAAGGATATTTTTGTCCATGACACTTGAATCTAGGTTAAAATCAATAGATCTTAAACCTTAAGGTTTCCTAAATACTTTCTAGGGTTTAAAAATTTAAGTTTAAAGTTCAATAAAATTTTAAATAGAACTTACAATTAAAATTTTAGGGTATTTTAAATAATTAGGGTTCCTTAAAATTATTAGGGTTTTCTAATTAACATAATAATTTACTAAAAAAATAATTATGATCACCCTTTTAGCAATTAGGGTTTACAACTAGTAATTAAGTTTTATAATTACTAATTAGGGTTACCTAATATAGAAATTAGGATTCTAAAATATTAATTTAGGGCTTTCACTTAAGAAATTAGGGTTTCTAATTTCACGATTAGGCTTTCCCTAATTAATGTTAATCTTAATAATAATTGTCATAAATCACAATTCACAGTTACCAAATAGCTTTGAACTCGTATTCGAGTTTTAAATTAGAGTTTCACAGTAAAATTAGGATTTGTCATATAACACCATAATTGACCAACCATTATCGTTCCACGTATACAGTACATATCTATAGCACTGAAAAATAAAAGTATAATCAATATTATATTATTATTCTTATTCCTTGATAAAAATCCAAAATTAGGGTTTAGATTCCATATCTGATTTATTCTTCCATATTTAACCTTAATAAATAAGGTAAAATAATTAACTTAATAATCTGTACAAAAATTCATATAATAAAATAATTATTATCGTTATTCTAAAAATTACTCCATATATTATCTAAATAATATATGATTATATTTTCATGGAAAATAATTAATAAAAATATTTCTACTTTAAAATTAATTATTATAAAAATATACTTTATAATAATCAATAATTCTAAAATAAATTTATTTGTAAACATTTATGTAGTAAATATATTTTTATTTACTACATAAATACATATACACAATATCTTGTACAAATCCTCATCCTTAAAATAAAAAAAATTATACGCAAAATTTCTTATTTATTTATATAGAAAATATCGGGTTGTTACTGGGGAGTAGAACGTGGAAGTTTTCATGGACGACTTCTATATCTTTGGAGATAATTTTGATGTCTGTTTAGAAAACTTGGTCATGGCTTTAAAGCGATGCGTAGAGACGAATTTGGTGCTTAATTGGGAGAAGTGCCACTTTATGGGAGAAGAAAGAATAATTTTGGGGCACAAGGTTTCTGCAAGGGGATTAGAGGTTGATAGAGCAAAGTTGGAAACAATTGAAAATCTACCACCACCAACTACAGTCAAGGGAATCCACAGTTTTCTGGGATATGTGGGATTCTACCGTAGGTTCATTAGAGATTTCTCAAAGATTGCAAAACCATCATGCAGTTTCTTAGAGAAAGATTCAGTTTTTAAGTTTGATGAAGATTGTAAGTCAGCTTTTGAGTAGTTGAAGAAAAAGTTGACTACAGGTCCAGTGATCGTCGCATCGGATTAGACTATACCCTTTGAATTAATGTGCGATGCGAGCGACTATGTTATAGGGGCTATTTTGGGTCAACGTCGAGAGAATATATTCCACGCCATATACTATGCAAGTAAAACTCTTACGGATGCACAATTGAACTACAAAACTAAAGAGAAAGAGTTACTTGCAGTGGTATATGCCTTTGACAAATTTTGGGCATATTTGATAGGGACAAAGGTGGTGGTTTATACAGATCACTCGGTAATTTGCTACTTGATTTCGAATAAGGGTGCTAAGCCTAGACTTATCTGATGGATCCTTCTTCTTTAAGAATTTGATTTAAAAATAAAGGATAGGAAGGGGATAGAAAACCAAGTAGCAGACCATCTATTGAGGCTGGAAAATTTGGATAGAGATAACGTAGATAAGTGTGTGATCAATGAATCATTCCCGGATGAACAACTATTTGGAATTAATTCATAATTTCCGTGGTATGGAGATTTTGCGTACTATTTGGTGAGCAATATCCTTCCCCTGATTTAACGCAACAACAGAAAAAGAAATTCCTACATGACATCAAATGGTACATGTGGGATGAGCCGTTCTTATTCAAATAGTGATCCGATAAGATATTCCACATGTGTGTGCCATACAGTGAAGTGAAGAATATTCTACACGAATGTCATGCATCTGCATATGGGGGACATTATGGTAGTGAGCAGACAGTGGCCAAGGTACTTCAGTCAGGATTCTATTGGCCTACAGTGTTCAAGGATGCCCACCAGTTTGTGAAGACTTGCGATAGATGCCAAAGAGTGGGTAGCATATCAAAGCGTAATGAGATGCCACTACAGACTATCATGGAAGTAGAAACTTTTGATGTATGTGGAATAGATTTTATGGGGTCGTTTCCTTCATCTTTCAACAACCTATACATCTTGCTAGCAGTTGATTATGTGTTAAAATGGGTTAAAGCCGTAGCACTCCCCACAAACGATGCCAAAGTGGTTTTCAAATTTTTGCACAAGAATATTTTTACAAGATTTGGCATGCCAAGAGCTATTATAAGTGATGAGGGTAGTCACTTCTGTAACAGATCGTTTACAGCTCTTTTGGCGAAATATGGGGTTAATCATCGAGTGGCTATGACATATCACCCCCAAACAAGTGGGCAAGCTGAGGTTTCGAACAGGGAGGTGAAGAAAATCTTAGAGAAGGTAGTAAACCCGAACAGAAAAGACTGGTCTCTCAAATTGGATGATGTATTATGGGCTTACATGACAGCTTACAAGACGCCAATTAGGATGTCACCATATCAGTTGGTTTACGGGAAAGCATGTCACCAGCCTGTGGAGTTACAACATAAAGCCTATTGGGTAATTCAGAAACTCAACTTCGATCAAACAGTTACGGGAGAAAAGAGGCTACTTCAATTGAACGAACTTGATGAATTTAGACTACAAGCACATGAGAAGTCAAAGTTGTATAAAGAAAAGGTCAAGAAATGGCATGACCAAAAAATCTTGCAGAAAAATTTCAAACTGGGACAAGAAATATTACTCTTCAATTCACGACTACGATTGTTCCCTGGAAAGCTCAAATCTAGATGGTCGGGGCCTTTCACAATCAAGAGAGTTTTCCCCCATGGCGCCATTGAGTTATACAATAGGAATCCGTTGGAGATGTTTAAAGGCAATGGTCATCGGCTGAAGCATTATTGGGGTGGCGAATCCAACACTGATGTCATCGCAATCACACTTGCCGACACACCATGAACAGGGAGTAGTCAGACTGAAAGACTAGAAATCAAGCACTAATTGGGAGGCAACCCAATTTTTACTTTCACTTCAATAATGTTAATCATGCTAGTTAAATTGTAGTTTAGAATATTAGTTAGTACAGAATAAGTTTATTTCGCTTCATTAATTAGTTAGTTAAGTTATGATTTCTAGATAATCTGACATTACATGCTTAATTTGCAAAACATTTACTTATTTTCATGATTTAATGATGTTTCAGGTACTTAAGAAGCGCATGGATAAGTGTTGGACACAAAGAAATGGAAAAATCCAGTGCAATTGCAGTACACCCCCCCCCCCACCCCTGCTGCGCGGACTTTGCAAGAAGGAAACCCCGCCGGGGCGGGGGTATTGACCCAGAAAATAGTAAGCCCCTCTGCCAGGGCGGGTTTCTATAACTGATTACCCCCCGCCGGGGCGGGGGTACGCGAACTCAAACGACTTTAAGTCAACAGTTACACACATTGCACCCATCTTCTTCCCCTCCCACGTTCTCTAACCAAAACTGATACACAATCTATACCCCCAAAACCCATGATTTCATTTGTTGCCACCCATTACCTCACTTAATCTCCACTTCCCCACTCCATTACACCACTACATACAAACACTATATCTCTCCCTATAAATTAAACTCTTAACTAAACTACATCTCCATCCAATTTCATACAAGTTCAGTGCTTACACGAGTTAGGGTTCCTATAGTGAGAAATTTGAAAGCCAAAAGAGAGGGGAAATTCAACAATTTGTTCATACACTGAGGGTAAGTAGTTGTTGCTACAATTCCTAATCACATATCACCATACTTGAAGGCAAATTACTGAGTTTAGAGAAATTATGAGTTAAGCACACCAAGTGTTCAATAATTTGTTTGAGTGAAGTTTGGGGGAGATAGTGACTAGAAGTTCATCCAATCAAGTACCATGGCACCAAAACCAGCAGCAAAATGATAGCGAGGCGAGAGTTCAGGGTTCACACCACCAACCCGGGCTTTTGACAGGAGAAAATTCTTAAGTGTCGCCGCCGCCGATCGTTACGACTACCTAGTGACTAAAGCACTCACTCCAGAGCGTGACTTGGCACCTGAACACGTTAACGGCAAAATGATGTAATAAATTTATTAAAAAGGATGGAATAAGTTCGCTAAATTGCCTGAGCAAGTAATTGTAAATATGGTAAAGGAATTATATACCAACGCAGAGGATAAGGTGCCATTGACAACATTTGTGAGTGGAAAGTAGGTTCCTTTTAGTGCTGAAGCCGTCAATGCGTACTACCAATTACGAGTCCCTAGATAGTGCCATTATGCCTACTTACGTGACCATGATCCCGATTATGAGGCCATTTTAACTGAAATAACAAAACCGGGCACCATATGGATCAAGGGGCGAAGAGGGGGCACTATATTCCACAGTAAGGATCTCAGCTGGTATGGTAAGATATGGTATGCGTTCATGTGCGCCAAGCTATTCCCGTCCACACATATGACTGAGGTGACCAAGGAGAATATACTTCTCTTATATGCCATCGTTCTAGATTTTCTCATCGATGTAGGCGCTATCATCAGTTTTTCCAATCGAAGATGCCTACGAGGGCCATTTTCTGGCGGTTTGCCACACCCATCTCTCATATGTGGGCTATGTAAGCAGGCGGGAGTTAGATGGTCTGACGATGAGACCACCCAGATGCCGCTTCAGACTTTGGACACGAGGATAATTGCACGATATTCAGTTTGGCCCGAGGGCGAGTCGCACCCCAGAGGAGTCGGGTTCATATTTCCACCAGCCTAGGAGGATGAGGCTGATGCTGAGGACACCTCTGATGATGACAAATTTCAGGTGGATGAGACGATGGAAGAGTAAGGAACTGAGGAGATGTAGCAAACTGATGCCACGTTTAGCCCTCAATTTCAAAGCCTATAGAGATAAGTTGATAGGCATAACAAGGACGCCAGAAGGCAAATGAGGAGGCTTGCAGCTAGACAGGACCATATGTTAGAGGCCATGAACATGTCATTCACCTCCTTGAATGCGACGCTTCAGAGTTTCAATCCAACTGCATAGTTTCCATACCAGCAACTAGCCCCAATGCCAAGGTTTCCACCGTCCAATTTTGACAATGAAGAGCAACAGCCACCACCACCTCCAGCTTAAACGATTACAGGGACGTCCTCTTACACTTATCGCTTTATCTTTACAATGAGAACATTGTAACTATTTAGTTTGGGGGATTTAGTTTAATTTTTATGTTTATGTTTGCATGTTTAATTTTATTAGTTAGATTTGCATATGTTAGTTTAGGTTCATTATATGTTTGTATGCATGTAGTGTAATAGTTGCATAGTAGTATAGGTTTGTAAATAGTTTTAGTAAATTTTAATTCTGTTATGTTTATTCCATATCTAAAAATAAAATAAAATTAGTTAAGTATTGTGTTATATTGCATATGTCCAACAGTTATATATAGTTCAGTTTATTTTTGGCCTATGATGAGTTTGGGATTACGTAGACAAGTACAGTACCAACTATTAGACCTTTGATGTAATTTTATGTTATGAATTGGATCTTTTGCCTATTTGAAACTGGTATAATAAGGTTAGCACGTTAATAACACCTATGTGGATTGATTTAGTTCAAATTGAAACATAAAGGACTTCTAAAGGATAATGTTAGTTTGGATGAAAGAATGACAAGTATAGACAGTGAAGGCGAAAAATTAGGCAAGAACCTAAGTTTAGGGAAAAAAGTGGGGTATATAAGCATCTATCTAAAAAAAAGAGAATAAACACCGTGGCATGCTTGTCTAGTTTTGTGGCCTTTGTTACTTGAGTAAGTAAGCCCTAGGGGATTGTCTTTACACCTAGTGCCCTAAGGTCTTAATAGTCTGGGAGTCGTTGGTCGAAAGCTCGTTAAGGTAGCACTGAAAAGCCTAAGGAAATAAGACATTGCATAGCCATGTGTATATATAAAAAAAGAATAAAACGGGAAAAAAGAGCAAAAAGCCCTCGTGATTGAAAAATAAAGCATGAGTACCCTATTTGGACCCTTAATATTGGTAATTATTTGATTTTAGTTAGATCTCGTCTATTTTTGAAATTCTTGAGTTTACACTGTATGATACCTTCTAAGAGACTTGTGATGTATTAAATTTAAATTTTCATCAGTTAGCATGGGTGTTGAGCACACACACACACACACACTATACCAGTGATAACAGTTTAAGATTTGATGAATGATAGGAATTATTGATTGGTTTCGATATGAAATATTATTGTGCTTGCTTGATTTCTCTGAGGTCGGTTGAACAGACTGGACTCTATCACGACTGTTAGATTCGTAGGCATGTAGACTAGTTGCATTTCATTCCATTGCATTGCATTTTATAGCATTTTTGTTTTGTTTCGTGCTCGAGGACTAGCACGGGTTTAAGTTTGGGGAGTTTGATGAGTGTGTTTTATATCTACGAATCGGTCATGGCATCTGGATTTATGAGGTGGTAAATTGGTTAAAGTTTGCATAAAAATGAGCAAAAGTAGGATAATAGCATAAGGGACCCCTGCCGGGGCGGACCTTGTACATGTAAAACCCTCGTCATGGCGAGGGTACTGAGGATTTAGCAGAAGCCTACCCCGCTGGGGTGGGGGTACGTGATTCGTAAGAAGTCTGTTTGAACTGAACTGCTGGAGAGGCGTGGAAACTAGAGATTAACATTGTTAGGAACTCAATTGGGTGACGAATTATGATGAAAATATGTGTCCTAGACTGATAACTAACAAGATACAATGAGGGAGATAGAAATCATACAATCAATTAACATCTTTGGAGCTGAATTTGGAGTAAGAGCATTGGAGGATGGATTTGAAGAGGAAATTTATGATAATTGCAAATTGAAGCAAGGGAGAAGGGTGGTTCTGGATTCATTCTTTTTCTTTAATTCAATACTTGTAATTGGGATGATGTTATTTTGATAATTTTTGTTTTTAATTCGTTTATGATGAACTAAATTCATTATTAGGCTTATAATGGATCTTTTGGTTAAACAATGATTATGTAACCTTTAATTTCATTTTAATAATCTATCTTTCAGTTTATCTATATTAATTTGTGCTTTAATCTATGAATTGATTGATCACCAATTTTGTGTAGAATTATATAGAATCGAGAGAGGATGTATGAATCTAGACTTAGTCATTATAGCATTTGTTCTTGAATTCTGTGAATGAATAGAATCTTGATGAATGTTAGGGTAGAGATATGCTTAACATCGCATGTAATCGGATAGAGAACTTAAAATTAAACCTTTTTTTTATTGTAATTCACTTAGAGATATAGTGAATTAGTTGATTAAGGTATTTAGCTTAATTCTATCTAATTTGTGGATTTAAGTTAATATGGTATTAGTGCATCAAGAGGTGGCTAGTTCTACTTGAGTATTCTTGATTAATAAACTGAGATAATGCATTAAACTGGAATAGGGTATAATAATCAGAGTGATACCTAAAGTGAAGTCGTAAGCCTAATTCTCTATTATTTGTTTGAAATTACAGTTTTTGAGTTTGTTGATTGGTTAGTATTTTTATGTTTTTAGTTTTTAATAGTTATAATCATTGAATTGAATAGTCTAATAAAATTCGGATTAATATAAAGTTGGTAATTGTTAGGATTAATTTCTTATTAAGTGTCCGTGGGAACGATACTCAACTTATCATTATATTACTTGTTGACCACATATACTTGTGTGTGAGCGTATATAGATTTTACCCAACACATCTACACTCAAAGGACTAGTGCGGACTGTCTTGGCTTTAAGCGCCTTAGCCGAGACTCCTAGCAAGGATCTAATAGCAATCCGGGTAATGTTCGTCGCACAAGGCACTGGTGCCCCTCCAAACTCCATGCTGGTGATAAACCGCCAATCCATCGGCATCATCATCACCTCGCAGTCCAGTAAATGGAAAGACTGAGTCTGGTGAAACCAACGCTCAGACAACACCCTGAGGTAACCCCAGGGGCAACGACGGGGGAGGATAAAAAAGAACTCCTCAAAGCCCCAATCGTGCACAATCTCTCGATACTCTGGATGAAGAGTCTGATATAGAGAGTGTATGATGAACCAGTTCCCTCAAGGCTACGTAAAGTCGGGAACCTACATCACAAAAGAAAATCAACATCAAAACCTTTGCTCCTCATCAATAGGAAAAAGGAAGATCAATCCCAGCGTTTACCTCGTTCGCATGCAAGTAGACCGAGGGGTGGCGACTTAAATCATCTAGAAGCTCTGGAATCGTCACATTAATGCCTAGAAGATCCATGCAGGGAGTATGAGTAGCAGAAGCGGGGGCCACAACCAGTACATCTTCCTCCTCGCCCTCGACATCTGGTACCTCAACCCGGATAGGACGAATCACTGCCTTCACCAAACGACGAGGCTGTCAAACTATGTGAGGCAGAGGCACATCAGAAGCCCTCCTTCCCACACCTGAAGTGGTCCTGTGGGAACTACTCGGCTGATCCGGATCTATATATCTGGATGCAAGTCTCCAAATCACCTCAGAAAGGATGTGGTAAATTCTAACCTGGAGCTTTTCAAATTTATTTATGACTATATGCATGCATGTATTACTTTAACATACGCCTACAGTAGAGTTAAAAATGCATGTCTATTCAACGCCTAGACTTTTGGAAAAAAATTCGTCAGAGTCTCCTCTATAAAAAGGACTATCCACATGCACGTAGGCATGACTAGGTGGCCATTCAGTAGCACACTAACCCACAGTCATAAACATCCTATATGCATAAAAATATCAAAGTCATAATCCGTAAGGGTAGCCTAATTACCAGGATTACTTTTCTTTACAACCTTTGCTCATTTGTCCTCAAATAGGATAAGAAATAGCACAAAAAGGTGCCAATTTGACTGTTTCAAAAGTCAAATTTTTTTACATCAATATGTTCAGCATGGTTTGATACTTACATTTACTATGTTAAATATTTTTTATCAAATCATATGAGCATACATATTCACTACTATGTTTTGAGAAGCATTTCATGTTATAACTCATTTTTCAACGGATAAAAACTAGAAAAGAAGACATGCATACGTTACCAGGATAGTACATAACACTTGTACGGTGATGAATTTTATAGAAAACAGCCCGAACTCAGCAGATCTGAAGAAAAACTCTTGGATTCTCTGTGTGGCGTAACTTGAAAATGACTTGTAAAATCAATGGGAGCCTCAAATACACCCACGGATGGCCACAGGTGTATCTGCGGCTATCGTAAGTGTACCTACAACTGTCCTAGGTTGGTCCCACCCCTCCGCCTCGGTCCAATTTGAATTGCAAAGGAGGTCTCACAAGCTAAAAAGTCAAAATCAGGAAAAAAGACGCTACGCGATTAAGTGGAAAAACCTGAAATCTTAATTTTCAGAGACCAAACTACGGGTCTATATATCACTCATTGGTATTCGCCCAAACACGGGGTTCATAACACTGATGATCACAGTTGTTACAAAATACACAAGGCAATTCCTCACAAAGGTTTGATGCCATCAACATGAGGTTGTGATTCTAGTAACAACTCTCCCCAGCGGAAACTTCATACAACATCAGCCGTTGAATCACATTTCAACGAAGGTCAAGCAACCTTGAAGTTATGCAGTTGTTGGCAAGTAAATACAGTGAAGCATCGGATGTGGTCTGATGATCTCAGCCATTGAAGCACATTTCAACGAAGGTCAAGCAACCTTGACGTTTTGTAGCCGTTGGCAAGTAAATCCAGTAAAGCATCTGAGGTGGTCCGATGATCTCAGCCGTTAAAGCATATTTGAACGAAGGTCAAACAACCTTGACATTATTCAGTCGTTGGCAAGTAAATCCAGTGAAGCATCGGAGGTGGTCTGATGATCTCATCTGTTGAAGTACATTTCAATGAAGGTCAAGTAGCCTTGACATTATCAGTCGTTGGTAATTAAACCCAATGAAGCATCGGAGATGGTCCGATGATGGTATCTGTTGAAGTACATTTCAATGAGGGTCAGGCAGCCCTGATAACATAAATTATTGGCAGTAACTCCGACAGAACACTAGAAAGACCAGGTGATACAAACTCCTCATCAGGGAGGACCGGTGATGGAATATGTTATCAAGTTATCAAACAAGACACAATCCCCCAGAGTCACTTGTACATGAGAAGAACATCTGCGGTGGAAAGTCTGTACCAATGATTAAGGACTTTGGTGATAACCCCAATGTTAACATTCTGGAGGTTCCTGGGAGCTTTGGAATAGACATCTGAATAGTTTATTAGGATCATCAGTGATAACTACAGTCCCCAACAGATTGCGTGGGAAAAGATTGTCACCACATCCCGTTCGAAAACGGTCTAACAAACCACATTCAGCACACATTTGCATCATGCTGTATTACATTGCATCATGATTATCCTGTCACATTTCAAGTGTCTAATATTCTTTATCCTATCTATGCCAATACATTGCATGAATATGATAAAGAGGGGCATCTGTAGTCACTCGAAATTTTTCATTCCTGTTACTAACCTTGTAGGAGGGCAAAATCGTCTTCTGGAGATAACCCTGGAAGTCAAATCAGCTCAATCCCGGAGATAACCCCAGGATACTCAGTTTTTCATCTCAGAGACAACCCCGAGATATTTAGTTCCAGTCCCGGAGATAACCCGGGAGATTCAGTTCCAACCCCGGGAGATTCAGTTCCAACCTCAGAGATAACCCCGTGGGATTCAATTTTAGTTCCGGAGATAACCCCGGAGAAGTCCATTCTAATCCTCAGAAGTCAGCTTCACCTCGGAGACAACCCCGAGGCACTCAATTCCAACCCTGGAGATAACATTGGGAGGTCAGGCACACCTCAGAGAAAACCCTGAGGACATTCAGTACCTATAACAACCCAATCTCAGAGATAACCCTGAGCAACGACTGCTAAATCAGCCCAGAGCTAGAGATAACCCTGGTGAGGGGTAAAATCATCATTTTGCCATTACGCCGTCTCAGCATCATTTCACACCACATTCTATACATAAGTGTCCCACAAGAACCATAGCTCAAATCCTGAGTGACTACTATGCAAGACAGTACACTAGATATAATTTGAAGACTTAAAGATCTGGTCATGGACCCATCTTCCCGACTTCGTACAACCTCTTATCCCATGTCATTATATAGCTCTCGACAATAACATTTCAGAAAGGTAATATACGCCTCAATCGGATGCCCGGATTGAAAGTTATGAAGGTTTAAGCAGACAATGCGTTGTATGCGTACACGTACTTCGAGACGGCAGGACCCACGGAGCCTGAGGCACCCCGGGTAGCCGGAGATACACATGCGACTGCCGCAGGTAGACCTGCGACTCCCCCCCTCTATAAATAGAGGTCTTGGGGTGGCTATTTTGAAGAGATAAAATGCAAGGAAGCCCTGTCTATTTTGCTTTGTACACACTTTAAACTGAGTACTTTCTTTTTCTAAACACCTGTGAGCTTGTGTTTTGCTATATTTTACCGGTGGAAACTGAGTATTCATTCATTTAAAGCTATTTGAAGCCTTCTTGGCAGCCCACTAGAAGACATCTCATATTTCTTTCAACCTTTCTCCATTTCCATCCACACATACTTATTCATGTTGAGAGTCGTGATGCATGTGTATGCCTAGATCGTCGATCTGTGGCTTTTATTACTTTTATATATATATGCTTATATATATTATTCTCGAGCTATGCTTCGATTAAGCCCAAATATAATATTCAGAGCGTTTACTACTTATATATATATATATATATATATATATATATATATATATATATATATATATATATATATATATATATATATATACTTTTGAGAGCTCTTTTTTTATTCTTTTTAGAAACAGAAATAAAAACTTGAAAGAACCAGCAAAAACCTGAAAAACCTTACGTCTCATATCTATTTGAATTTTCAACGATTCGTTTTGAATCGCAATAAGAAAGAACCTACCTTCCCTATCTCTTATTCCCTATCCATTAAACTTAAATGAGGCAGCCCTATTATTATTATTAGGTTAGGACTTCTGAATTCTAAATAAGAGACAAGGGGGGGTTATTACATTCAATCAATGAGATTAAGTCTCTTAAGACTTGGGTTAGGGTAAAATAAAAATTAGGAGCAAGGGCTTAATCTGGACTTGTTTGTCTTTGTCCCTAGATAGTTCCCTTTCCGTAAAAGGGATCTTTTTTGATTTCTGATTTAGCATTCCCAGAGAATTGGGGGGGGAGAGTAGATAGGTCTTAATCAACAACGAGAGATATTCATTTAAATATCTGTGTCTGTCCGAATCTCATTAACAACGAATCAAGTTACATATGTAACCGATGTTTTTTTGACCCTTTTAGGTATTTCACGTTTGGCTCTAATGAAGAATTGTAAATCGATGTAACGATTGATACGGGATAATTCATATATTTTAGTCACTTTATGCTAAGATTGCAGAAAGATTACTTAATTCTAGGTTAAAAAATAAAAATACATATAAAATGAGGAAATGCTTAGTTTAACTTAATATGTAATATATATGTATTTTTATTATTCGATTTCGTTCTATTTTAGTGACAACGTTCAGTGACAACAGCCTTTCCATTTTTGTGAAAAAGAAATGGAATCCCTTAAATATTTCAATATTTAATATAGAATATCCAAAACATAGAATATCCATAACAGTGACAGTTGTTCAATCTATCTGATAGATACAAAAAACCCCTACTCGTTCATCTGATTAATAAAATAAGAATCGAATGACTAAGGACCTAAATCTTCTCTTATATCAGTCTTTTTTATTCATCTCACGAAAAAATTTGGGTTTCTTGTTCAATCTATTTATCGGCTTTAAATCATTGATGATTCAATTCGAAAAGAAAGAGATATTTCTCTTTTTTTTATGATGATCAAGTGTAGTATTTACCGTAAAACTTTATTCCAAAAATGATGTCGAAATAGGAAACCCGTTCGATTATAAAATTTTTGAATGATTCCTTATGAGTTGAATCTTTGGTATTCAAAGAAGTCGGAGATAGGTCAATCTCTTCTATTGAGTCACTTGAAGATGCAGGGTTGAAAAGAATACATTTATTCGTGTTATTTATGTTAGTTATGTTATTTCTGTTAGTTTGTTTTTTTATAAAAAAAAGTTGCATTTATACAATAAAAGGTGGGGTCTTGCTAAGATTTCTTCAGAAAAATCTTTACCATCTATGTATAGAAGAAAAAGGTATAGATTAATATCTCTATGTACCGACTGAACCAATGAATATTCATGATTCCATAATTGAATCAATTCCATACTGGCTCCAAATTAGAGTAATGTTATGGTAAAACTTCGTTTGAAATGATGTGGTAGAAAGCAACGTGCGACTTGAAGGACACGATCCGGTGTGGATTCTCTTATTCTTACATCCGCCATATTATATAGGAATGACAGTGCTCTTGGCCCGACATCGTTTGTTCTGTTCCACTACAACCCCTCTTTTTGTTGGGTTGTAATGTAAATAGTACATAATGGAGCTCGAGTAGTAAAGTATTGATTCATCTTTCAGGGGCAAGGATCTAGGGTTAATGCCAATCAATAAATTCGAACAACTTCGTAAATATATCATCAATATAGAAATTGAAAGGATCCGATTCGGGCAAGTTTTCAATTCAAAAGGAAATTTTATTGGAATTGATAAAACTCTTTCAATTCAAAGTGTATCGCGGGGAATCAACCATTCATATGGTTCTTTGATAGAAAGAAATCACAAAAGGGGTATGTTGCTGCCGTTTTGTTGCAAGGATTAAGAAGCACCAAAGTAGTGTCTAAACCCAATGATTTAAAACAAAGAAAAAGGATCCCAGAACAAGGAAACGCCGTTTCCATTGTCTCAATAACTGGATCAGACTAAAGAATCCAAATCCAAATAGATGATTGTATTTTAAACGAGACAAACAAAAGGGGGGTTAAAGACCATTCAATAATTGAAATAAATTGCTTAAAGATTTGATTTTGAGCTATTTGAGAATTATCCAACTTGAGTTATGAGTACAAATGATTTTTTCTTTAATTTTTCAGGAAGAACGAACAAAAAAATGAGTGAAATATATATATATATATATATATATATATATATATATATATATATATATATATATATATATAACTGTTTACAACTTTTGTACATATCGCATCATCATGTGAGCCTAGGAATCATGTGATCACAGATTCAGTTTCTGAATCTAGATTCGGTTCACCTGATAGACATTTTCAGCTGCAACCAGCTTGTAAATTATTCACGATGTCTGAATTTCCTTAGATGACTCTCATGCCCACAAGGAGTTCGGCGCTGCTATGTATTTTATTGTCTCGAAGATCCCTCGCATCTCGAAAATAATAAAAGCAACCAAGCCGAACACATAATAAAATAGAAGTATCAAATGCCTCAATTACTATTGAGTACAAGGGTTTGAAAAACATGTTTTACAAAAACATCATTGCCATATCTCGTTAAAATTGAATTTTTATACAAAAATTCAAACTATTTGTATATAGGTGCAAACGAGGCATATCACTACTTCCAGATAACTGCACATTAACCTACACACACACACACACACACATTCAGATAAAACTTTAAATTGAAAATTAGTGGTAACCGTGTCACCACGGAAGTCAAGGGGTGCCTAACACCTTCCCTCCGCTTAATCAAGCCCCCGGACCCTAACGAATCTCGGTTTCACAGACCAGTTAAGCAGTGTCACATCACTAGGTCTTTGTACAAACTTTTTCTCGGTTGAGTTGGTGAAACCATTTAAAAATACCCACTGGCGACTCTTACAGTCCAATCGTTGACATATACATATCGGACCTTTTCATAACTTATTTTTTTAAACAAATCTCACCTAACATGAGAGCACCAAAAGATAAGAACAGAAAGGGATAAATAAAAATCCCGACGTCGACATATACATTGTTATAATTTTATATTTAAATTAAGAATGAAAAGGAAAGCCAACATTGCTTAAATTGAAAAATAGTTTGAAATAAGCCTATGAGTACGTGTCTTCAATAAAATGGTTAAGTTGTGACTAAGCAAATTCCATTGATTATTTTATGTGGAATTTAATTATTTAACTAAATTAAATTTTGTATGGCATCAATTTAATTGATATTAAGTAAGAACGTCAATATTGGTCTAGAAGGGTTATGTGATAATTGATGCATTAAATAATTACCAAACCCATTAAATCATTAAGCTAGGTTCTATAATTAAATTGTATAGGGAACTAAATTTATTTTATTACATTGTAACTTAAAGACCACATGTGAAAGTACAAAAAACCATGTTAATTAATATAGCAGCACATATATGCTTGCAAGCCCAAAACATAGTTATTCCAACCTTGTTCCTTAAACAATATGGTAGCCCAAATGGGGAAGAAAGAGAGCTGAATTAGAGTAGTTTGTTACTAATGTTAGTTAGTTAAATTAGTTGTCAATCAGTTAAGAAGCTAGGACAACACAATTAAGAAGCAGGTAGGCTAGGACTTGACTGTTAGTAAGGGGTCAGTCAGCATAACAGCTAGAATTGGCTGCTAAATCTAGCTAGGGAACAATGTAGAGGCTAAATAGGGGGCCAAAACTAACAACTAAGGGGAGAGCTCAATCTGATAAGACCATCTCTTCCACCCCCAGAGTTGGAAATCATTTCCATAAGTAACTTAGCAATAAGAGTGAAGTAGCATTCATATTGAGAGGAAGGAAAAGCTACGGCTAGGGTAGGGAAGAAGGGAGAATTAAACAGTAGTGGCACCAGTGTTTTCTAGAAGAAAATTATTAGCCTCAAAGTTTAAGCAAGCAAGGTACATTGCAGCTCCTTACTTCATTATACCAATTATCCATTCTTTTTCTTTTAAACTTAATTGTTCATATTGTGGCTAGTGGTTATTTGTGTTGTGTTTGGGGACCTTGAAGGGTCCGGGAGGCATAAGGTTAGGATATATGAAGGATTTCATGTGTCATATGTATAGCTATACAACCATATAATGTAAGACCCCAACTTTCATAAATAAAGATTAATTTTTCTCGAAATATATTTTTAAATATTATAGTGTAGATTTGTTATAATGTTATAGTTGTGGGTAATATTTATAAATTTGGCAAAGTATGCAAGTTGTTATAAAATATTCGATTGGTCGGAGAATATTCATTTCAATAGGAAATATTCGTACGACGAAATAATCATTGGTGGACCCCCACAACGGAATTATTGTCGAAGTTAGAAAACGACAGAAATGTCTTTTTATAAAAATAACGGCAGAAGTTTTATCGTTAACTGTTGGTATACCCGGTGATAAAAGTATAGTAATACGCGTGGTTGCATAGTAGCACACGGTATTGATTATTGATGCTTACGTGAGAAGTCACTCAGTTATACTTAATTATTGCTACAGTAATTGCTGCATAGTATCTCACATTATTGATTCTATTATTGTCACAGTATCATCTGCATAATATTTTATATTATTAAATCAATAATTGAGATGACAAGTTATTCATATTATTATTTGTATAATTAATAATGTCTAGAAAGTTTTATCGAGGAAATGGGGTTGGTCACTTAATTGTGCGCCAATAGGGAGAAATCCTTATCAAAAAGCTCCCTCTTTCTTAGGAACGATCTGGTTGTTAATATTGCGAGTTATAATAATGATGAATAAATGTTGTTAAAAATATTGAGAGAATTTTTATGAAGTATTTGTTATAAATTTTGCATATTATATGGACCCCCACTTACTCATTTTTCAAAATAATCGTTAGAAAGTTATTCGGTATATATATATATATATATATATATATATATATATATATATATATATATAATATAAGGTGGGGCCCACATGTTGGATGAATTATGGGGGGTGGGATTTGTGTTTGTCACGGGTGGTTTTGTAATAAGTTTTGTTTTTTATGAAAAATAGAATATATTATATTTTATTATGCATAGTGTTTACATAGTAAATTATAAAAAATTCAAACCGGCGAATTTGCGTCCATGAGTTTCTAACACTGTGCGTCCGTGATTATTTCTAAATAGTACCTCTTCCATTCTCCTATAAATGGGATGCTTAGTTTAGAATTGAAAATTACAACAGAATCAGAGAATTCTTCTTCTATAATATTGAGCGTATTTCTTTCGAGTTTTAGGAAGCTTTAAGTGTAGAAAACAGTGAAAGTTTTCTTAAGGAATATACTCGTTATACCAGTTGGAATACTCTCCATTTTAAGGTAAGGGATATTATTTTTGTTCAATATTCGTAAGAACTAGTATTTTCTTTCATACTCTGTAGTATGTATGTAATATTATTTCGTTTCAGATTCTGAATTATACACTCATTTTGTTAAGTTTTGGCTTCTATGCTCCATGAAATTAGTAGAATATCCTTGAAATTTGTGCTTCATCCAGTAACTTTTTATGGAAATATTATTCTAAACATTCTTGATAAGTTTTAACTTTTTCATGTCGGAGTATTATTCATGGGGTACTATTTCTGAAGTACTATTCACGGGATACCATTAACTCAGGTACTATTCACCCGGGGTACTATTTATGACAAAAAATTTATTTTTTTTCGGTTCAAATTATTTTTGATACAATATTATTTTTGAATTTTACTCCACAAAGCAGTATCATGTTGACAATTTGGACATTATTGAATTCTTGATAAATTAAATTATAAATCTTTAAAAATTTATCCTTTGCTTTCGTTTAATTGAATTCTTATATCATTATCATCATCATCATGCTTATATTGTGATGAAAGTCATCATTGGCCCGTAGTGCATTGATGGACTGTTGATTGGTATGATTATGACCAGGGATTATTCGGTATAATCATGACCGTAATATTACAAATGATGCGGTAAAAGTCCTCATTGGCCCGTAGTGCATTGATGGACAGTTGTTGGCATGACCATGACCATTGGTGATAATACGAATATCATTGGCCCGTAGTGCATGGATAATTCTTGGATGTGATACTAATGAATATCCTTGGCCAGTAGTTCATGGATAACTCAGTGATGTGAATTAATTATTAAGCTGAGTCTCAGCGATAAAATTGATGATAAACTCTTAAATCATAGAAGATAGTAGATATCATGCTCTACTTGACTCTTCTAATGAATTGCTTGTTCCGCTGCAGTTAAACTTGATATTTATTATATTTTATTAGTTTAACACTGTTGAAGGCTCACAATAATTTATTCTGCATTATCTTAGTCATAATATTTCTTACTGGGCTGGTTGAGCTCACCCTTTTGCTTTCATTGTTCTCTTCAGAAAATGAGAACATAGCCACTAGTCGGGGAATAGAGTGACGGTCCGAGATGGTGGTTGTAGTAGTCCTCACTATTTTACAAAAGAGTGTGATAGTAATTGTAATGAGGACTCCATTTGATTTTGGATATTGTCTAGAACACAATATTTGTGTCAAAACTCTCAGCTATGTTTTGTCGTATTTTACACGACAGTTGTATAATTAAGTTTGTATTTTAATTTTGTACCATATATTTAGCGACTCAAACTGGGTGATGTATACCTATTTTGGGGGCGTCACAATTGGTATCAAAGCTTAGGGATATGATCCCTGACTGAGATGTGAGACTAGTGTGACGACCCCAAAATAGGTCCATTCCATCCAACCCATTCTGAGTCGTCAAATACATGGTACAGAAAACAACTACAACTTTATTACAACAATTGTCGTGCAAAATACAACAACATATATGTTGTGAGTTTGGATACAAATATATACCAAATGTGACTCATGTTCCAACCGTGGACATCACCTCACAATGACACCTTACATAAAGGTATAGTCAAAAACTGTTTTAGAAATTAGAATCTTTGGGAAGTGCTCAAGGAAACCTTCGTACATGGGAGGCCATGCATCTAGGTTATGATAGATATCATATGGCCACAGAATTATCCTTGGTTGACCCAATAGACCCCAAAGAAAAACGAAAAGATTATTATCATATTCTTCCCAATGGTGAATCTTCTCTTGACTTATCATTATCCCCACTGTCTTTAATTGAGAATTATACTTCAAACAAACTCCAAGATTATATAGGTAGTGCTCGTATATATACTCAGCAAGTGGATAAGCACATCCCTGTCTTATGATGACACGAGGTTGTATGTCGTTAGACATCTTGTATGATAGTGACAAAACACCCTTCCAAAGTTGAGTTCGCTTCACCCTAGATGATTCACCAAATATAACTACTAAATGATGATCACCGTTCTATTCCCCTGTTACCCTCGCTCAACCCAGCTACACTCTTATTACCTGAAAGGAATTGTGAACAGAAGGGTGAGCACAACTAGCCCAGTAAAGAATATCATGACTAAAGATAAATAAATTATCAATAGTCTTCATCAGTAATAAATCAGAGATTTAAAACATATGGTAGATGATAAAAATTTTCAACCATAGTTGCAGCGGAACGAGCAATCCATTAGAAGAGTCAAATAGACCATAAAGTCTATTATCTTCTCCATGTTAAAAATCCACCAATAATATTTTATCCCTGTAACATCACTCAACAGTTCCTTTCCACAATCATATGAATAACTCATAATCATAATTGTGATTCTAAATTTTTCTTCGCACCCAGGACGAAAAATATTTTCATCACCTGTCTTTACCTGAAATATCAAAGATCATGGTTATACCAAATCACAGTTCATGTTCATAATCATACTAATAACTTCATCTTTGCATCACGGCCAAAGATATTCATTTGTATCACCAGTTGGTCATGTTCTTCTCAACCTCTGTTCATCTTTGCACTACTAGCCAAAGATATTCAACAACATGTCATCTTTGCACTACGGGCCAAAGATATTCATCAACAATTCATCTTTGCACTACAGGCCAAAGATATTCCTCAACAGTTCATATTTGCACTACGGCCAAATATATTCATCAACAGTTCATATTTGCACTACAGGCCAAATATATTAATATCTCAAAGAAATATATAATCATTTATATAAACAATAATTATAACCATGTTGATCATTTCACTTTTGCACTTAAGCTGAAGATATTCAATTATAGATTCAATGGTCATGATCATACTAGTCAATAATTCAACTTTGCACTACTGGCCAAAGAGAACCTAAAGTCATGATCATACCAATAATCTACCTATCTTTACACTCAAGTGAAAGAGAATTTCAACATCATTAGGGTTATAAAAATGTTATATATAATAATAAAAATAATATGATCAACATCTAGTTTTAATCTCAAGAGTAATATTCGTAAATCAACTATAATTTGGTTAGAAAAAGAAACCAATTTTTATCGTGAATAGTAACTCGTGAATAGTAACTCATGAATAGTAACCCCGACACAAAAAGGTAGAAATTCTACAATAAAATACATACCAATATTTCGGTATAATGATATTGAAAGAATAATATTTCTTAAGCTTATAAACAATTTATTTAAATTGTTTATACTTTACTAAATAATGCATTTAATCCTTCTAAAATACCAAACTCATAAGATTTTATCACCAATAATCAAAAACCCTCATCAAAAATCTGCATATACCTCATATAGGATTCTCAAGTCATAAAATCCTATTTTCCAATTTTCTTACTTCACAAAACATATTTAATTCATTTACTCATAACTAGACCATTTTCATGAAAAATACCAAATCAGTTCCAAAAATATTTCTTTTCTGGAATTTAGCATAATATAGTCCCATAGTGAACATATATTTTTCTCAGAATTTGTAAAAGTCATTTACTATTTTTCATATGGCCAAAACAGCCGAATATTTAGACATTTATCAAAAATTGTACTTTTGTCCAAAAATTCTAAAATTTACAGAGTATACTTCTATCATATACATGTACTCCCAATAAAACTTTCATCAATTTTGGAGTTAACCACAAGTAATTATAAGCGGTTACTTTTAAAATAGTTTTTTCTCATAAAATTCATAACTCTCAATCTATACATCCAAAAATCACCATTTTTGGACACAATCAAGAAAACTCATCAAAATATCATTTTAAATTTTTCCAGAATTTTTGAAGGTCAGAAAAATTACGAAACTGAAAAACATAACAACCCTTAAAATCCCTTAATATCCCTTACTATCCCTTACCTCAAAAGAGCAGCACTTCTGACTGGATATCGGATATGATGCTGAAGAAAACTTGCACTGATGAATAGCAACTCTCAAAATATCTAAATACTCACAAAATATGCTTCATAATATAGAGAGAGAAAGAAAGAAAGCTTATGTTTCTGGTGTGATTTTCAATTCTAACTTAGCCCTCTATTTATAGGAAAATTTTAGTAGGTTTGACCTGCAACCTGATGGCTTTACCTGCTACTATTCCCACCCACCACATTTGAAATATAATTCAGCACATTTCTTCACCAACCACAAGTGGAGCCCACCAATTCTAGAATTTTCCACCAAAATGATTAACTCCGAAAATTCAACAATTTCTGAACCAGTCATTTCGTAAAATTCATAACAAATCATACGTTCATTTTTAACGGTTCAAAATTTGTGGACATATACTCAACTTATATATGTATAACATATCCAAAAATTACCACGATCCAACGGTCGGATTAAAAATTATAACCCCCGCAAAATATCTCAAAAACCCTAATTTAATTTTCAATACCTCCGTTCTGACAAAAATACAGATAAAACACCTCAACATTAACTCCTTCATTTTTAACCATAAAAATATATCCCTCATTTATATCCACATAAAATAAATATTTCCTTATCATATGAATCAATAATTAATTATTCACAAATAATATTATAGAATCACATTTATGACAACCAGGCCGTTCCCAGGAAAGAGGGGGCTTTCCAATAAGAATTTCTCCTTACTGGCGCCCAATTAGGTGACCAAACCTCTCCTTAGACAGAACTTTCTAGACATTGCCAATAATGTTATCTAATAATATTATTCAAATAATATGAATTATTGATCTGATAATGAGAAATACTGTGCAGCGATAATTATTGAACAACAATAATATAAAATTTTAACGTAGCAATTATTGAATAGTGCCTTCTTACGTAAGAATCAATAATTTCAAAAATACTATGCAATACCGTGTGCTACTGTGCAATAACGCGTATTACTGTATTTTAACCACCGGGTATTCCAACAGTGTTAACGGTAACAACTACGCCGTTATTTGTAAAAACTCAAATTTGTCGTTTTCTTCACCCGACAGTTATTCGTTATGGGGCCCACAAATAGCTGCGCCGTCGTACGAATATTCCCCGACAGAAAGAATATTCCACGACCAAACGAATATTCCCCGACAACAATGATTATTTTATAACCACTTGTGTATTTTAAAAAAAAATTCATATATCACCCTTAACTTTAATATTTATCAATTTAACCATTTATTGAATAGTAATTATAAGAAATATTGAATACTTTTATTTCATAAAATTCGGGGTCTTACAACTAGAGCTAGGTGGGGAGAGACGGGTACTTCCTTCGCTAGTATGACCTACCTAAACTTATTGTGGCATTTCAATTAACCCTTGTTTTATGGTAGTGTTTAAAAATGACATCCGAGAATGTTGAGATAAGCAATGGAGCAAATGAGACCGTTGAGTCACTAACGATTAATACCCAGGATAATGTGCATTAGGAAATTAATAATCCTCAGGAAAACAATAACACCGACCAAATGATGAACGATGGGATGTTCAGAGGCTTTATGCAATTCATGCAACATCAGGCGAGAGCGACTCCTGTTCAAAATGTAGGTGGAACACTGGCAACTCACGGATGGTCACCGCTAAGCAGTTCAAGGAGCTGGGACCACCGGAGTTTTTGAGAAAGCCAGAACCACTTAAGGCAGAGACGTGGATAAAGAAGATTACGAAGATATTTGATGTCTTGGGATGCTCCGAGGAGCAAAAGGTTCCCTTTACCACATTCATGTTGCGAGGAGAGGTAGATTACTGGTGGGAGTCTGTAAACGTACTCAGCCTGCCGCACTGAAGATGTCTTGGGAGAAGTTCCAAGAACTGTTCAACGATAAATACTTTCCCGAAAGTATTCGTCATATGAAGGAGGTAGAGTTCATCACGCTAGAATAAAACACTATGACCATGTCGCAGTATGAAACTAAGTTTGCCGAGTTATCCCGGTTTGCGTCCCACTTGGTTGATAATGAGGATATAATGACACGAATGTTTCTGCGAGGTTTGAAACCCAAAATACGTCAATACCTCATTTCTCACAAACTGTGTTTGTATTCAGATGTTTTAAATAGGGCTCAGTTATTGAAGTGTGATAATGAGTCAACCCAATCAACAGAGAGCAGCCCGCAAAATGATAATATCAGTGGTAGCAGTCATCGAAGTGGTGACAACAAATGTGGAGGAAGTCAATATGCCAAATATGGTAACCACTTCGGTGGTAATCATAGCCAAGACAATAAAAGTGGAAATTTAAAGACGAGGAGATTCAATAATGATGGAAAGACGTCGGCACCATCACCCGTTGTTAAAGAAGGAGAACGATTACTGATCGTATGCTACAAATGCGGAGGGGAGGGACACATCAGTCTAAACTATATGTAGCAGTCCAAAACATGTTATAATTGCGGAAGAGAAGGTCACTTAGCCCGATTTTGATGTCCTGTGAAGTCAAGTTCAGCTGAGATGGAGGCACCAAAAGCCGTCCCAGAGAAGTTAAAGCTGGTAGTTTAAGGGAGAGCGTTTGTCGTGACCTCCCAAAAAGCGAGGAACTAGAATGAGGTCATCACGGGTAAGCTAATTATAAACTCTTGCGAAGTTTATACCTTATTTGATATCAGTTCTACTCATTCTTTTATTTCTCCTACTTGCGCTAAACGTTTAAATTTAGCTCCGGAGAAATTAGACTTTGACTTATCTGTTGAAACTTTGTTCAGAGAAACCTTCATTACATCCACTATTTATAAGTCTTGTTTGATTCAAATCGGCACCCGTATGTTACCTGTCGATCTCATTTCTTTGAAAATACTTGCATTTGATGTGATTTTAGGGATTGATTGGTTAACTACTCATCATGCTAAAATTGATTGTTTTTGTAAGGTTGTTAGCTTTCATATTCCTAACCAACCTATTCTGCGAATTCAAGTAACCAAACCATTAAAGTCATTCACTGTCATATCAAGCCATAAAGCTATTCGTTTATTGAAAAATTGATATCAAGCTTTCTTAGCCCATGTCACGGATTTAAACAAAAATACGTCAAATTTGAATGATATTTCTATTGTTAATAAATTTCCTAACGTATTCCCTGAAGAACTTCTTGGCCTACCCCCAGAGCGTGAAATCGAATTTTGTATCGACCTTGAACCTAGTATAAAACCCATTTCTAAAGCCCCATATCGAATGACTCCTATTGAACTTCAGGAGTTAAAAATCCAACTGCATAAATTGTTAGACATCGGTTGCATTAGTCCAAGTACATCTCCTTGGGGTGCTCCTGTTCTATTCGTAAAGAAGAAAGATGGAAGTATGCGACTTTACATTGATTATTGGGAGTTGAATCATGTCACCATCAAAAATAAGTACCCGTTGCCACGCATTGATGACTTGTTTGACCAGTTGCAAGGAGCTAAACTCTTTTCAAAGATCGATCTTCATTCCGGATATCATCAATTAAAGATTAAAATTGATGACATTTCAAAGACTATTTTCAAAACTCGGTACGGGCATTACGAATTCCTAGTCATGACCTTTGGATTGACTAATGCTCCTGCTACCTTCATGGATATGATGAACCGAGTATTCATGGAATATTTGGATCATTTTGTGGTTGTCTTTATTGATGACATCCTCATTTACTCCAAAAGCCGTGAAGATCATGAGCAACACTTGAGGCTTATACCCCAAAAGCTTCGTGAGAACAAGTTATATGCCAAGTTAAAGAAATACGAGTTCTGGCTTGAGGAAGTAGCATTCCTTGGGCACGTGATATCAAATTATGGAATATCTGTTGACCTGGCAAAGATTAAAGCAATTTAAAGCTAGGAGCAACCTAAGTCAGTGACCAAAGTACGTAGCTTTCTTGGCTTAGCTGGTTATTATTGGAGATTTGTGGAAGGATTTTCTCGAATCGCTACTCCATTAACTCAGCTGACTCGAAAAAGATACAAAATTATATTAGAGCGAGGAATGTGAGAAGAGTTTTCAAGAACTTAAGAGGAGACTCATTTCAGCACCTGTTCTGACAATACCATCTGGTTCGGAGGGATTTGTCATCTACAGCGATGCTTCAGGCAGAGGGTTAGGATGTGTTCTCATGCAACATGGGAAAGTCATAGCCTATGCCTCATGACAACTCAAAGAATATGAGAGGAATTATCCTACTCATGATCTAGAGTTGGCAGCAGTCGTTTTCGCACTTAAAATCTGGAGGAATTACCTGCATGGGGAGAAAGTGTAGATCTATACGGATCATAAAAGCCTCAAATATTTCTTCACCCAAAAGGAACTCAATATGTGGCAACGACGTTGGCTTGAGCTGTTGAAAGATTACGATTATACCATTCAATACCATCCAAGAAAAGCGAACGTGGTAGCTGACGCACTGAGTAAAAGATCATATGCGGGTACGAGTGTGATATTTTTGATGCAAAAGCCCATTTGGTATTACTTACAAAGGATGTAGATAGAGATAAAGGCTCCAGAGACCCACATGATGATGTCAAATATACGAGTAGAACCAACTTTAATCGATAAAGTTAAAGATGCTCAAGCTACGGACCTGGAGCTGTTGCATATAAAGAAGATAGTGCAAGAAGGTGCTATTCTGGAAGCAAGAACCGATGAAGAAAGAATACTTTGAGTTAACTTCAGACTTTGTGTTCCTAACGACCCTGATTTAAAGTATAAGATCATGATGGAGGCGCACAACACACCATTTGCAATCCATCCTGGGAGTACCAAAACGTATCGTGATCTTCGACATATATTTTGGTAGAGCAATATTAAAAGAAAGATTGCAGAGTTTATCTCAAGGTGTTTATCTTATCAACGTGTCAAGGCGGAGCATCAAGTGCCAAAAGGACTATTGCAACCACTTGAAATTCCATAATAGAAGTGGGAGCACATTACCATGGATTTCGTTACTGATTTTCCCAAGGTTTCTGAAGGCATGGATGTAATTTGGGTCATTGTTGATAGATTGACCAAATCTACTCATTTCTTACCTATACAAGAAACTTATTTACTTGAACGTCTTACTCGTATATGTATAAACGAGATTGTAAGACTGCATAGTATACCAGTATCCATAGTGTCTTATCGAGACCCAAGATTCACCTCACGATTTTGGGTTAGTTTGTAAAAAGTTATGGGCACAAATTTATGATTTAGTTTGACATATCATCCACAAACGGACGGGCAGTCGGAGAGGACTATTCAAACTCTTGAAGATCTATTAAGACTCTGTGTTCTTGACTTCAAAGGAAGTTCGGACAAAGTTCTTGCCATTAGTGGAATTCTCATACAACAACAGTTATCAAGCAAGTATTGGCATGTCTCCATTTGAGGCGTTGTATGGATGAAAGTGTCGTTCTCCAGTATGCTGGGACGAGGTGGGTGAAACAATGTTGTTAGGACCGGAATTGGTACGTATGACTGCGGAGAAGATTCAAATGATCCAGTAACGTATAAAGACCTCACAATATCGACAAAAGAGTTATGTTGATCTTCATCGAAAGGACGTGAAATTCAATGTTGGAGATCATGTGTTATTACATGTTGCACCATGGAAAGGAGTTACAAGATTTAGAAAGAGAGGAAAGCTCAATCCTCGATTCATTGGTCCATTTGAAATCCTCGATCGAGTAGGAACTGTGGCCTATAGACTCGTCTTACTGCCAAGTATATCTCATGTTCATAATATTTTTCAAATATCTATGTTACGTAAATATGTGGAAGACTCGAACCACATTATTGATTTAGAACCGAACGATATAGCGGAAGATTTAACGTATGAAGAGGTACCTATTAAAATCTTAGATAAGAAGGAATATATTCTACGCTCCTAGGTTATACCTTAAGTCAAAGTTTTATGGAGAAACCACGATGTTGAGGAAATGACCTGGGAGTTAAAATCTGAAATGAAATCAAGGTATCCTCACCTATTCATCATACCAGGTACGTACCCCAATTTTGAGGACGAAATTTCATAAGAAGTGGAAGTTGTAAAACCCCAACTTTCATAAATAAAGATTAATTTTTCTCGAAATATATTTTTGAATATTATGGTGTAGATTTTTTATAATGTTATAGCTGTGGGTAATATTTATAAATTTTACAAAGTATGCAAGTTGTTATAAAATATTTGATTGGTCGGGGAATATTCGTTTTAATAGGAAATATTCGTATGACGGCACAATCATTGGTGGACCCCACAACAGAATTATTGTCGGAGTTAGAAAACGGTAGAAATATCTTTTTATAAAAATAACGACGGAAGTTTTACCGTTAACTGTTGATATACCCAGTGATAAAAGTACAGTAATACGCGTGGTTGCATAGTAGCATATGGTATTGATTATTGATGCTTACGTGAGAAGTCACTCAGTTATACTCAATTATTGCTACAGTAATTTGCTGCATAGTGTAACGACCCCAAAATTTACACAATTTAATTCTCGACTTCGGTCGTTAATAATGCATTCAACCTTTAATTTTACATCATTAAACGATAATACAACCATTGAAATTTGCGAAATAATTAAAATTTTCTATTGCAAACTATCTCGTTCCCAAAACCTTCAACCTTTAAATCTAAATATCTCAGAATTATTTTAATACTACAATAGTTTACATCCGCAAAATAATATTATAATTACGACATTTACCGAAACATTAGGCATAGTTTACAAGAATAACAACTTAGCTATTATATTAAATCTTCATATATCACTTTTGATCCATAACAATCAAGTAGCACATAGCGTTATCTTCAATTCTTGAATATGCAAAAATGGTTATTTGCAAGAATGAGCTCGACAGCTCAGCAAAATCTAACAGTTTTTATGCATCACGTAACACATAATAACATGCTCAACAGACAAGAATAATCATAAACAAACATAGCATACATGTTGTAGTTCACATAACAACTATAAAGATTGAGTTCCTTACTCAATCAACATTCATAGTTCAATCATCATAGTCATAGATTGACTTTCACATTTCATACATTTGACATATATAATACATCATACACTAAAATTTTAAAGCAGATCATCATCAAGTTCACATAGCAAAAAAGAACTGAAAGACTTGCCTTTACCGGCGTTTTACCAACACGCTAATACTTCGCGTCCTTGCACAACCTACACTGTATGTGAGATTGATAATAAATAAAATCAATAATCAATCTCATGGTCAAATTTATTCTAAGACCTTACTTTATCTTATTATCATTTATAATGTCTTTATAGACATCTAACTATTTTATATGCAACTCGATTTTATTTTCATTTTCATCACCACACATGCTAGACTATCGCACTTGTAGTTTAATGTGTGTATATCACACCATGTTATTATACCACTTTGGTTTTAAAAATGCATATTCAACACATTGTTTACATGTTTAATTTTCCTTCATAAATCAAAAATTACCCTTTTCAATTTCTTTCCATTATTATTCTTGTATTATCATCTTTTCATACTTAGATATCCAATATTAGCCATTAGTTAGACACTTTGTATACCAAAGTTTAGAAACACTATTACTTTTAGGCATTTTATTGAGCACGTTATGTGCACACATTAACGTATCTCAACTCTTGATCTTAAATGGTTAATTATGCATAAAATATGATAACACATATATATACTCATTACATATGTAAAAACATATTTTTAATCATCAAAATATATCATCACCCAAAATCTTAATTCAAACAGAATTATAAAACTCATATTCACAATTTCTTTAACAAAACGTTGTTTTCGTTTTTAACGTAACTCGTTCGTTACATGTCCATTTTTGTTCATACTTATATAGAATTAACCCTTACTCAGTGTACTACAACCTCATCTAGGCCTTAAAGTCAGACCCTTATCCATCTAAACCAGATTCTATAATTCATCAACTAGTCTAGAAAATTTCATTTTCTGGACATCCTTACTAAACAATTTATTTCGGACATGATCCGGTCCATAAAATGGCTCAATCTTGCTTATCTAGCTATTAAACTTCCATATCTATGACTTTGCAGTTTTAAGTTTCTTCAGATTCAAAACACACGAATTTATATGAATTTTTCAAAGTCAGAAACCGTAACAGTTTTGATTTTCTGGACAGATTATTTTTCCTTCGGACCAGCCTTACTAAAACAGACATTGCAAGAAATCTACAAAGAGTTTTCATGTGATTCCACTTTCAGAATATAGCTTACTTTCATATCTTCGATTTGATATAAGGCTCACTTTCTAACTCATTATACTCAATGAGGTATGAATTTCACAAGATTTGTCCACAATTACTCAAAATCTACGAATTTTGTTCTTCAAATTTTCTTTCACAAACCACTTTTCCATGAATATAATTACTCAATACAACTTCTATATAACAATTATCATAGAACTACATTATAAAGAACATAAAAATATAATTAAAACATGGAATTTAGATTAAAACCTTATTAGTATGAATTTTAAGAGAGAGATGGAGATGATGATGATGGGGCTTGTTTTGTCTTTTCCCTTCTTCTTCCTTTTCTTCATCTTCTTCTTCTCCTACAACTCTCTCTAACTCTCTTCTTCTTTTTTTGGTTTATTTTCTAAAACTAACATACTAACTTGTAGTATATACATATAATATACAATACTAGTAATATATAATATATGTAACTCCTAGTAATTATTAGATATACTAATTACTAGTTAATACATAGGCTATACCAACTTGAACTTAACAAGCCTAAGACCATGTTTGGCAAATACTCATTATTTTAATTAATCAATAGCTTAACATCAATCAATCTCATCAAATTGTCACATAATTATATTTACTTGTTAATTATAATTTCGTGTAACAATCATCACATAACTCATCAAATTTAATTATCTCAATTAAATTAGAACTATAACATAAAATTATTATATTAATTAAATTAAATACTAAATATTCATTTAATTAATCTACTACACTTAATTACATTACTCTATAATCAAAACAAAATTTATTTATTTACTCAATAAATAATTCAATTAAATATTTATATATATTAAAATTAATATATAACATTCTCTTTACATCGATTCATATATTCTACAATATATGACATACACATACTCACACCCAATATATCTCATAAATAATTCTTTTATTTATAAAATTCTTATTTATAAATTCTAAAAATATGGGATGTCACACATAGTATCTCATATTATTGATTTTATTATTGTCACAGTATCATCTGCACAATATTTTATATTATTAAATCAATAATTGAGATGACAAGTTATTCATATTATTATTTACATAATTAACAATGTCTACAAAGTTCTGTCGAGGAAAGGGGTTTGGTCACCTAATTCTGCGTCAATAGGGAGAAATTCTTATCGAAAAGTCCCCTCTTTCCTAGGAACGATCTGGTTGTTAATATTGCGAGTTATAATAATGATGAATAAATATTGTTAAAAATATTGAGGAAATTTTTATGAAGTATTTGTTGTAAATTTTGCTTATTATATGGACCATTATTTACTCATTTTTTAAAATAATCAGTAGAAAGTTATTCATATATATATATATATATATATATATATAATATAATATAAGGTGGGGCCCACATGTTGCATAAAATATGTGGTGGGGCCCAAATATTGGATGAATTATGGGGGGGTCGGATTTGTGTTTGTCACGGGTGGTTTGTAATATATATATATATATATATATATATATATATATATATATATATATATATATATATTAATAAGTTTTTTTTATGAAAAATAGAATATGTTATATTTTATTTGGCATAGTGATGCATAGTGTTTGCATAGTAAATTTTAAAAAAATTCAGCCAGCGAATTTGCGTCAGTGAGTTTCTAACACTGTGCGTCCGTGATTATTTCTAAATAGTACCCCTTCCATTCTCCTATAAATGGGATGTTTAGTTTAGACTGGAAAATTACACCAGAATCAGAGAATTCTTCTTCTATAATATTGAGTGTATTTCTTTCGAGTTTTTGAAAGCTTTGAGTGTAGAAAACAGTGAAAGTTTTTTACAAAAATATCCCCGCTATACCAGTTAGAATACTCGCCTTTTTAAGGAAAGGGATATTATTTTTGTTCAATATTCGTAAGAACTAGTATTTTCTTCCATACTCTGTAGTATGTAAGTAATATTATTTCGTTTCAGATTCTGAATTCTACACTCATTTTGTTAAATTTTGGCTTCTATGCTCCATGAAATTAGTAAAATATCCTTGAAATTTGTGCTTAATCCAGTATCTTTTTATGAAAATATTATTCTAAACATTCTTGATAAATTTTAACTTTTTCATGTCGGAGTATTATTCACGGGGTACTATTCCTAAAGTACTATTCACGGGGTACCATTCACTCGAGTACTATTCACCCGGGGTACTATTCATGACAAAAAAATTATTTCTTTTCGATCCAAATCATTTTTGATACAATATTATTTTTGAATTTTTCTCCACAAAGCAGTATCGTGTTGACAATTTGGACATTATTGATTTCTTGATAAATTAAATTATAAATCTTTAAAAGTTTATCCTTTACTTTCGTTTAATTGAATTCTTATATTATTGTCATCATCCCTCATGCTTATATTGTGATGGAAGTCCTCATTGGTCCGTAGTGCATTGATGGACTGTTGATTGGTATGATTATGACCAGGGATTATTCGGTATAATCATGACCATAATGTTACAAATGATGCGGTAAAGGTTCTCATTGGCCCGTCGCGCATTGATGGACAGTTGTTGGCATGATCATGACCATTGGTGATAACACGAATATCATTGGTCCGTAGTGCATGGATAATTCTTGGACGTGATACTAATGAATATCCTTGGCCCGTAGTTTATGGATAATTCAGTGATGTGAATTATTTATTAAGCTGAGTCTCAGTGATAAAATTGATGATAAACTCTTAAATCATAAAAGATAGTAAATATCATGCTCTACTTGACTCTTCTAATGAATTGCTTGTTCAGCTGCAGTTAAACTTGATGTTTATTATATTTTATTAGTTTAACACTGTTGAAGGTTAACAATAATTTATTATGCATTATCTTAGTCATAATATTTCTTACTGGGCTAGTTGAGCTCACCCTTTTGCTTTCATTGTTCTCTTCACGAAATGAGAACGTAGTCGGGACTAGTCGGGGAATGGAGTGACGGTCCGAGATGGTGACTATAGTAGTCCTCACTATTTTATAAAATAGGGTGATAATAGTTGTAATGAGGACTCCATTTGATTTTGGATATTGTCTATAAGACAATATTTGTGTCAAAACTCTCAGCTATGTTTTGTCGTATTTTACACGATAGTTGTATAATTAAGTTTATATTTAAATTCTGTATCATGTATTTGGCGACTCATAATGGGTGATGTATACCTATTTTGGGGGCGTCACATATAATGTGAATATATGAACTGCACCTAAGGTGTTTGTTAAAATGCTTGTGAGATTACTGTTTTGTACTAACTGTTATGCTAAGGGTGCAACCAAGTCCAAGGTATGTCCATATGCTATAATATTAAACTAGTCCCTACATGTATGCTTATATGCTAAATGTGATATGGTTATAATTAAATTGGATAGCTATGTAATTTCAAGTCTAAAACTCAAGTAATGGGGCTGTATGTGTCAATGGCATGCTAGCTATGAATTAATGAGTTCTGGACCATGTACATAGGTTGTTTAGTAATCACATGTTATATATATATATGCCTCAATGTTAACCTTAGCATAGCTTAGGAGTGTTTTTAGTTATTATGCTAAATTCATGCTTAAAACAATGTAGTTTGGGGCTATGACAGGGAATTAGAGATTCTGACCATGTTAATCCACTACCAGATAACAGTAAATAGACAACGCGGAAAAAACGTTGTGGTTTCAGTCAGGAAAACGTCGTGGTTAAGGGTGTCATCTATTTGACACCCTTACACAACGTTTTAAAAACGTTGTAGTTAAGCACAATACACAATGTTTTTTAGGAAAAAAACGTTGTAGATTTGTTTTTCAAAAATTAACAGATGCTTAAAAACGTTGTAGTAGGTATGATTCCACAACATTTTTTGAATAAAAACATTGTTGTTTAGTATATCAGATAACGTTTTTTAAACGTTGTAGATAAAAAAGAAAAAAGAAAAAAAAAGATGTGGTTCACCTATATTACCAATGCACCTGCAATATGCTAATACCATAATATATTGCAAAAATGTATCAACCATTCAAAATATATCCCAATAATACTATTCTTTTACAGTTTTAAATTACTACATCCACAAAATATATACCAAAATATCCATATAATCACTCAACCAAACGAGTACTGCCCAAAAAATTTAATTCTTGGATACTGACTATACAACCTAGAAATCCTATATACACAGAAAAACAAGTAAATACATGGAGAATCATAAATTCCTGCATTGCAAGTTTGTTGCTTGCATGTGAACCTCCATTGATTACATTAAATATAGGTACAGGCAGCACTAATGTTTTGTTTTGAGCAAGAATTGCAATGTGCTGCATGGTAGAAACAAGATAACAGTAAACATATGGACAAATTTACAGCTTGTAATTTATACATCAAACTGAGAAAGGAAGAGACAATGTAGCAATTCAATACCTTGTAGAGGGGGATTTTGTTGACACTAGATCCTGCTTTGCAATGTAGCAATTTATTTTTTAATAAATAATTCAATTCTTTTAAAGAAAAGAACACTAAGAATACAATCACATGTTTCCTCCATCCAATCAATCATGATAGCAGTTATATAAATAACACAATAATCTTCCAAATAAAAGAACAATTTGACAGTCTCAAGTCATATGCAGGTAAACAGATCTGTTGCCACAGACTGCAAGAAGACAAAAGCCAATTTAAATGCATCCATATCTTATGGAACAAAAGCTAAACTATCATGGAATCAAATCGACTGATAGGCCAAGGAAGGAGCCTTATTATCTGGAATCTATTCCTCAAAGCTAGCTACTAGCAGTATAGTAGGTTCAATAATCAAGGCCAATGTCCTACTATACCACATGAACAGGCAGAAGGATATTAATAGACATGTACAGATCTAAACGTAAATATAACAACCTCAATGAAACTTCTAGGCTTCTATTTATTTTTTGAAAAGCAGACGAAAGTTGAATAAAATTTGAACAGAATAATTTGGATCTAGTAAAACTATAAAGATAATTACATTATTTATCTCATACGGTCACACATATATATCTCCAAGTACATGACTTTATCAAATTCATGAAAAGTCATTAAAATGAGCAAGAGAAATGATGTAGAGCATAGTCTATTTACTTCACCAAACTTGAGTAGCAATTACCCAAATCAACTTGAACAGATTTGTGTCGGTTTAACATCAAATGTACGATTAAACCATGAAAATGAAGAACTTAAAGCCAGTACTTGAGTGCTGCCAAGTCATAAGCATGTGCAGCTGCTTGTTCATCATCATATGCACCTGAATAATCACACACAATAGAATTAATGAGACAAAGTAAAAATTTGAAAATGTTGAACATATCAATTAATATATAGATTAAGTTTTTCAAAAAATTAATAAGGAATTAACGTACGTACCAAGATAAACTGCATGTACATTAGGGTTCCACCGAACAACCATCACCATAAATTAATTAGCAGCAAGGGAAAATATATCATTAAAATGAGCGTAAACATTATTTCACGAGAAATCAATAGGAAGAAAAAAAACATGAAAAGAGGTGATCATGAACCTTGTCTGCCTTTCTTGTTTTGCGATTCATTCCAGCAATTCTTATCCCACAAATGAGCTTCATATCTGCCTGTCCATCGATGTCTGACACAATCAGCAGGACATGCACCAGCTTAGTTAATTCTTAGACAAATATTCAAAAATAATTCGATAAATGTACATATTTGAACCTTGTAACACCGCGATAAATTGAGCTACGTTGAGGAGGAGAGTCTCTTGGTACTGTTTTACGAGTACGTTTCACCTTAACAACAGTACTATTGATATTGGCAATAGGATTATTAGACTTGGTCACATTGCTCCTCTGGCTTTGCTGTGATAACTTCGCCATGGCTGTTAATTGGTGTGAAAAATTCTACGTCGATAGAAAGAAAAGTAAAAGAGAAAAAGATAAAAAAAAAAAAGCGTGCGAGATATGACTTAGTCTTCCAATGAAGGGGTTTTTAAAGGAAGGAGGTATGTGCTGGCAAAGAAGCGTGGGTAGCAGCCGGCAATTAAAGGAGGATAGGATATATGATTGTCGCCGTCTTGAACCGGCTCTCTATGAAATCTTCGCCTTCGAGCATCCCTCATGGGAGGGGTGAGGCCATGTCGAGACTCCACCACATCAGGAGCAAAATCACCCTCTTCTCTCACCATAATCATCTGTCAAATCCCCAAAAAATCATATTATTGATTAAAAATGAAGCACCCCACCCAAGTCCATCTAAGAAAGTTTGAGTAAAAGAAGTCTACTTGACTAATGTCTGCACTTTTGATCAATACGCTGTCATCATAAGTTAAGTTAAGAGAATTGTGAATGCAAGTTAAGGTTATATTTGGATAAATAACACGACTTTCTAACACTATATCTTTTAAAAGTAAAATTAATAAGGGCTTCTTCAATGAAACTTCTAGGCTTCTATTTATTTTTTGAAAAGCAGACGGAAGTTAAATAAAATTTGAACAGAATAATTTGGATCTAGTAAAACTATAAAGATAATTACATTATTTATCTCATACGGTCACACATATATATCTCCAAGTACATGACTTTATCAAATTCATGAAAAGTCAGTAAAATGAGCAAGAGAAATGATGTAGAGCATAGTCTATTTACGTCACCAAACTTGAGTAGCAATTACCCAAATCAACTTGAACAGATTTGTGTCGGTTTAACATCAAATGTACGATTAAACCATGAAAATGAAGAACTTAAAGCCAGAAGAGTACTTACCAGAAAAATCAGTCTCCGATTTCTGAGGCTTCTCCTCCCAAACCACCACATCTTTACCTCTAATCACAGGCAACATCAATGGCGGCGGAAACGACCGACAAGAAATAGCGGTCAAACCACGGCGAGCGAGCGGAGACGAGGCCATAGAACTGGACGCACCTTCAGCATCGAACCGGCGATAAGAGAAACTACTAGAACTCTTAGACTCACTAACATCTACACTCAAACTATGGCAAAAACGCTAGGCAAAAAGAAACGAGAGTGGTTAGGGTTCGGAGGAAGTAAACAGACTGGAGAGAGAGAGAGAGCGCGACAGGAGTAAGAGAGAAAGGGGCTGGGGAGATAGAAATAAGGAGAGGGAATGAAAGATTATGTTTTTTTATTTTAAGTTTTCACCCCCATTTTTTGCTCCGTGTTTTTGTATATAGATAACGTTTTAAAAAAAAACGTTATCTAATTAAAACAAAAAAAATGCTCTTTTAAATAGATAACGTTTTTGTATATATATCTATAACGTTTTTTTTAAAAACGTTGTAAAAAAAATACCACAACGTTTTTAATAAAAACGTTGTGGTTTAAGCGTTGTCTATTTACTGTTTTGTTGTAGTGATCCATAATAAACGTAATGTTAGGTCAAGAATGCTTGTTAGAAATGATTCCAAAGTATATCCAAGCTATGATTAATCAATAATAAGGTTTCATGTGTTATGTGCTAAGTGTAAAGTGAGCTTCATGAGTCAAAATCATGAAAAACTATTAAGTAAGGCAAGGGTATGTTAAAAATAGTCTTATGTGATCATGTTGCACATGTATAAGCTATCTATATGAACAAAATCTATAGAGGTAGGATGGAGCCAAAAATTAGCTCAAACTAGACCAGTGGCGAACATGTCAGTTTGAGCCTTGATTAAAAGAGGCTTAACTTGTTTGTATAGGAGACCTAACTTAATAATAAAATACACTGGTATACGGTCTAATTGTATGACCAGATGTGAGAGTCAAAGGCTTAACCAAAACATTTCAAAAATTCATCGAACTAGCCTAGAAAATCATCTTCGCTGTAGTTTTCCAGCAGAGTAAAATGCTGATGATGACATCTCCTAGTTGGAGTTCAGCCTTCACCATCTTAAAAATATTTGATTAGAAGGATTTTAGTATATACAAAGTGCAAATAGAGTAATAGATGCAAACAAAATGAGATTTTCATGTTCAATGCTACGAAATTAAAGGGGTCAAAATTATGAGCAATGATAGGAAATACAAGGTTATGCTAAAAAGGGTCTTAGTCAATTAAAATACATGTGTCTAAATGAGCAAAGTTGGCTAGAAGCTGAATTTTTTATGTGGAACCAAAACCAAGCCAATTTGGGCTTTTGATGAACAACCCAGATTGAGTCTTGCTTTGATGAAGCTTGGTTGGCTTGATTAATAGACCAAACTTAGAAAAACAATTACCAGATATAGTGTCTAAATGCATGTCCGAATTTAAGAGTTAAAGGCTTAGCACAAAAATTCAAACAAATCCTCAAAATGAAATGAAAATTCATCTCTGCTGCAATTCTACAGTAGAGTGAAGATGGAGAAGGTCTCTAGTTTGAGCCCAGATTTGGACAACTTTCATGTTTGTATTCAAGCAACCAAACTTAAGGAAAAATACTATGATGTAAGGTCTAAATGATTGCATAAACTTGGAATCCTAAAGGCTAACCTAGACAATTACAAAAATCACCAAACTAGGTAGGAAACTAACCTCTGCCGTAGTTCTCCATCAGAGTTAAAGGTGTTAAAAACACCCATTTTAGATTTCTATTTTGAGAAGCTTTACTTAGTTGTTTCAATGGACCAATGATGTAATAAAATACTATAATGTATGGTCTAAAGTTTGCCTAAACATGGAAGTTAAAAGCTCATTACAAAAATTTTTAAAAATCACAAAAGGAGGCATGAAAATCACCTTGTACCTGCTGCCCTGTTGTAGCAGCCACAGCTGCAACCTCCTAATTTGAACCTCTATTTTGATCATGTAAGATCATGTTTTCAAGAAAATAAATGAGGGATTAAATATCTTGTAGCATGGTTTAGACCCCTGTCCAAATTTGATAGCTATTGGATCAATGTAGAAAATTATAAAAATCCCCAAAGTACTCTAGACAATCATATTTTCTGTTTTTGAACTAAGGTGGAAAAATGGGGTTGGATCCTTAAAAATGGCATGGCATGACTTAGGATGTTATGTGAAGTGTAAAATGCCCAAGAAACCATATCATGTTATGTTTAGACCAAAATAAGTATGTTTGATGATGTATATGGACTAAGTATGCAAATGTAACCACTCAACTTTGGGTGTTTTTGGGTATTGAGACCTTTTCTTTTAGTCAATACAAATCGAACCCCTTTCAATTCAAAAATTTGGATATTGAGCCCCAAGGTGCCACATGTGCGTTGACCTGATAACGTGGCACATGTGGCACCGCTGACGTCGACATTTTTGTCATGTTAAACTGCTGTGGTCGACATTTTTGTCATGTGGAACCGTTTACCTGTGCATTTTTCAATTAAGTATCTAAAACAACGGTTCCCCCAAGAATCAAACCCAAAACCTCAAATTTGAAATCTTGGACATGAGACCACCTGAGCTACACAAGACTAATTGTTATTTTTGCAAAAGGATTAAGATTTATACCAAATCAATTCATTTCCCCCAGCAAAATATTAAAAGGATTAAGTTTTATACCAAATTAAATTTTATTATTATTATTATTATTATTATTATTATTGTTGTTGTTGTTGTTGTTGTTGTTGTTGTTGTTGTTGTTGCTGCTGCTGCTGTTGTTGTTGCTGTTATTATTATTATTAGTAATATTATCATTATTTGTTATTATTATTAGTTTTATTATTTTTAGTGTTATTATTATTATTATTATTATTATTATTATTATTATTATTGTTATTATTATTATTATTATTATTATTATTTGTTGTTGTTATTATTATTATTATTATTATTATTATTATTATTATTGTTATATGTTATTATTATTACTTTTATTATTTTTAGTGTTATTATTATTATTTTTATTATTATTATTATTATTATTATTATTATTATTATTTGTTATTATTATTACTTTTATTATTTTTAGTGTTATTATTATTATTGTTATTGTTATTGTTATTATTATTATTATTATTATTATTATTATTATTATTATTATTATTAAAAAACTTATCCCCTTTTTTTGGGATACTGAAAAATTATAATTCATCCCCTTTTGTTTTCTCTAGGGAATTACCATAGCTCACTGCTTGAAACCATCCATTATCCAGACCCCTCCCTTTCACAGGGAATTTTGGCAAGACTTTTCTACAACTTTTTTCAGTGGGGTTTAAAATTATAATTCATCCCCCTTGATGATCTTGTTCACTGCTTCAAGGAAATCCTTTTCGGTAACAATTTTCCTTCTTGCTCAAATGACATACATTCTAGCCTCTATGCAGACACTTCTTATGTCCACTCCTAAACAAAAAGCTTTATTGTTTAAGAAATTAAAAACCAAAATCGCTATTGAAGATATCTATAACACACCAATAACAACAACAAATAATAAACCCACTTTAATCCCACCAAAACCCCTCAAATCAAATTCAACATCCCCCTAAACCCACTCTACCAATCCCACCAAAACCCACTTTAATCCCACCAAAACCCAGTTCAATCCCATCAAAACCCACCAAACCCCAGTTCAATTACAGAACAAATAGTCTCTTCCCCAACCCAAATCTGCGCCAAGAAGCGATTCCAATCCAACATCCCAAATTCGTTGAATCCTACCGATGAAGACCCAAATAAACGGAGAAAAATAGAATTTGTGTTAAGATATCCTTCCCAGATTGACAGTGATTTTTTTTTGAGATGATTAAGATGCCAAATTTTGAATGATGTCCTCAGTTTTGCATAATTTATAATTTTGGGTCTGAATTTAGCGAACTAACTTTTTGAGATCTAAAAATGATGAGTGTTAGATGAGAGAGATGACAATGGAGATGATGTTGTTTTATATTAATGAGTATATTTGTCTTTTAATATTCTAACGGGGGAATGAATTTGATTTGGTATAAAATTTAATTCTTTTGCTAAAATAATAGCTAGGCCCATGGTGCTTGGGTGGCCTTGTTACCAAAATTTCAAACTTGAGGTTTTGGGTTCGATTCTTGGGGGACCGTGTTTTTTGGCAATAAATTGGAAAATGTCAATGTCAGCGGTTCCACATGGCAAAAATATCGACGTCAGCGGTGCCACGTGTGCCACGTCATCTGTGACGACCCGAGAATTTAAAAAATTTATTAAAATCTTAAATGATTGATTTAAGGTCACATAATAGGCCTAGACAGAAAATAAGTGTATGCGTTTGATATTTTCAGGAAGGAATTTTGAGAATTCAAAATTTCTTTTGGTAAATTATTCAGGATTATAGTATTATGTGTACAAAAGTGGTTAAGGGTCAATGGATGACCAGAAAAATTACATCTGTGTGAAACCCTAATCGTATATATTAAGAACGTCCACGTTCAGTTATAAAATTATTACGATTTATAAGAAACCCTAGAAATCGGTTATGGAAACCCTAATTTTAATTCCGGGAATTCGAAACCCTAATTCGGTATTTGAAAACTCTAATCCGAGAAAGTATCGGATAAGTATAATGCTTAAGTGCTATTAATTATAATAATAATTAGGGTAAAACCTGATTAATTAGCAAACCCTAATTTTAGAATTTTTGAACCCTAATTGTTCTGTCATGAACCCTAATGTACAGTTATGGAATTAATTGCTAAATTAGCAATATTAATTAGGAAATATTAATCTTAATCAGTTAAAGTCATAATGTGATTAAGGAATTATAATATAATTAGGAATCCCTAATTATAATTTTAAAATCAAGATTTTCTATTTTTTAAAATCTAATTAGAAAATCTTAGAATTTTAATCGCAAAATCGTTAGGGTTAAACCCTAAAATGCTAAAACCTAAACCCTAGGAGTTATGGCCAATCTCTAAAATGCCCTTCATGATAGAAATTAGAAGTCTAAAATGCCCTTGTGCATTATGAAAGGAAGAATTAAATTATTAGTGTGGAAATTACTAAAATGCCCTTTTGTCCCATTTAGTGTATTATCGTGAATTATTGCCACCAATTATTCCACACAAGCCAGCCATCTAGAAGTTACATATGTTACTATAGCATTACCAGCCCTTGAATCACTTAATTCCAACTTTGGATCAATTATTTTCAAGATTAAAAGAGAGAGAAAGGCTACTTTAATTTTCATTAATATTTAGCAATAAATAAATATTAGTGATAAAGGAATTATATGGTATTTAATTCATTAAATACAGTATTAATGATTGGAAAATTTAGATAAATGATATTAATTATCTGAAAATTTTTCGAGCTTATGAAAATTATTTAGACTGATAATATGATTGTTTAAGATAATTGTTAAGTGCCAGACAGAGTTTAATTGAACTTAGACTCGATAATTATCCGACTAGACCGTCGGGATGATAGAATTTTGTCGATTTCAAGTCAGACCGAAATAATTTGACCTGATGCTAAGTTTTATGTGCTGTATAGACTGACAGGGTTATGTGTTATGTGTTTAGGTTATTCTATAGCAGTATTATACTGTGATGATATTATTCTAATATTGGAGATCTATATTATTAATATTAGGTCCCAGACGAAGCTTATTATATTGTGTTACAATAATCAACGGATCAGGCAAGTTTTCAAGTTTCTTTTTACTTAAACCCTTCTAAGAGTAGTTTCAGTCAGATATGCTTATGAATTGTACTCTGTGTGAGACCCCAGATTTTATGAATAAATATTTAATTTTTCTCGAAATAATTTTTTATATTATGGAGTTGATTTGATATAATGTTATAGTTGTGGGTAATATTTATAAATTTTGTAAAGTACGCAAGTTGTTATATAATATTCGATTGGTCGGGGAATATTCATTTTAACGGGGAATATTCATTTTAAAAGGGAATATTCGTATAACGACACAATCATTGGTGGACCCCACAACGAAATTATTGTCGGATTGAGAAAACGACAAAAATATTTTATTAAAAATAACGGCGGAAGTTTTACCATTGTTACTGTTGAACTACTCGGTAGTAAAAGTACAGTAATACGTGTGGTTGCATAGTAGCACACGGTATTGATTATTAATGCTTATGTGAGAAGTCACTCAGTTTGATTCAATTATTTTCAGTTAATAATATGAATTATTTAGCGATAATGACGTTTTGTTTTATTCGTATTATTAACGTAATAAAACAGAAACATCTTTTTATATAAAACAGAATACTTTATTAAAGTTATTCTATAAATAGAATGTATTATATTTTATTTAAAAGATTTTTCTTTAAATATGGACCGTCAGATTAAAGTAATCAATCTGGACCGTTCATGGATTAGTTACTATGTATTCTATTTTTCTATAAATAGCAGCTCATTCCTTCATTATTTCTTACGAATTCACTGAACTCTAGAGAGAGAAACTATAGAGAGAAACTATAGAGAGAGAGAATAAGAGTATTCTGCTACTTAACTACTTCCTTATTTCAGCTCTTCTTTAAAACGGTAAGGGGTGTTATTCTTTCTTATTCATGAAGAGAACTGTTGTTATTCCATTTCTTATTATTCTGTTGGAATAACCTGTATACGCGGTCTACCCTATACTTGGTGACATTCTTCTATTATTCTGTTGGAACATCCTGTCTGTGTGTTTTACACCGGACCTGGTTCCATTTTTATTATTATTCTGTTGGAACATCCTGTCTGTGTGTTTTACACCGGACCTGGTTCCATTTTTATCATTATTCTGTTGGAACATCCTGTCTGTGTGTTTTACACCGGACCTGGTTCCGTTTTTATTATTATTCTGTTGGAACATCCTGTCTGTGTGTTTTAGACCGGACCTGGTTCCATTATTTATTATTCTGTCGGAATATCCTGTCTGTGCGTTTACGCCGGACCTGGTTCCATTATTTATTATTCTGTTGGAATAACCTGTTTGTGCGGTCTATCGCATGCATGGTGATTTCTTTTGTTATTCCATTCTTTATTGTACTCAGTTGGTTAAGTTTTGACTTCTATACTCCATGAAATTTGTGGAATATCCTTGATAATTGCGTTTCATCCAGTATCTTTTCATGAAAATATTCTTCTAAGCATTCTTGAATTTTACTCCACAACGCAGTATCATGTTGACAATTTGGACGTTATTAATTCTTGGATAAATTAATTCTTGAACTTGTTTTATTGAATTCTTATATCATTGTCATCATCCTCATGTTTATAAAATGTTGAAAGTCATCTGTGGCATGTAGTGCATAGATGGACTTGGTATGATTATGACCAGGGATTATTCGGTATAATCATGACCGTAATGTTACAAATGATGTGATAAAAGTCATCATTGGCCCGTAGTGCATTGATGGACAGTTGTTGGCATGATCATGACCATTAATGAATACACGAATATCCTTGGCCGTAGTGCAGGGGTGATTCGATGATGTGGATTATTTTATTAAGCTGAGTCACAGCGATCACAGTGTTGAAAAACCTTTTAAATCATAAAAGATAGTAGAGTTTATTTTCTACTTGACTCTTTTAATGGATTGCTTGTTCCGCTGCAGTTAAACTTGATGTCTATTATATTTTATCAGTTTAACATTGTTGAAGACTAATGATAATTTATTCTGTATTATCTTAGTCATAATATTTCTTACTGGGCTAGTTGAGCTCACCCTTTCTTTCACTGTTCTCTTCAGGAAATGAGAACGTAGCTGGGGCAAGTCAGGGAACGGAGTGATGGTTCGAGTGATAGTATTAGTTAGTAGTCCTCACTATTCTATGTAATGGTGTGTTAATAAATGTAATGAGGACTCCTTTTGAGTATGAATACTCTCTAGAAAATAATATTTGTATTCAAACTCACAGTTTATGTTTTGTCGTATTGTACACGACAGTTGTATTAGTAAGTTGTATTTGTATTCTGTACTTTGTATCTGACGACCCAAGATGGGTGATGTATACCTAATTTTGGGGGCGTCACAGTTGGTATCAGAGCTTAGGGATATGATCCCTGGCTAAGATGTGAGAATAGAACTAGGAGGGGAGAGACGGGGAATTCCTTCGCTAGTATGACCTACCTAAGTTTATTTGGTATTTAATTGGTCGGTCAAAGTATATGGATAATATGTTATATGTTAATTAACCCTTGTTTTGTTGCAGTATTTGCAAATGGCATCCGAAAATGTTGAGATAATCAATGAAGCACATGAGACCATTGAATCACCAACGATCAATGCTCAGAGTAATGTGCAATCAGAGGACAATAATCCTCATGAAAACAATAACACCGATGAAATGGTGAATGATGGGATGGTCAGAGGCTTTATGAAATTCATGCAACAACAAAATAACTCTCGGACGGTCACCGCTAAGCAGTTCAAGGAGCAATTCATGCAACAACGGGTGAGAGCGGCTCCTATCCAAAATGAAGGAGGAAACAATGACAACCCACGGTTGGTCACCGCTAAGAAATTCAAGGAGCTAGGACCACCGGAGTTTTTGGGAAAGCCAGAACCACTTAAGGCGGAGACGTGGTTAAAACAGATCACCAAGATATTTGATGTCTTGGGATGCTCCGAGGAGCAAAAGGTTCCCTTTGCCACCTTTATGTTACGTGAAGAGGCAGATTACTGGTGGGAATCTGTAAAACGTACCCAGCCTGACGCACTCAAGATGTCTTGGGTAAAGTTCCAAGAACTGTTCAATGACAAGTACTTTCCCGAAAGTATTCGTCACATGAAGGAGGTGGAATTTATCAAGTTGGAGCAAAACAACATGACCGTGTCACAGTACGAAGCCAAGTTTGCCGAGTTGTCTCGATTTGCGTCCCACTTGGTGGATAATGAAGAGCGAATGACGCGAATGTTTTTGCGAGGTTTGAAACCTGAGATACGTCAACATCTTATTTCTCATAAACTGTGTTTGTATTCAGATGTTGTGAATAGGGCTCAGTTAGTGGAGCGCGATAACGAGTCAACGCAACCAAAAGAGAGCAGTCGGCAAAATGATAATATTGGTGATAACAGTCATCAAAGCGGTGACAATATGCATGGAGGGAATCAACATGCCAGAAATGGTAACCACTTCAATGGTAATCATGGCCAGAACAATAAGAATGGACATTTTAAGAAGCGAAAATTCAACAATAATGGAAAGACGTCAGCACCAGCAACCGTTGTTAAGGATGGAGAACGACCACCTATCATATGTTTCAAATGCGGAGGAGAGGGACATATCAGTCCAAACTGCGTGATGCCGTCCAAGGCATGTTATAATTGTGGAAGAGAAGGTCACCTAGGCCGATTTTGTCATTCACCGAAGACAAGTTCAGCTAGGATGGAGGCACCAAAGGATGTCCCAGACAAGACAAAGCCAGTAGTTTAAGAGAGAGCGTTTTTTTCGTGACGAGGAACCTGAATAAAATTATCACGGGTATGTTAGTCATAAACTCTTGCGAAGTCTATACCGTGTTAGATACCGGTTCTACTCACTCTTTTATTTCACCTAGTTGTGTTCAATGTTTGAAGTTAACTTCGGAGAACTTAGACTATGATATGTCTGTTTAAACTCAGTTGGGAGAAATCTTCGTTACCTCCACTATTTATAAATCTTGTTCAAATCAACACTTTCACGTTACCTGTCAATCTTATCTCTTTGAAAATGCTTGCCTTTGATGTGATTTTAGAAATCGATTGGTTAACTACTCATCATGCTTCTCGTAAGGTTGTTAGCTTTTATACTCCTAACCAACCTGTTATGCGGATTCAAAGTAACCAAACCACCACTAAAGTCAATCATTGTCATATCAAGCCATAAATAAAGAGCCCCGATCCTTTCGTTGTTGACTTTCTTGTGTGGAATGCACCAAAGCCAGACTTTTGATAGGGGACGTTGTGAATAACGGTGACAAGTTAATAGACATCATTGTGACGTGTTATCCAAGTCTTGGACGAGAGTCACAGTTTTGAATGATATTTCTATTGTTAATAAATTTTCTGACGTATTCTTGAAGACTTCTTAGCCTACCCCTAGAGCGTGAAATCGAATTTTTGTATTGACCCCAGTACAAAACCCATTTCTAAAATCGTTAAATATTTCTTCAACTAAAGCGAACGTAACATGCGCCAAAGACGTTGGCTCGAGCTGTTGAAGATTACGACCGTACCATTCAATATCATTGTGGAAGAACGAACGTGGTAGCTGACGTGTTGAGTAGAAGATCGTATGTGTTTACTAGTGCGATGTTGTTAAAACAAAGACTCATTTCGTATAACTTACAAATGACGAAGATAGAGTTAAAGACTCGAGGGACCCATATGAAGATAACGAATATATGAGTAAAATCGACTTTAATCGATAACGTTAAAGCCGTTCAAGCTACACACCCGGAGCTAATGAATGTGAAGAAGAAGGTTCAAGAGGGCGTTATTCTAGAAGCACGAATTGACAAAGGGAGGAAATCTCAACCCTCGATGTAATTGACCCATTTAAAATCCTCGATCGAGTAGGAACTGTGGCTTATAGACTCGTTTTACCGCCAAGCATGTCGTGTGTTCATAACATTTTTTTTCACGTATCGATGTTACGAAAATATGTGGACGGCCCGAACAACATTATTAATTTAGAACCGGACGAGATAGCGGATGATTTAATGTTTGAAGAGATACGTGTTAAAATCTTGGATAAGAAGGATCATATTCGACGCTCACAGGTTATACCTCAAGAGTTAGAATTTGAAGTGAAGTCAATGTATCCTCACCTGTTCGGCATACCAGGTATGTACGTAAATTTCGAGGGCGAAATTCCATAAGGAGGGGAGATTGTGAGACCCCAGATTTTATGAATAAATATTTAATTTTTCTCGAAATAATTTTTTATATTATGGAGTTGATTTGATATAATGTTATAGTTGTGGGTAATATTTATAAATTTTGCAAAGTACGCAAGTTGTTATATAATATTCGATTGGTCGGGGAATATTCATTTTAACGGGGAATATTCATTTTAAAAGGAAATATTCGTATAACGACACAATCATTGGTGGACCCCACAACGGAATTATTGTCGGATTGAGAAAACGAAAAAAATATTTTATTAAAAATAACGGCGGAAGTTTTACCATTGTTACTGTTGAACTACTCGGTAGTAAAAGTACAGTAATACGTGTGGTTGCATAGTAGCACACGGTATTGATTATTAATACTTATGTGAGAAGTCACTCAGTTTGATTCAATTATTGTCAGTTAATAATATGAATTATTTAGCGATAATGACGTTTTGTTTTATTCGTATTGTTAACGTAATAAAACAGAAACATCTTTTTATATAAAACAGAATACTTTATTAAAGTTATTCTATAAATAGAATATATTATATTTTATTTAAAAGATTTTTCTTTAAATATGGACCGTCAGATTAAAGTAATCAATCTGGACCGTTCATGGATTAGTTACTATGCATTCTATTTTTCTATAAATAGCAGCTCATTCCTTCATTATTTCTTACGAATTCACTGAACTCTAGAGAGAGAAACTATAGAGAGAAACTATAGAGAGAGAGAAGAAGAGTATTCTGCTACTTAACTACTTCCTTATTTCAGCTCTTCTTTAAAACGGTAAGGGGTGTTATTCTTTCTTATTCATGAAGAGAACTGTTGTTATTCCATTTCTTATTATTCTGTTGGAATAACCTGTATACGCAGTCTACCTTATACTTGGTGACATTCTTCTATTATTCTGTTGGAACATCCTGTCTGTGTGTTTTACACCGGACCTGGTTCCGTTTTTATTATTATTCTGTTGGAACATCCTGTCTGTGTGTTTTACACCGGACCTGGTTCCATTATTTATTATTCTGTCGGAATATCCTGTCTGTGCGTTTACGCCGGGCCTGGTTCCATTATTTATTATTCTGTTGGAATAACCTGTTTGTGCGGTCTATCGCATGCATGGTGATTTCTTTTGTTATTCCATTCTTTATTGTACTCAGTTGGTTAAGTTTTGACTTCTATACTCCATGAAATTTGTGGAATATCCTTGATAATTGCGTTTCATCCAGTATCTTTTTATGAAAATATTCTTCTAAGCATTCTTGAATTTTACTCCACAACGCAGTATCATGTTGACAATTTGGACGTTATTAATTCTTGGATAAATTAATTCTTGAACTTGTTTTATTGAATTCTTATATCATTGTCATCATCCTCATGTTTATAAAATGTTGAAAGTCATCTGTGGCATGTTGTGCATAGATGGACTTGGTATGATTATGACCAGGGATTATTCGGTATAATCATGACCGTAATGTTACAAATGATGTGATAAAAGTCATCATTGGCCCGTAGTGCGTTGATGGACAGTTGTTGGCATGATCATGACCATTAATGAATACACGAATATCCTTGGCCATAGTGCAGGGGTGATTCGATGATGTGGATTATTTTATTAAGCTGAGTCACAGCGATCACAGTGTTGAAAAACCTTTTAAATCATAAAAGATAGTAGAGTTTATTTTCTACTTGACTCTTTTAATGGATTGCTTGTTCCGCTGCAGTTAAACTTGATGTCTATTATATTTTATCAGTTTATCATTGTTGAAGACTAATGATAATTTATTCTGTATTATCTTAGTCATAATATTTCTTACTGGGCTAGTTGAGCTCACCCTTTCTTTCACTGTTCTCTTCAGGAAATGAGAACGTAGCTGGGGCAAGTCGGGGAACGGAGTGATGGTTCGAGTGATAGTATTAGTTAGTAGTCCTCACTATTCTATGTAATGGTGTGTTAATAAATGTAATGAGGACTCCTTTTGAGTATGAATACTCTCTAGAAAATAATATTTCTATTCAAACTCACAGTTTATGTTTTGTCGTATTGTACACGACAGTTGCATTAGTATGTTGTATTTGTATTCTGTACTTTGTATCTGACGACCCAAGATGGGTGATGTATACCTAATTTTGGGGGCGTCACACTCTGTATATATTGCATATATTCATCAGGTATGAAAGGCTGATCACCTTCATTACCATTCAGTTCAGACATAATTATTCCTGTTTAATACTTGTTCTGTCAAAGTTTTGTTCATGCTAATTCACAAATACATTGTGAAGGATAGCTAGCTTATTATTTAGACTCTTTCAATCATGATATATCTTTACATTGTTTTAAAACTTGCTGGGCAACCTTCATGCTCACCCTTGCTATATCATGATAAAACATTGCAGATAAGGCAAATACGGCCAGATACAGGAAAAGGATAATGCTAAGTTCAGCTTGGGATAGAATGTGCAGCTAGAGTGTAATGGTATAGTTTGTAATAGTATAGTTTATAATTTATGTATTAGTTAAGGTTACTCGATTTTGGGGAATAGTGTGTAAAGTTTAATGTATAAATAATTTATGTTTATATCTTCCGCAACAGTTGTAGAATGATTGTACCAGATCCGCGACGATCTAAAACCAGGATTTGGGGCTGTCACATCATCAGGTCAACGTACATGTGGCACCTTGGGGCTCAATAGCTAAATTTTTGAATAGAAATGGGCTCAATTTGCATTGACCAAAAGAAAATGGCTAAATACCCAAAAATACCAAAAGTTCAGTGGTCACTTTTCATTTTACCCTATGATTATGTGTGTATGCACATTAAGACTATTGCATGAAATTATCCATGAAAGTATGTGGTAAATACTTATTAATGTCCTTAATAACAATAACTTAACTTATGTGGTACATTTTAAGCGTAGCAATAACTAGTTAGCATTGTGACGCCCCCAAAATAGGTCCACACAACCCATCTTGGGTCGCCAGAAACAACACTACTGACGCGAACTTTTCTATTACAATTATTGAACTGTCGTGCAAAATACGACGACACATATACTATGAGTTTCAATACAAATATTGTAACGTATATAATACGACAATATTCATACTCAAATTATTACAATGCCATATAAAATATAGCAGCATATATTTCAAGTCCTCAAGGGAATACGAGAAGATTTATGTCTTCCTCATTCTAATTGTGTTCATTTTTTAAGCTTTCAAAGTCGAGTTCACCTCACCCTATTGTTGTTCACCAAAATCAACTATTAAATGATGTATAAAATACGTCACACATTTTAAGTTATCAGTACAATTATGATTCCACACTGTTCTATAACTCGATGAGGATTGTGACTAATTCGAAACACCACTTTATACCCATGTTCTCTTTACTAGTCTCAGCTACACTTTTATTTCCTGAAAGGAATTGTGAAGCAAAAGGGTGAGCACAAATAGCCCAATAAAAAATATCAAGAGTTAATATAATTAAATTATCAATAACCTTCATTAGTAATAACTCAGATATTTAGAACATATGGTAGATGATAAAAATTTTCAACCATAATAGCAGTGGAATCAACAATCTATTAGAAGAGTCAAGTAGAACATAATGTATACTATCTTCTCCAAATTAAAAGTTCACCATCAATATTTTATTCATGTAACACTAATCAACAGTTCTTCGTTGTACCCAATACAAAGAGAACTTTCACCACCTGTTTTTACCAAAAAACACAAATCTCGTGGTTATACCAAATCACAATTCATGTTTATAATTATGCCATTAAATTCATCTGTGCATTCCATGACAAAGATATTCAACTATAAAGACTTTTCACCATTTAATGATAAGATGAAAAAACGAATAATAATATCTTACCATAATATGGAGTATGAAAGAAAATGATATCTCTTTACCATAAAAAAATATGCATGCGATTTGATTCTGCTTTCTGTGAAATTGATCAACTTAAACAGTGCTTGCATTCTTTATTTACACTTGGAGTAACCTTACACTTAACAGAAATACTCACAATATTATACTCACAATATTGTAGTAAAAGAATTTTATATTTTTAGTGTAGTGATGGTGTGTGTTTAGTTGGTCAATCGGGCAACCTATTTATATTGAAAATTGAGGAAACAATTAGCACACAAGCTTTGACAAAATAACCAAATGAGCTACATAAAATAATGATAGTATCATTTATGGTCCCACGGAGAAAATTAAACCCATTTGTACACGTTTTAACAAAATTTATTCAATAATAGAGTTGTGGTCCATACTACTTTAGAAAAATTAGAGTGTCGGCAAGTCCTGCCAAACTTACTTTTATAAAAAGAAATAATTGAACAAACATCTGCATATCATACTTATCTTTAATCAAAACCTTTTTTAATCTTTGAACCAATATTCACAATTATTAACATAGACTCTCAATACTGTCAACTAGTTTAATTATATAACATCAAATAATATGAGTTACTGTGCAATAACTACTGTGACAATTATTGAATGAAAGACTGAGTGATTTCTTACGTAAGAATCAATAATATAAATCATTGTGCAATACCGTGTGCTACTGTGGAATCACGCGTATTACTGTATTTTTATCATTGGGTATTTCAACAGTTTAACGGTAAAATCTTTGCCGTTATTTTTTATAAAATAGTTATTTCAGTCGCTTTCGATATCCGATAGTTATTCTGTTATCTGGTCCACCAATGATTTCACCGTCGTACGAATATTTCCCGACAAAAAGAATATTCCCCGACCAAACAAATATTTCCTGAAAACTGTTCAATTCATATATTTTTCACATTTTTCGGATTATCCGACAATTTTCTACAATTATTTCTATTTATAAAAACTATCATTTATTAGCTTTAAAATAGAAATACTAACTTCAAATATTTTTATATCTTTAAAACATTATCAATATTAATATTATATTATTATAACATTTTTCAGTAAATTTAATAATTTTCCACCATTCATAGAATTTTCTATGAATTTCTTCTACTTTCAAACTAACTATAAATAGTTTAAAAATACAATAATTACTTATGCTTTTCAATAATTCATCAAAAATTTACAGAAATTCTAAACTGATAGTATAAGATTTCTGTAAACATATTTCAGCCCAAATAATTTTTTTGATAATTTAATTATAAATTCCTATATTCAGAAACTTCAATAATTCATAATAATTAGCCCTTTTATTAGAAAATTACGAATCTTATGTCCTTTCCATGTGAAATTTCATTCTCTACAACTTTGTAGAAAAAATTATGTCCAAATTCCACATCTAACATAGAGAAACACGCTTACCAAAAATTCTGCTATAAAAAATTCTGAATCGGTCACCTCTTAAAATTCATAACAAATCATACGTTAATCTTTAACGGTTCAAAATTTGTGGACATATACTCAACTTATACATGTATAACATATCAAAAATTTACAACGATCCAACGGTTGGATTAAAAATTATAACTCACCCAATTGAGCTTAATAAAATTGATTTTTTGGACTATGAGTTCTTCGGACCAGTTTCATTCAAACAGTCACCACGAAAAATCCACAAGAAATTTTTGACTGATTCTAATTTTTGCGTTTAGCTTACTTCCAGGGCTTTCTTTTGATAAATGGCTCATCTCCTAACTCATTATACATAAAGAGTTATAGATTTTACAAAAATCAAGTAGTAAACTAATTTTTCTGAAAATTTAGATTTTTCATTCTTCTTTTGATTTCTAGATTTCTCTCATTTGATTCATGTTTATGCAAGTTTAAATCATCCAATATATACATAAAGATGCACTCTTTACATAAAATCTATAAAAACTAAAATAATCAAGAATTTTAAAATACCTTTCTTGATTTCTTTTTTCTCATTTCTTCTTCTTCTTCTTCTTCTTCTTCTTCTTCCCTCTCTATTTTTTTTATTTTCTCCCATTAGTGGGAGTATGCTATCCTTTCTCCTCTCTTTTCCCTTTCCTTTCCCCCTCTTTCTCCTTCTTTTTCTTTCTTTTCTTCCTTTCTTTTCTTCTTTGTCCCCGACTTTGTCTCCCACAAGCTTTCCCCCAATAATTCCCATTTGCTCATTTATTCGATTAATTATTCATTTGACCATTTATCAATTTAACATATTACAATTTTAGAATAATAATCATAAATTAAATTAGACTTTTATTTCATAAAAGTCAGGGTCTTACAAGCATACTAATGTGTTGAGCTGGCATGTAACTGTACATAACAAGGTAATATAGGAGTTATTGTGACGCCCCCTAAATAGGTCCACACAACCCTCTGAGTCTTCAAAACAACACTACTGACGTGAACTTTCCTATTACAACAATTGAACTGTCGTGCAAAATATGACGACACATATACTGTGAGTTTCAATACAAATATTATAATGTATATAATACGACAATATTCATACTCAAATTATTACAATGCCATATAAAATACAGCAGCAAATATTTCAAGTCTTCAAAGGAACACGGGAACATTTATGTCCTCCTCATTCTAATGGAGTGCATTTTTTATGGTTTCAAATTTGAGTTCGCATCACCCTATTTGGTTCACCAAAATTAACAATTAAATGATGTATAAAATACGTCACACACATTTTAATTTATCAGTACAATTATGATTCCACACTATTCTATAACTCGATGAGGATTGCGACTAATTCGAAACACCACTTTATACCCATGTTCTCTCTGCTAGTCCTAGCTTCACTTTTATTTCCTGAAAGGAATTATGAAGCAAAAGGGTGAGCACAAATAGCCCATTAAAGAATATCATGATTTAAGATAATTAAATTATTTATAGCCTTCACCAGTAATAAATCAGATATTTAGAACATATGGTAGATGATAAAAGTTTTCAACAATAATTGCAGCGAAATCAACAATCCATCAGAAGAGTCAAGTAGAACATAATGTCTACTATCTTCTCCAAATTAAAAGTCCATCATCAATATATTATTTCTGTAACACCAATAAACAATTATTCGTTGTACCCAAGACAAAGAGAACTATCACCACCAGTCATTACCTGAAATTTCAAAGATAATGGTTATACTAATTCACAATTCATATTTATAATTATACTATTAAATTTATCTTTGCACTCCAGGACAAAGATATTCAATTGTAACACCAATAGTCATGCTAATTAACAGTTTATTTATGCACTACGGCCAAAGACATACAAATATAATATCAATAATCAACAGTCCATCTTTGCACTACGGGCCAAAGACATACAACTGTAAAACCAATAATCAACAATCCATCTTTGTCCTATGGGGCAAAGAAATATAACTTTAAAACTAATAATCAACAGTCCATCTTTGCACTACGGGCCAAATATATACAACTGTAAAACCAATAATCAACAATCCATCGTTGTACTACGGGCCAAAGATATAAAATTGTAAAATCAATAATCAACAATCCATTTTTGCAATACGTGCCAAAGATATACAACTGTAAAATGAATAATCAACATTCCATATTTGCATTACGGGCTAAAGATATATAACCGTAAAACCAATAATCAACAGTCCATCTTTGCACTACCGGACAAAGATATACAACTGTAAAATCAATAATCAACAGTCCATCTTTGCATTACGGGCCAAAAATATACAACTGTAAAACCAATAATGGGCCAAAGATATACAACTATAAAACCAATAATCAACAATCCATATTTGCACTACGGGCCAAAGATATACATCTGTAAAACTAATAATCAACAGTTCATCTTTGCACTACGAGCCAAAGATATACAACTGTAAAGTCAATAGTCATGATTATACCATTACACAATTTTAGTCATGATTATACCAATACATAATTTCTGGTCATAATCATATTAATCGACAGTTCATCTTTGTAATACGGACCAAAGATAACGTTCCAACACAAATTTAAGTCTGAGGATGATGACGATGATATATATAATGAATGGACAAAAATAATCAGAATTATAAGATAAAATTGATCTTAGTGATTTTTAACTTAATTATCCAAAGTTCAAATTGCCAACATGATATCCAAAAAATTGATTAGAATTCTTGATAGAATATAAAGTTCAAGTAATGTAAAGTTCCTGGCTCAAATATAATAACTTAAAACTGAATAGAAAGATTCAGGTCAAGATATTTGATGAAGCACGAACCATTAAGGACATTCTAATCATTTTAAGACTATTCACCATTTAATAATAAGATGAAGAAATGAAAAATAATATCTTACTATAATATGGAGTATGAAAGAAAATGATATCCCTACACCATAAAAATGATACCCCTTGCCTTAGCATGTGACTTGATTCTGCTTTATGTGAACTTGATCAACCTAAACAATGATTGCATTCCTTATCCACACTTGAAGTAACCTTACACTCAACAGAAATACTCACAATATTACACTCATAATATTGTAGTAAAGGAATTTTATATTTTTAGTGTAGTGATAGTGTGTTTTGTTTCTCATCTAAGCAATCTATTTATACTAAAAATTAAGGAGACAACTAGCACACCCCTTTTGAAAAAATAACCAAATGAGGTATATAATAATGCTGGTAGTGGAATTTATGGTCCCACAGAGAAAATTAAAGCAACTTATATACGTTTTAACAATAATTGAGCTGTGGTACAGACTTCTTTAGAAAAAGTAGAGTGTCGGCAAGTCCTGCCTGACTTACTTTTATATAAAAAAAATAATTGAACAAACATCTGTATATCAAACTTATCTATAATCAACACCCTTTTCATTCTTTGAATTATTATTCATAATTATTAACATAGACTCACAATACTGCAAATTGGTCTAAATATATCATATCAAATAATATGAGTTACTTAGCAATAACTGCTATGACAATTATTGAATAAAATAATAAGCGACTTCTTACGTAAGAATCAGTAATATGAATCATTGTATAATATTGTGTGCTACTGAGGAATACCGTGTACTACTGTGGAATCACGCGTATTACTGTATTTTTATCACCGGTATTTCAATAGTATAACAGTAAATTTTTTGTCGTTATTTTTTTATAAAAAGGTTATTTCTATCATTTTTTATATCCGACAGTTATTCCGTCATGTAGTCCACCAATGATTGCGACGTCGTACGAATATTCCCAGGAAAAAAAAATATTCCCCAACTAAACGAATATTTTATGACAACTTGCTTACTTTACAAAATTTACACATATCATCCATAACTATATCATTATATTAAATCAACACTTTAGTATAAATAATTTAAATTCTATTAAAAGTCGGGATCAACACCAAGCCATATTTATCTCGAATAACATATAAAGCAACTAATAATTCATTATTCATTCAAGTTGTCTTTATTTATCGCATTATATTCCAAAACATATAAATGAATAACAAAACCAAAGAAACTCATATATGACAATTTATTTAAAAAATATCAGTTCATTGTTATGGTATTATCACCATTATCCAAAACTTAACTATCAATTTAATTAATTTTAACAGAAACTAGACTTCAAATTGTCAAATTTAGCATCAACAATCACCCAAATTGGATTTAAAATCATTAAGTTATACATTTTTAAAACTTAAAGTTTGTTGCTAAAAATTCTGCTTGAAAAATTCCAAACCAGCCACCTCACGAAATTCATAACAAGTCATATGTTAATCTTTAATAGTTCAAAATTTATGGACATATACTCAATATATATATATATAACATATCCAAACATTACAAAATTCCAACGATCGGATTAAAAATTATAACTTAAGCAATAGAGCTTAAGAAAACTGATTTTTCGGACTATGAGTCATTCGAACCAGTTTCATTCAAATAGTCACCACGAAAAATCCACAAGGAATTTTTGGGTGAGTCTAATTTATGTGTTTAGCTTACTTCTAGGGCTTTCTATTGATATAAGGCTCATCTCCTAACTTATTATACATAAAAAGTTATGGATTTTATAAAAACATAGTAGCAAACTAAGTTTTCTGAAATTTTCAGATTTCTTTTTTCATTTGGTTTCTTGATTTCTCTCATTTGATTCCTGTTTATGCAAGTTTAAATTATCCAATACATATATAAATATGTACTCTATATATAAGATCCATAAAAACTTAAATCTTATAATAAATCAAATATTTTTAAACATACCTTTTCTTTTAGTTTTCTCTTCAGTTCTTCTTTCTTCTCCTTCTTCTCTTCTTCTTCTTTATTTTCTATCTCTTCATTCTCTTGGAAATTTCCAAGCGTGTATGGGAGGTGAGGAATGAGGAGAATCATAATTTTTTCTCTCTCTCCTCTTTCTTTTCATTCCCTCTTTCTTCCTTTCTTTTCCTTTCATTTTTTATTTCTTTCCTCTTTTTCTTCCTTTCTTTTATTTTCCTTCCCTACATATTCCTCCATCATTTCCCACTACTTCTCTCCCTTCTCAATTATCAGCCGCACAAGCAGCCCCACTCCTTTCAAATAATCTCATGTCTTCTCTTTTATTAGCTCATTTATCTGATTAATTGCTCATTTGACCATTTATCAATTTAACATTTTATAGTTTTAGAATAATAATCATAAATTAAATTAGACTTATATTTCATAAAAGTCAGGATCTTACAATCACCCAACCTTATAAAATTTCGTCCCCGAAATTTATAAATTTACTTGGAATTCCGAAGAGATAAGGATTTCAAATTCAAGCTCCCAGACCACTTCCTCTGTCTCATGGTACATCCATTGCTCATCTCTTGTATTTCAGATATCATTCTAGAATACAACTTCAAAACAAAGGTTAATTGACATCACAATTTGTCAACTTAAGTAAGAAAATTCAGCTTAGGTAGGACACACACACTAGCAAAGGATATTACTTGTCCCTCCCCAACTAGTTCTAATTCCGGATCTCCGCCAGAGATCATATCCCTAAACTTTGATACCAAATGTGAATCCCCCAAAATAGGTCTACACAACCCATTCTGAGTCGCCAAAAACAACATTACTGACGCGAACTTTCCTATTACAACAATTGAACTATCGTGAAAAATATGACGACAAATATACTGTGAATTTCAATACAAATATTGTAATGTATATAATACGATAATATTCGTACTCAAATTATTACAATGCCATATAAAATACAGTAACAAATATTTCAAGTCCTCAGAGGAACACGATAAGATTTATGTCCTCCTCATTCTAATGGAGTATATTTTTGACGCTTTCAAATTCGAGTTCGCATCACCCTATTTGGTTCACCAAAATCAACTATTAAATGATGTATAAAATACGTCACACACATTTTAAGTTCTCAGTACAATTATGATTCCACACTATTCTATAACTCGATGAGGATTGCGACTAATTTGAAACACCACTTTATACCCATATTCTCTATGCTAGTCCCAGCTACACTTTTATTTTCTGAAAGAAATTGTGAAGCAAAATGGTGAGCACAAATAGCGCAGTAAATAATGTCATGACTTAAGATAATTAAATTATCAATAGTTTTCATCAGTAATAAATCAGATATTTAGAACATATGGTAGATGATAAAAGTTTTCAACCATAATTGCAGTGGAATCAACAATCCATTAGAAGAGTCAAGTAGAACATAATATTTACAATCTTCTCCAAATTTAAAGTCCATAATCAATATTTTATTTATGTAACACCAATCAACGGTTCCTCGTTATACCCAAGACAAAGAGAACTTTTACCACCTGTCATTACCTGAAACACAAAGTATCATGTTTATACCAATTCACAATTCATGTTTATAATTATGCTATTAAATTTATCTTTGCACTCTAGGCCAAAGATATTCAATTGTAACACCAATAGGCATGCCAATTAATAGTCTATCTTTGCACTACGGCCAAAGACATACAAATATAATATCAATAATCAATAGTCCATCATTGCACTACGGGCCAAAGACATATAATTGTAAAACCAATAATCAACAGTCCATCTTTGCTCTATGGGCCAAAGACATATAACTGTAAAACCTATAATCAACAGTTCATCTTTGCATTACAGGCCAAAGACATACAACTGTAAAATCAATAATCAACAATCCAACTTTGCACTACGGGCCAAAGATATAAAATTATAAAACCAATAATCAACAATCCATATTTTCACTACGGGCCAAAGATATACAACTGTAAACCCAATAATCAACAGTCCATCTTTGCACTACGGGACAAAGACATACAACTGCAAAACCAATAATCAACAGTCCAAGCTTGCACTACAGGCCAAAGATATACAACTGTAAAATAAATAATCAACTATTCATATTTGCACTACGGGCCAAAGATATACAACTATAAAATCAATAATCAACAGTCCATTTTTGCACTATGAGCCAAAGATATACAACTATAAAACCAATAGTCATGATTATACAAATACATAATTTTGGTCATGATTATACCAATACACAATTCCTGGTCATAATCATACTAATTGACAGTTCATCTTTGCACTACGGGCCAAAGATAACGTTCTAACACAAATTTATGTATGAGGATCATGACAATGATATATATAATGAATGTACATAAATAATCAAAATTATAAGATAAAATAGATCCTTGTAATTTTTAACTTAATTATCCATAGTCCAAATTGCCAACATGATATCCAAAAAATCGATTAGAATTCTTGATAGAATATAAAGTTCAAGTAATTTAAAGTTCCTTCGCAAATATAATAACTTAAAACTGAATAGAAAGATTCAGGTCAAAATATTAGATGAAGCACAAACCATTAAGGACATTATGATTATTTCAGGACTATTCACCATTTAATGATAAGTTGAAGGAACAAAAAATAATATCTTACCATAATATGGAGTATGAAAGAAAGTGATATCCTTTTACCATAAAAATGATACCCCTTACCTTAGCATGTGACTTAATTCTGCTTTCTGTGAAATTGATCAACTTAAACAATGATTGCATTCCTTATCCACACTTGGAGTAACCTTACACTCAACAGAAATACTCAGAATATTGTAGTAAATGAATTTTATATTTTTAGTGTAGTGATTGTGTGTTTTGTTTCTCATTTAAACAATCTATTTATACTGAAAATTGAGAAGACAATTAGCACACCCCTTTTGATAAAATAACCAAATGAGGTATATAATAATGCTGGTAGTGAAATTTGTGGTCCCACAAGGAAAATTAAACCAACTTATAAACGTTTTAAGAATAATTGAGTTGTGGTACAGAATTCTTTAGGAAAAGTAGAGTGTCGGCAAGTCCTGCCAGACTTACTTTTGTAAAAAGAAAATAATTGAACAAACATCTGCATATCATACTTATCTTTAATCAATGCCATTTTCATTCTTAGAACCATTATTCACAATTATTAGCATAGACTCACAAAACTGCCAACTGGTCTAATTATATCATATCAAATAATATGAGTTACTATGCAATAACTACTGCGACAATTATTGAATGAAATACTAAGTGACTTCTTACGTAAGAATCAATAATATGAATTAATGTACAATACTGTGTGCTATTAAGGAATACCATGTACTAATGTAGAATCACACATATTACTGTATTTTTATCACCTGTATTTCAACAGTTTAACATCAAAATTTTTGCCATTATTCTTTTATAAAAAGGTTATTTCTGTCGCTTTCTATATCTGATAGTTATTCCGTTATGTGGTCCACCATGATTGCGTCGTCGTACGAATATTTCCAGGAAAAAAGAATATTCCCCAACTAAACAAATATTTTATGACAACTTGCTTACTTTACAAAATTTGCACATATCATCCATAACTATATCATTATATCAAATCAACATCTTACTATACATAATTTAAATTTTATTAAAAGTCGGGATTAACACCAAACCATATTTATCTCGAATAACATATAAAATAACTATTAATTCATTATTCATTCAAGTTGTCTTTATTTATCGCATTATATTCCAAAACTTATAAATGAATAACAAAACTAAAGAAACCCATATATGACAATTTATTTTAAAAATATCAGTCCACTATTATTGTATTATCACCATTAGCCAAAACATGACTATCAATTTAATTAATTTTAACAGAAACTAGACTTCAAATAAGCAAATTTAGCATTAACAATCACCCAAATCGGATTTAAAATCATTAAGTTATACATTTTTAAAACTTAAAGTTTGTTGCTAAAAATTCTGCTTGAAAAATTCTAAACCAGCCACCTCACGAAATTCATAACAAGTCATACATTAATCTTTAACGGTTCAAAATTTATGGATGTATACTCAACTTATATATGTATAACATATCCAAACATTACAACGATCCAACGGTCGGATTAAAAATTATAACTCAGGCATTAGACCTTTAGAAAACTGATTTTTTTGGACTATAAGTCATTCCAACCAGTTTTATTCAAATATTCCCCACGAAAAATCCACAAAGAATTTTTGGGTGATTCTAATTTATGTGCTTAGCTTACTTCCAGGGATTTCTTTTGATATAAAGCTTATCTCCTAACTCATTATACACCAAAAGTTATGGATTTTATAAAAACATAGTAGCAAACTAAGTTTTTTGAAATTTTCAGATTTCTTTTTTCATTTGATTTCTTGATTTCTCTCATTTGATTCCTGTTTATGCAAGTTTAAATCATCCAATACATATATAAATATGTACTCTTTATATAAGATCCATAAAAACTTAAAACTTAGAATAAATCAAATATTTTTAAACATACCTTTTCTTTTAGTTTTCTCTTCAGTTCTTCTTTATTCTCCTTCTTCTCTTCTTCTTCTTTACTTTCTATCTCTTCATTCTCTTGGAAATTTCCAGGCATGTATGGGAGGTGAGGAATGAGGAGAATCATAATTCTCTCTCTCTCTCCTCTTTCTTTTCTTTCCCTGTTTCTTCCTTTCTTTTCCTTTCTTCTTCTATTTCTTTCCTCTTTTTCTTCCTTTCTTTTCTTTTCCTTCCCCACATGTTCCTCCATCATTTCCAACCACTTCTCTCCCTTCTCAATTATCAGCCGCACAAGCAGCCCCACTCCCTTCAAATAATCTCATGTCTTCTCTTTTATTAGCTCATTTATATGATTAATTGCTCATTTGACCATTTATCAATTTAACATTTTACAGCTTTAAAATAATAATCATAAATTAAATTAGACTTATATTTCATAAAAGTCGGGATCTTACAATCACCCAACCTTATGAAATTTCATCCCCGAAATTTACAAACGTACCTGGAATTCCGAAGAGATAAGGATTTCAAATTCTAGCTCCCAGGCCACTTCCCCTGTCTCATGGTTCATCCATTGCTCATATCTTGTATTTCAGATATCATTCTAGAATACAGCTTCAAAACAAAGGTTAATTGACATATCACAATTTGTCAACTTAAGTAAGAAAATTCAGCTTAGGTATGACACACACACTAGCGAAGGATATTACTCGTCTCTCCCCTCTTGGTTCTAATCCCGGATCTTTGCCAGAGATCATATCCCTAAACTTTGATACCAAATGTGACGCCCCCAAAATAGGTCCACACAACTCATTTCGAGTCGCCAAAAACAACACTATTGCCGCAAACTTTTCTATTACAACAATTGAATTGTCGTACAAAATATGACGACACATATACTGTGAGTTACAATACAAATATTGTAACGTATATAATACGACACTATTCATACTTAAATTATTACAATGCCATATAAAATACAGCAGTAAATATTTCAAGTCCTCAAAGGAACACGAGAAGATTTATGTCCTCCTCATTCTAATAGAGTGCATTTTTGACGCTTTCATATTCGAGTTCGCACCCTATTTGGTTCACCAAAATTAACTATTAAATGATGTATAAAATACATCACACACATTTTAAGTTCTCAGAACAATTATGATTCCACGTTATTCTATAACTCGACGAGGATTGTAACTAATTAGAAACATCACTTTATACCTATGTTCTCTTTGCTAGTCCCAGCTACACTTTTATTTCCTAAAAGGATTTGTGAAGCAAAAGGGTGAGCACAAATAGCCCAGTAAAGAATATCATGACTTAAGATAATTAAATTATCAATAGCCTTCATTAGTAATAAATCAGATATTTAGAACATATGGTAGATGAATTATATCAGCGACCGCATATCCGGCCGCTGATATTCTTAATAGAGACCGACATCAGCGACCAGTCTATAATCCAGTCGCTAAGTGATATTCGTGACCGCAGTCGGTCGCTGATCGGTCGCTAGAACAAATTTCCCACCCAAAATTTGGCAGGAAATGTTGGCGCGTAGTTTTTTTGTGACCACTTATAATCAGTGACCGCATGCGGTCGCTGATAAGTTTATGTCATTAAAAATCAGCGACCGCATGCGGTCGCTGATAGCGGTCGCTAATCAACCTAAATAAAATCAGTATCAGGCCTTCGCTCGACATAGAACAGAGAAGGAAAAAAAAGAGGGAGCTCCGAAATAGAGAGAAGAGGAAGAAAGGGGGGAGAGGAAGAGGAGTTCGGTCGTCGCCGCCGCCACCTGCCACCGGCCACCTACCACCTGCCTAAGGAGATCAAAATTTTCAAACGAGTTTGATTGAATCTTCTAAACAAGTATTTATCTTCATTCATTGTAATTTCTTGAATCGTGTTTGAAATTGTATGTGAATTCTTTGGATTTGGCGATTGTGTGTATGAATACACCGTGTATTAGGTAATTTGTTTAGTCACCTATCGAATTGGGTAATTTGATTTTGTTTTAAAATAGGTTTTTGTCAGCAAATCTGGTAACCCTAATCTTTTTATTGAGTAATTCGTTTAGGTTTTTGTTGTAATTTGTTTTTAGTATCACAATTACTCCACACAAATAGAATTTGATTATTATTGCTTGCTTACCATTGTTGTGCTAGTGCTAGTGATAGTGATAGTATAACAAACTCGATAGCAGTATAGGAATGGTTCCAACCCTACATTATCTATTGTAGAATGAATAAGAATACAATGCGCACTTGAAATATCAAGTAATAATTTTGTCACGTGAAAGTTTCAAATTTGACTATCCCTCTAATTTGAAATTCATGTAATTAATATCTTAATACTGGTTATGAACTTGTAATAGATCCTTGTGCAATGAATCACAATATTGTTGGAATGAAATCCTGTCTAATCCATCTTTTATCTTGAGATACATGTCTCCAAGTCATAAAAACACTCCTCTAAATAACTGAAATAGAAATAATTCATGTTTTGACAATTGCTTATAAACAAAACTGCATTCCATATCGCTTCTCAACAAAAATTTACATATTCCTACACCTTGACATTATCGGGCACAAGTATTTTCGTAACAATACACATTGAGATTTTAAAATATTAAATTATTTACGGATAAGACTATATCAAATCAAACTTCAGATGATACAGTTCAAACTGCAGAACACACATATGGTTATCATTCAATCAAATCACAGCACAAATAAACAAATTGTAGGAAAGCACAACTCTTGGATATATAATATCATATAAAATCATGTGTAATTCACACAAGTATTGATTACACATATCATCTCTATTGTATGTGTAATTCATGCATATAATATCATATAAAATGTAAAATAATATCTTCCAACGAGTAAAAACAGCATCTTCCAGTGTAAGCCAAACAGACACAACACAAATTTTTTTAAAAAAAAATTGAACACATATAAAGGTTTAAAGAAAAAGGAAGAAACCTGCAAATTTGGCTGAACACATAGAAAGGTTCAGCTTTTAAAAAAACTGAACACAACACAAATGTTATTCTTATTCACGTAACAAAGAATTTGATTTAATTTGCTGAATTTTTTACTACTTTAATTTGCATTCAATCGTTATTGTTTTGGCCTTATTGTATTGGGAATTAGTATATTTCCCTTGGTTTGTGTCTTGGGTGAATGCATGCCATCGTGCATGTGGCTAGTCCATATTGTAGGGGAGACTCTGGCGAAATTTTCTTAAGTATTATAAGTATAAGTTTATAGTTGAATTTTTTTTACCTCTTTTATTGTGAACAGTTTTAGGTTTAAAATATATAATAGCTTTTAGTTATAGGAAAGCTATGCCCATTATTGAAATAAAATGAGAAATTGAATTGTTTGAATATGTGAGTAGCTTAATTTTAGTAATTCACAGTAAATTGGGTTCTGTTTATATAGAGAGCCTGGGTGCTGCTTATCAATTGGATATAAATATATTGGTGATCCACTAGAGCCTATTAAGGGGCTGTTGGAGCTGATGGGTTGGGCTTGGGGCCGCGAGGCCACACGAGGCCACGCCAAGCTTAGTCCAGCCTCACGGGGGCAAGCCAGGCTTGGTTGTCAGCATGATAGGCTATTGGGGGGCTGTTAAGCCAAAATAGACAGTGATAGGGAACTGTTAGTGCAACAGAGAAGGTAATTAGACACACTTGGTCAATAAAGAGATTGTTTTGGCTATAACAAAAAAATAAGGGTATTTAACACTTATGTATACAAGAATAAAGCTATAAAAATGTTATAGAAGCTATAAATTGCTCAACCAAGTTGTGACTATCCCAAAACATAAAAGATTATAGAAAGGGACCGTGAGGGGTATAATCTTAAAATATGTTAGCCGAGGCCTTAGATGGACTCTTCAATTCTTGGCATGAAGCCTTAGATGGTGGTAGTCTTCAATTCTTGGTGTAAAGCCTTGTACAAATGAGAGACTTTAACTCTGATATAAAGCTAGCATGAATGAAATACCTTACGTATTCACTTACGATTAACAATAAAAACAAATTTAAAACAAATTAAAATAAAATAACATGACATAATATAACTATTAAACTAAGTAGTATTTACTTTGTTTCTCATACTAAATTTAATAACATTTAACGTTTCTCGTACTTCTTTAATTTGCATTCATTCGTTAACATTGAGTATGCTTAAATGTTAATCATATGGTTACAAGTATGCTTAAGTCATATGGTTACAAGTATGCTCAAGTCATATGCTTACAAGTATGCTTAAATGTTAATCATATGCTTACAAGTATGCTCAAGTCATATGGTTACAAGTATGCTGAAGTCATATGATTAATAAGCTCATGTTGTCTGTAGTAGGTACCGTGGAATCATGGACCTCTATTCAGACCGTAGTTGGATGGCACGACGAAAGTCAAGTGCCTAGATAGGTAATACAGCTGAATTTATAGCTGGTTACCAAGTATTTTTAGATTATGTGTATAGTCACCCGGAATATATGAATGGTAAGTCGCAGATACGATGTCCATGTTTAAAGTGTAAGAATGTAAATAATATGGACAGAGACGTGGTAAACTATCATTTACTTGTTTCTGGGTTCATGAGAAATTACGAAGAATGCTGGTGGGCACATGAGCAGAGAAGAGATGGTGGCATCACAGAAGTACACAATTTGGGCAGTAGTACTCATCGTATGAATGAAATAGTTCATGATATTGCAGGGCTAAATTTTGATTGGGAACAAGGCAAAGAGCAACCTATGAATTCTGATACCAAAGACTTCTTTAAGTTGTTAGACGAGGGTAGCGAGCCATTGTGGCATGGTTGCACTAAACACACTACATTGTCTGCAGTGGCGACATTACTTAACATCAAGGCTGATCACAAGAAGAGCCATGAGTGTTTTGAGTTGCTCTTGAAGGCCATTAAGAGTATGTTGCCTGACGGTGAGAAATTGCCTGGTAACTATTACTTTTGTAAGAAAATGGTGAAGAAGTTGGGCCTTGGATACCAAAAGATCGATGCATGTCCCAACTATTGCATGTTGTTTTATAAGGAAAATGAACAGATGACAAGGTGCATGTTTTGCAGTCATGATCGGTTTAGGCCTAATAAAGAGGGTGTGACTATAAAAAAATCAAGTATACCGTTTAAGATTCTAAGGTATTTTCCAATAACACATCGGCTAAAAAGATTGTACATGTCTTCAAGAATAGCTGAACATATGAGTTGGCATTCGAAATCTCCAGCTAAAGATGAAGAACTAAATCATCCCGCAGATGGGCAGGCTTGGAAAGATTTCAACATAGCACATCCTGGGTTTGCATTGGAACCTAGAAATGTGAGGCTTGGATTGTCCACCGATGGTTTCAATCCGTTTGGCTACTCAGTTGTTCTGTACTCATGTTGACCTGTGATTGTTACTCCGTACAACTTGCCTCCTTGGATGTGTATGAAACAACCATACTTGTTTCTTTCACTCGTGGTTCCTGGTCCTAAGAGTCCTGGAAAGAACTTAGATGTTTACTTGAGACCTCTTATAGACGAGTTGGAGGTATTATGGGAGGATGGAGTACAGACTTGGGATGTTGCAACGAAAACAAATTTCAACCTTAGGGCAGCGATTATGTGGACTATAAGTGACTTCCCAGCTTATGGTATGTTAGCTGGATGGAGTACACACGGGAAGTTGGCTTATCCGTATTGTATGGAGTATACAAAGTCGTTTAATCTATCAAAAGGTTGAAAGCCTTGTTGGTTTGACTGTCATCATGGGTTTTTACCGGTAGATCACCCATTTCGAAGAAATAGAGAACACTTCAGGAAAGGGAAAGTAGACAATGATATGCTTGCACCGCGATTGTCGAGAACGGAGATGCGAGATCGTGTGATGAGATTGCCAGTTATCCCATTTGGTAAGATTGATGCCACAAACATAATCAATGGGTTTGGCGAATCACATAACTGGGTTCGGAGAAGCATCTTTTGGGAACTGCCTTATTGGTCTATAAATTTGATTCGTCATAATCTAGATGTGATGCATATTGAGAAGAATGTGTTTGACAATGTGTTTAACACTGTGATGAATGTTACGGGGAAGACAAAGATAACGATAAGGCACGTTTGGACATGAAAGATATTTGTAAGCGTCCTGGATTAGAACTTTATGAATCTCCTAATGGTAAGATTGTCAAATCGTATGCAAGGTACACATTGTCCAAAAAGCAAGTTGAAGATGTGTGCACATGGGTTAAGTCTCTGAAACTACCAGATGGATATGTGTCAAACATTGCAAGGTGTGTTACGGGTGAGAAATTGTAAGGGATGAAGAGTCATGACTGTCATGTGTTCATGGAGAGACTCATGCCTATAGCATTTCGGGATCTGCTTGATAAAGCAATATGGTATGCTTTAACGAATCTTAGTCGTTTCTTCAAAGACTTATGTTCAAAATCATTAAATGAGAAGGACATGTCTGTACTTGAGAAGAACATCATAGAGATCACGTGCAAATTGGAAAAAATATTCCCACCTGGTTTTTTTGACTCCATGGAGCATTTGTAAATCCATATTCCCTATGAAGCTTGTGTTGGGGGTCCAGTTCAATATATATGGATGTACCCTTTCGAGAGGGTGATGGGAAACCTTAAGAGGAAGGTGAAGAATAGAGCTTATGTCGAGGGGTCGATATGTTAGGCATACAGTTTTGATGAGATATCTACGTTTGTCTCAAACTATTTTCTGAACGAAGTCTTGACAAAGGCCAATCGAGTATCGAGACATGATGATGGGGGAAATGTTGAACTAAATGGTTGGCTCTTTGTATTTGGTATATCGGGTCGCGCTTATGGAAAAGGGAAGCGCATATTCCTCTCTGAGCAAGAATTACATGCTGCACATACTTACATTCTTCTCAATTGCGAGGAGATTGAATAATTTGTGAGGTACACATGTAAACTTGATAATTTATCTTTTAAGTTGAAAATTTATTCCAATATGTTAATGTTTATAACATGGTATAGATTGTACGATAACGAGTTAAAAGTGAAGCATCTCGGCATAACTGATAAAGATATTCAAATCAATCGTGATAAAAAATTTGCACTTTGGCTAAAGGACAAAGTAAGTTCAATTTTTAAGCACGTAGAATATATATACTCTATGTTAACTATGACTTCATTTAATAAGATGGAGTTTTTGTAGGCTTTGACTGAGGGATCAACGATTCCGGCTAATGTACAAGTCCTAGCTATGGGACCAGACGGGGACCAAGTCAGCCGCAATGGTTACAAAATAAATGGTTGTAAATTTCACACAAAGGCATATGGGCGCGGTAAAAGAATAACGAACTCTGGAGTGTGTGTCCAAGGAGATTGTTACAATGAGCTTGGTTGTGCCTTTTATGGGAAGTTGGAGGAAATCATAGAGTTGTCGTACAAGGGCACATACGGGGGTCATATTCACTTGTTCAAGTGTCGTTGGTTTGATTTAGAAAAAGGGATACATGTTGACAGACATGGAATCGTCGATATTGACCTCCATAGGTCTGCGTACTCCAACGAACCGTTTGTTTTACCAGCTCAAACAGTACAAGTATACTACACTCCTAGTCCTGTTAGGAAAAGGGATAGACCGCCTACAGATTGGCAAGTTATAATTCATACTCCCGCGCGTAGTTGTGTAGAAGTAGTTGATGGGGAGATTTACCAAGAGCAGATGCTTCATAGTCAAACTATAATAAATATAGAGGACGACAATGAAGTAATCCAGTTAGATGGTGGAGATGAACCACATGAATTAGATCCTGAGTCAATACTTGTGTCGGATGACATTGATACTGAGGAGAAAGAGTTATTGACTGAATCTGACACTGAATCTGAAGCAAATGATGGTTATGAATCTGCAACACGTATACAAGATGATTCTGAATCAGACATTGACACTTGAACAAATGAAATGTATGTTTATCATTACATGTTTTTATATCATTGTCATGTTTATGTACTAAACTATTTAAATTGAACTTAGATGTAAATTGCTTTTGTTTATTGTCATTTTATATTCATATATATACATGTTTATATCACTGTCATGTTTATTGTCATATATACATGTAATCAAATATGACTCATAATAACATCTTGAAATTTGTAATATACAGATGGCTTCTGAAGCAGCGCAGAAAAAGCGTGGCATGGGTAGGGGGCCTAATCATGTGCCCAAGGCCCCTACTAATTCGGATGATCGGATTCTTATTTAGATTCGCCCTCCTCCGAATAGCACGTACGTCCCGCATATATCATTTATATATAAGCATTTAAGATTCCATTTATACAAGATATATAGAGCTTAGGTGTAAATTGATTTAATATATCTACTTATCGTTGATGTAAATTGATGTTAATATGCTTATTATATTGAAAATTTGTATATTTATCTTGGTTTGTGTCTTGGGTGCCTAGAAATGTCCATATATGCATGTCGTCGTGCATGTGGCTAGTCTATATTGTAGGGGAGACTCTGACGATTTTTTTTAAGTATTATAAGTATAAGTTTGAAAAATATTCATAAGTATTATAACTTAGATGTAAATTGCTTTAATGTATCTACTTATCGCTGATGTAAATTGTTGTATATTATAGTGATTTTTTAGATTATAAGATCGTCAAGTGCATATCACAGCTGTGTTTACAGAATTGGCCTACACCTGTGATTACGTGGACGAGCACACCTATCGCCCACAAGGATGCTGTTTGGGCTGAATTTCAGGTATGTTTTTTTTAATTATGACATATAATATAATATTCAAAGGATAATTGTTTAGTAATGTTATTATTATTATTTTATTTGCAGAAACAGTATAGATGTGAGGACGCGCAGGCTTCAGTGATACAGACATTATTCTGGCAGAAGTGCGCAGTCCGCACCACAGATAATTTGAACAAAGAAAGACAAAAAGCCCTTCACAATACCGAGATCGACCATCCAGGCCAGGGAGAGGATTATATGCACGAGCATAGCCCCTGGTGGTGCACCCAGTCCATATGGGCTGAGATGTATGCCCAATGGAGAGCTGAGAGCTGGGTGAAAAGACGAAAGACTGCCTCCGCCAACAGATCCTTGGGTGTACCCGATGACAAAAAAGCTAAAGGGACATACAAGGGCAGCAGTAATTCACAGTTGCAACATATCACTGCCAGGGTATGTATTTACAAGTTTTAATATATTTACAATCATGAATTCTAGAAAATATATCACATTTTTACTTAGTAATATTGTGTTATTTTTTGTATAGGAGTCTCAGTATCAAGGTACACCTATCCATTGGCTGAATGTGTACGTGGCCACCCGTGATGGTCTGCCTGATGCTATCCAGATAGCGGTAATAAGTTTTAACAACTTGATCTTGTTTATCAATGCTTACATAATTTATTTTTAACTATTTAATTGTTAACATGATGACATGATACTTATAAGCATTTATTGAATGAGCGTTATCCTGAAGGCACTCCACGTCCGACTATTGATCAAGAGCTGTGGGAGAGGGTGACTATTGTGAAGAAGAACTACATTAAAGGTCAAGGACAATAACGACGCCTATCCTTCAATGGCTCAGGCAGCTCTGCTACCCAGTCTTCATAGTCATCGAGTCATCCAACTGTTCATACTCCGGCTGACTGTGTGAGAGCTATATGTCGATATCGAAATCTTTTGAAGATACTGGGCGGGCATCTAGGGGCTCTTGATCCTGAGGAGTTAGCTGAAGCAGTAGCGACAGCAGCAGCAGGGCAGCATGGGGATGGCAACGAGGTATAAAATCAATTTGTTGTATATATTGTCGTAATATATATCAATATCAACATATATAGTTACTATATTTGTAACTTGTTTTATTATTTTGTTAATTACAGGGTGATCAAGGAGGCAATGATGCTTGACGTACCTGCTTTAGATCAGTTTTGTAGTTATCGTATAAGCTTGTACTTGTATATTCATTATTTGGATGTCTGTATGTTACTTAAACATTAGATTTGTGGTTATTTATTCAATTCAGAGCGGTTTTTAAAGGTTTATATATATAGTTTATATACTAGCTAGTAATTTGGTGGATGATGGATGTTTATATTGTTGTGCATATTGTTTATATTGTTGTGTATGTGTGTTGGGATATAGCAGGTACAAAACAGGTATAGTTTTTTGGGATTTATGCAAAACAGCAAAAAGTTGTTTTTCAGTTTTTTTAGAATCAGCAACCGCATGCGGTCGCTGATATCTATTACCGACTGCTAGCATTTGCGGGTATCAGCGACCGACGGCGGTCGCTAATAGCGGTCGCAGACACGTGGACCACGTCAGCCTTTGGCTCTGAGACATGCTGACTCAGCTTAGCGACCGAAATGACGAATTCGGTCGCTATTAGCGGTCGCAGATATATCGGTCGCTACAAGTGGGTGCTGATGTGCATCCCAGCGACCAGATTTTATGCGACGACTATCAGCGACTGCACTCGGTCGCTAATATCTATATGCGACTAAATGCGGTCGCTGACACGTGGTCGCTGATAGACCCTTTTCTTGTAGTGGGCGTTGCGGCGCCGACTATGAGCCTCAGATAGTTTTGACAGTTTTCTTGTTCTATGAAATTCCCGGGCTCATTCCTTAGTCGTTTTACATCCGAATTGGCTCGTTCAAAAGATATTAACTCACAAATCACATGCTCTATGATTTCATTAGAAAATATTTCATTTTTGAATCTTTTAACACGGAATTCACCGATTAGTTCAATATTGAGCGTTCGTTTAACATTCGTGAGCGTTCATAGCTCGTTTCCTCGTGCTAAGTCAGAATTCGACGATTCTTGAGTCCACGACTGTAACAATCCAAATTTTTTTAATTAAATATTTAAATATTTATTGAATTATATAAATATTTAATGGTTGTGTTTATCGTTGAATAAGTATTTGTTTAATTGATTTGATGTGATTTGATTATTTATTTGTTTAATAAATAATTAATGAGTTAAGGAAAGTAATTATTTTGAAATAGTAATCTAATTTAATTTAATAATTAAGTTAGAGAGTTTATAATGATTAAATAAATTATTATATTATACAATGAATTGTTATTAGAATTAATTAAATTAAGTATGAAAACTTAATTAATTAGAAGTGTGACAAATAGCTATATTATAAGTGGTTATTAAAATAAATTAAAGTAGTTTTAATTTATTTTGCCAAACAAAGCTTAAATATATTAAGTCTTTAATTTTAAATAATTTTGCCAAACAAAGCCCTATGGCTTTTGAATTTTTAAATTTGATTTATTAGTAATACAAATTAAATTAAACAAAATATAAATAATATAAAATATTTGGTAACTGATAAATTGAATAGTGGCAATTAGTAGAGGACGGTTTTAAAACGTTTGAAAAAAAAAGAGGCGTGCGTTTGTTTTAGTTACATATAATGCAATTGGCTTAAGCCTAAGAAAGAAAAGGTTGTCAGAGGTTTGAGAGAGAGTCTGAGAAAGAAAAGTAAGAGAAAGTTCTGAGTTCTTCAAAATATTCTCAGTGAACAAAAAGGATTGTTTGAGCAAATTAAAGGTATGTTACATAATCTTAACATATATGATTTATAGTATAATTTCTTAGTCTCTGTGTTCTTAAGGTTTACTGTGTTTTATAGTATAGTCGCTGTAATTCATATTTTTATAATGGATGATGGAATCATGTGCATATGTGGTTGTAGTGGGACAACTATCATATATAAACAGTTGTAATGCTAGAAGTTTATGTTTAGACAAAGAATTGTACGTTAATTTTGTTAAAAGAAAGGAAAACTGTTTTTCAGTGTATGTTCTTATACATGGCTATTAACAGTCAAAATATGCATTAGTTTGGTTGTTAAGAAAATCAAAATCAGTAAATTATTGGTAGCTAATTGAGAAATTAAAACGGTGAACATGTTAATTATGTTGTTAAGAATAGAGAGTCGTAGTTAAAGTAATCAAATTGGTGGTTAGTAGGAATTACAGTATTCACTGTGTTTATCAACTGTCAGTAATGGAGTTTTGGTTTTTTTTTTTAAAAAAATAATGATTTCAAGAATTTAAGTTTTCTAAATTGTTGTTAAGTTGTGCTAAGTTAATATATGTATGCTTGGTGAGGTTATGTGTAAATTACATCAGGTATATGTATGTAATTAGTTGCTAGAATTTCTTAAACAGACTGAAAATGGTCTTCGTGCTCGGTTCTGTTAGTTTTTAGCGTCCCATCGCCAAAAATGGAGCCCCAACGCCAAAGTTTGCGCCCCGACACCACTGGCTAGCCTATTCTTCGAGCCCTAGCGCTAGAATTCGCACCCCAGTGCCACTGTCTCGCTCCCAAGCGCTGGAAAAGTGGTCTGGGTCGGACAATTTTAACCTCCTGTAGTAAAATGGCCATTACTTTTTAATACGAACTCCGATTGAGGTGGTTCAAGATGATCCGAAACGATGACGAATATACCTACAACTTTCGTTCTTTAAGTTTTTCAATTTAAGGTCACTAGGATGGGTGAAAATGGTCATCTTTAGGACTATTGTGTTTTCGGAGGCAATCGGAGGGCGTCGGGCATGCACATATGCATGTGTAGTGCTCCTGACCATAAAAGATGATATCCTAAGTTATAAAACATGAATGTCAGTAAATATAATGATGCTTAACATTAATAAATAATGTGTTAGATAAGTTATAGAAGCATAGTAAGCATACACAAGAGAGGCAAATCGGGCGTGTGACGAATGAACGTCGAAACGTCGTGCCAAGTGTTAATGAACTTAAAAAGTGTTTCAATTCAATTGAAATAAATATTATAAGATATAGAATGGATTTAATATAAAACAATAAGTAGTCCTAGCAAGACTTAAGCACTTGAATAAACTGCGAATATGAAATACAGTGAGATATAAGTTGAAAGTTAACACAATTAAGTTGAACATTGTGTATTTATTAATAGGAAAGATTATGAGACGTAGAGTAGAGTTTACATTACAATTACTATGTGTTGTTATGTGACTAATATTTGATGTGTATGATTATATAATTGCGTAGGGCACGTGAAGTACAGATAGCTGTAAGTTGTTAAACTGTTATTGGTAAACAACGATCAAGGCAAGTCTTTCGGTTCTTATTTTCTACGTGGACTTGATGAACTGTTTTAAATTGCATAATATGTTATATATGTTGAAATCATGAAATATTAAAGTCAATATATGACTGCATTATTTTGGCTAAAGAATGATGATTGAATAAGGAACTCAATCTTGATATTTGCTATGTGAATTAAAAGCATGTATGCCATGTTACTTTAATGAGATGTATATTGAGCATGTTATTATGTGCTATGTGATGCATGAAAACTGTTAGATTTTGCTGGGCTGTCGAGCTCACTCTTGCAAATAACCACTTTTGCAGGTCAAGGAATTAAGGTAAGGATATGTGCTAAGTGAGTTATAGAGATCTATATTCACGAAGATTACTTATGTTTTATGAGAAATGTATGTAATATTTTGAATATAAATGTTGTTGAATTATAAATTGAGCTATCCAGTGTATATGGATATCTATTTATGTTGTAAGACTTTGTATAGTCAGTTTATTATAACGATTCATGATATATATTTGAATCAAAGAGATGTAATGTAAAGGTTGCGATTTAGGGCAATAAAGAAGGAAATGTACAAAAGTTTTAAATATTCCGCAATTTTAGTGATTTTTAATATCGAATAATGATATAAAATTTGAGGTTGAATGTATGGTTAACGACTGAAGTCAAGATCTTAAATGGTATGAATTTTGGGATCGTTATAGTTGGTATCAAAGCCGTAGGTTATAAACTTTAGGTGGGAGTACCGTAGGCTATAACCTTAAAGAAGGAAGGTGCAGATAATGAAAGAATAAGCTCAAATAGAGTTTGAACAATAAGAAGTAATTTAAGAAATGTATAAACAAGGGATTAAAACATGCGTGAAAGGATTCAAAGAAGAATCTCAAAAAGCTATAAGGAATAGGAATGTGGGGTTACCTAACTCCAATAATAATAATAAATAGACAGTGTCTATAAGAAGAGTGATAAAGAAGTTAAGAATAGAGAGTTATATATATCTACGTATGGTGTAATTGTACTCTTTAGTAGTTGATGTATGGTATCTGGGCTAAACGATTCCTTCTTAGAGCGGAGGTATATACGAACTAGCAACTCGGAACCTAGTTTGTTTGTTGTTTGTGGGAAACCACTCAGCGTACCATATTGAAACTGTTAGAGACTCGATGTGTACCAAGTGTGTAACTCGAACGAAATGTTGAGCGATGTAAATGAAGTTAGAATTCTTAAAGGAAGAATTGTTATATAAACAAGAAGATTCAAAGAAGAATCTTAAAGAGATATAAAGATAAGAAATGGGAGTTTCCTAGCTCCAATAGTCAAGATAACGAATAATGTCGTAAATGATGAAAAAAAAAAGAAAAAAAAGGAAAGAATGAGGATCGTAAAACAAAACGATCACGAGTTAACAAAATAATTTTAAGAGGGATGATTATAGAATAAGATCACGACATGATCAGTTTAAGTTATAAAAGAAAGATGGTATATAATGTTTGAATGATTATAGCTTGATGCTATAAAGATATTGTACTATGAATAGTACAAGATGTACTCATGAGGAGTTATAGATAATGTGATACGAGGAATTCGTATCGAGTAAAGAGCAAGTTATGAGTAAGATTGAGTTAAGTGGGATTTCAATTAAGGACTCATATGATGGCTGAGTTGTACAAACCTTTGTATGGGCGAGGGTTTTGTGCTTGCACTCAGCTTATCCCATTGATAATCATTGGAATGTTTGTGTCGCGCTATTTGCTATATGCCTATTGAGAAGGTGATTCCTTTCTCATTTGTGTAACAGATAGGTAGACTTTAGTTAGAGAATATCATAAGGTTAAGTGCGAGTTCTTAAAACTCATACTTATGGTAGGTTCGTGACTCATAATTATATGGTATGTTTTTGAACCCCTCAGCGAATGGACGCCTATGGTCTGACTAGGATAAGTTCTTAAACTCATATGATTGTGGTAAGTTCCTAAACTCATAACGTGTGGTAAGTTTGACGAACTTGGTATAGATAAGTGTAAATGGAGTACTGAGGATGATAGGAATAGATAGACCTATTAAGCAATGGATCATTATAGAAAGTGGAGTTGATGGTGGAAGCATAGGTATTCTAAATCTACTAGCTATGCTAGACTTTAGAAATTTATTGACTTCGTGATGATATTTACACTTTTATTTTCTTGAAAAACATTGGATCAACTGATGGAACCAATGAATTTTAACAACAATACTATTATTCGTATGTCTATGCTAATTGCTTCGGCTAGACAAAAATGATTTGCAATATATCAAAATATATTTTATATCATTAATGCATCATGTAACCTGGTGCAAAGATAATAAAATGATGGAGTCATCAATGCAGTATTACCTAGTGTTGGATGTGATCTAAGGATCGTCAACCCACTATGGTATGATGTAGTATGATAAATCACCAAATGACGAAATTCTCAACGGACTGTGAATACAGTGCGGTATCATGATGTCATAAAAAGATGTTTGAGATTTCTTTAAGATATAAGAATACATATGTATGTATGTATATGTATATTTCGATTGATAACTGAATTGTTGTAGAAGTCTATGCTATTTGATTCAGCTAGACAAATATTGGAAGATGTTCATGAAATTTAAACGTTCATTTAAAAGTTATGCCAAACTAAATTATTTTGATGCGGATTCAGTTGTTGAAAAGCTGAGTTGAACAACCCTATAAGAGGACATGTTTTCGGGGATAATGGGTCCGAGTGTAACGCATATAGTCGTTACAAAACACTACGTTGCGGCCCAACATAGTGGTACAATAGGCTGGCCACCTAGTGTACGAGTGGGTGGTGTTTCCAGTCTTCGTGACTGATAAACATTCTGCCAAAGAGGGTTTAAAGTGTGAAGAACTGGGAGTGAAGCACTATTAAACCTAGAGAATAGAGTTCACGGTCTTGTGACCGCTCAGCATAATTTGGAATCTTTTAAATTCCTGGGTTATTCATACTACTTCCCAATTATTGAACAATTATGGAAGATTCTTATTATTCTGCAAGATGGAAGTGAAAAAGGAAAGTATTCCTTAGAAAGAAGTAAGTCGTAGAATGCGACACTGAATGATGAATGTGTTGATTAAGTGAGAAAATAGACTTTGAAATGAAAAGGGGATGAGTTATCAAAGAAATTAGTAAAACTTTTAATAGAAAAGTTAATAATTGTAGAATGATCTTTGTGGAAGGAAGTGGTTATAGAATCCAATGAATGAATAAATATTAATAGATAAAATTTCGAGGACGAAATTCTTAGAAGAAAGGGTGAATGTAATGTCCCAAGTATTTATGACAGCGATCCTTAGAAAAGAAAATGAATGGGTTAAGAATATAATACTCAGAATATAATTGAGTTCAAGTGAAAGTTATGAAATGAAACCTAGAATTTGTTAGGTAATGAATGTAGTAGGAAATATAAAATCTATATTTAGATAAAATGATGAAAGATTACTCTGAGTTATTTGTTTAATTTGTGTCTTCAATTCTGGAGACAGAATATTTGTAAGTAGGGAAGATTATAACGAATGAGTGGTTTGAGTTGTGATTCTGAGGACAGAATCCTTGTAAGGAGGGAATGATGTAACAATCCAGATTTTTTTAATTAAATATTTAAATATTTATTGAATTATATAAATATTTAATGGTTGTGTTTATCGTTGAATAAGTATTTGTTTAATTGATTTGATGTGATTTGACTATTTATTTGTTTAATAAATAATTAATGATTTAAGGAAAGTAATTATTTTGAAATAGTAATCTAATTTAATTAAATAATTAAGTTAAAGAGTTTATAATGATTAAATAAATTATTATATTATGCAATGAATTGTTATTAGAATTAATTAAATTAAGTATAAAAACTTAATTAATTAGAAGTGTGACAAATAGCTATATTATAAGTGGTTATTAAAATAAATTAAAGTAGTTTTAATTTATTTTGCCAAACAAAGCTTAAATATATTAAGTCTTTAATTTTAAATAATTTTGCCAAACAAAGCTCTATGGCTTTTGAATTTTTAAATTTTATTTATTAGTAATATAAATTAAATTAAACAAAATATAAATAATATATAATATTTGGTAACTGATAAATTGAATAGTGGCAATTAGTAGAGGACGGTTTTAAAACGTTTAAAAAAAAAAGAGATGTGCGTTTGTTTTAGTTACGTATAATACAATTGGCTTAAGCCTAAGAAAGAAAAGATTGTCAGAGGTTTGAGAGAGAGTCTGAGAAAGAAAAGCAAGAGAAAGTTCTGAGTTCTTCAAGATATTCTCAGTGATTAAAAAGGATTGTCTGAGCAAATTAAAGGTATGTTACATAATCTTAACATATATGATTTATAGTACAATTCCTTAGTCTCTGTGTTCTTAAGGTTTACTGTGTTTTATAGTATAGTCTCTATAATTCATATTTTTATAATGGATGATGGAATAATGTGCATATGTGGTTGTAGTAGGACAACTATCATATATAAACAGTTGTAAAGCTAGAAGTTTGTGTTTAGACAAAGAATTATACGTTAATTTTGTTAAAAGAAAGGGAAACTGTTTTTCAGTGTATGTTCTTATACATGGATATTAACAGTCAAAATATGCATTAGTTTGGTTGTTAAGAAAATCAAAATCAGTAAATTATTGGTAGCTAATTGGAAAATTAAAACTGTGAACAAGTTAATTCTATTGTTAAGAACAGAGAGTCGTAGTTAAAGTAATCAAATTGCTGGTTAGTAGGAATTACAGTATTCACTGTGTTTATCAACTGTCAGTAATGGAGTTTTGGTTTTTTTTTTTTTAAAATAGTGCTTTCAAGAATTTAAGTTTTCTAAATTGTTGTTAAGTTGTGCTACGTTAATATATGTATGCTTGGTGAGGTTATGTGTAAATTACATCAGCTATATGTATGTAATTAATGGCTAGAATTTCTTAAACATACCGAAAATGGTCTTCGTGCTCGGTTCTGTTAGTTTTTGGCGCCCTAGCGCCAAAAATGGAGTCCCAGCGCCAAAGTTCGCGCCCCGGCGCCACTGGCTAGCCTATTCTTCGCGCCCCAGCGCTAGAATTCGTGCCCCAGCACTGTAATTCGCACCCTAGCGCCACTGTCTCACGCCCCAGGGCTAGAAATGTGGTATGGGTTGGACAGTTTTGATCTCTTGTAGTAAAATAGCCATAACTCTTTCATACGAACTCCGATTGAGGTGATTCAAGATGATCCGGAACGAGGACAAATACACCTAAAACTTTCGTTCTTTAGGTTGTTCAATTTGAGGTCATTAGAATGGGTCAAAATGGTCATCTTGAGGACTATTGTGTTTTCGAAGGCAATCGGAGGGCGTCAGGCATGCACATATGCTTGTGTAGTGCTCCTGACCATAAAAGATGATGTCCTAAGTTATAAAACATGAATGTTAGTAAATATAATGATGCTTAACATTAATAAATAATGTGTTAGATAAGTTATAGAAGCATAGTAAGCATACACAAGAGAGTCAAATCGGGCGTGTGACGAATGAACATCGAAACGTCGTGCCAAGTGTTAATGAACTTAAAAAGTATTTTAATTCAATTGAAATGAATATTATAAGATATGGAATGGATTTAATATAAAACCAATAAGTAGTCCTAGCAAGACATAAGAACTTGAATGAACTGCGAATATGAAATACAGTGAGATATAAGTTGAAAGTTAACACAATTAAGTTGAACATTGTGTATTTATTAATAGGAAAGATTATGAGACGTAGAGTAGAGTTTACATTACAATTACTATGTGTTGTTATGTGACTAATATTTGATGTGTATGATTATATAATTGCGTAGGGCACGTGAAGTGCAGATAGCTGTAAGCTGTTAAACTGTTATTGGTAAACAACGATCAAGGCAAGTCTTTCGGTTCTTATTTTCTACGTGGACTTGATGAACTGTTTTAAATTGCATAATATGTTATATATGTTGAAATCATGAAATGTTAAAGTCAATTTATGACTGCATTATTTTGGCTAAAGAATGATGATTGAGTAAGGAACTCAATCTTGATATTTGCTATGTGAATTAAAAGCATGTATGCCATGTTACTTTAATGAGATGTATATCGAGCATGTTATTATGTGCTATGTGATGCATGAAAACTGTTAAATTTTGCTGGGCTGTCGAGCTCACTCTTGCAAATAACCACTTTTGCAGGTCAAGGAATTAAGGTAAGGATATGTGCTAAGTAAGTTATAGAGATCTATATTTACGAAGATTACTTATGTTTTATGAGAAATGTATGTAATATTTTGAATGTAACTGTTGTTGAATTGTAAATTGAGCTATCCAGTGTATATTGATATCTATTTAAGTTTATTGTAACGATTCATGATATATATTTGAATCAAAGAGATGTAATGTAAAGGTTGCGATTTAGGACAATAAAGAAGGAAATGTACAAAAGTTTTAAATATTCTGCAATTTTAGTGATTTTTAATATCGAATAATGATGTAAAATTTGAGGTTGAATGTATAGTTAACGCCGAAGTCGAGATTTTAAATAGTATAAATTTTGGGGTCGTTACAACGACTCTTGAATACCCTATCTTACGTGATGCCATTGAAAACTAAGTTTTCTAAGCTATACGATAATTTTGGACTACTAATCCGAGATTTCTACGTTTTCAACGTTTAACGGCTAATTTTTGTAAAATTCGCCATAACTTCGTTACTTGAGTTTTCTACGCCAAATCAAATGGAATAACTCCATTGATTCATCATCTACATCCTAACCAAATAAAATGCACATACCCTACGATGGTTTTCAATTTGTCCATCAATAATAAAATAAACGATTTACGGATTTCTTAGATTTTAAAACTTACTTAACACTTATGGTTATTAATCATACATGACTTATAATGACTTAATAAACTATTAGCCATCTTTATAACTTCGAAAGAGACATGCTGCACCAAATCATACTTTTCTACGAAAAAGAAATCAAAAAAGGTCGAAGGCTATCGTTTACGAAATATTACCTTTACGTTCTTCGCGTTCTTGCTAAAAACTTTTATGATTTGCTTCAAGCTCACTTGATTACTAGTTTCTAGCTCTTTTCTCTCTCTCAAATATGTTGGTTAAAGTTTGTAAAGTAACAAATGACCAAGCTAAGCTTTCTTTTATTGGCAATTCAAATGGAGGGCAAAATGGTCAACATGCCCCCACCTCCTTACTATTCCCTTTTCTTCCTCACCAAGTAAATCCACTTTACTTGGTCTCCAAGTGGGTTACTTTACTTGGCCACCAAGTGGCCGGCCTATATGGTCTTGTTGGTCCCCTCCATGGGTTATCCTATGGGTTTTACCCATCCGGTGACCCATCGGTTCGATCCAAGGATTGGTTTCTTAGTTTGGGCCTTAGAATTAATTCATATTGGGCCTATCTTGGGCTTGATTTCACATTGCATTGGGCTTGACATAATCCAAGTCCAATTAGATTATGAAAAGTCTATAAACTAAAAGTCTATTAAGACTTATCGTATTCTACGCATACCTTTCTCGTAATATCTTCGTATATAGTTCATACGATATTCGTATTATACGTCGTAATTATCTTCGTATTATACTCATATAATAACTAGTATCATACTCGTATTCCTCATGTATAATAATCCTGATCATTACACGTAAACCTTAAATTCTCGAAAATCACATTTCCTAACCCTTAGGTTTTAAGTCCGCATGCAAAAACTTCATTTGCCATAATTGAAATATTATTAGATACTTCATTACATCTTCGTATTCTATCATTACGCCTTTCTCAGAAATTCAAACCTAATCTCCAAGCAGAATCGGATAAATAGTGTTTTTACATAAATTTATCGAAAAACATTTATTTTCGTTTTGAAAATTCAAAACAATTAATCCTAGCACATAGCCAGAATACTAACCACATCCACACATTCTAGGTTATAGAATGACCTTCAAACATCTTACTCATATAAATAATTAATTAAATTCATTTAATTCGAATAATCAAATAAAATTTAATTCACAAAAAGATCTTATTTTCTCGGGCGTTATAAATAATTTATTCTGCATTATCTTAGTTATAATATTTCTTACTGGGCTAGTTGAGCTCACCATTTACTTTCATTGTTCTCTTTAGAAAATGAGAACGTAGTCGGGACTAGTCGACGAACAGAGTGATGGTCTGAGTTGGTGGTTGTAGTAGTCCCCACTATTTTATAAAATAGTGTGATAATAATTGTAGTGAGGACTCTATTTGAGTTTGAATACTGTCTACTAGACAATATTCGTGTAAAAACTCTCAGCTATGTTTTTGTCTTACTGTATAATGAAGTTTGTATTTAAATTATGTACCATGTATTTGGCGACTCAAAATAGGTGATGTATACCTATTTTGGGAGAGTCACAGTTGGTATCAAAGCTTAGGGATATGATCACTGGCTAAGATGTGAGACTAAAACTAGGGGGAGAGACAGAAAAATCCTTCGCTAGTATGACCTACCTAAGCTTATTTATTATTTAATTGGTCGGTCAGAATATAGGGATAATATGTGACATGTCAATTAACCCTTATTTTGTGGCAGTGTTTAAAAATGACATCCAAGAATGTTGAGATAAGCAATGGAGCACATGAGACCGTTGAGTCACCAACGATCAATAACCAGGATAATGTGCATCAGGAAGGCAATAATTCCTCAAGTGAACAACAACACCAACTAAATGATGAACGACGGAATGTTCAGAGGATTTCTTCAATTCATGCAACATCGGGCGAGAGAGATTCCAGTCCAAAATGTAGGTGAAAACACGGGCAACTCACGGATGGTAACTGCTAAGCAGTTCAAGGAGTTGGGACCACCGGAGTTTATAGGAAAGCCATAACCACTTAAGGCAGAGACATGGATAAAGAAGATCACCAAGATATTTGATGTCTTGGGTGCTCCGAGGAGCAAAAGGTTTCCTTTGCCACCTTCATGTTGCGATGAGAGGCAGATTACTGGTGGGAGTATGTAAAACGTACTCAGCCTGCCGCACTAAAGATGTCTTGGGAGAAGTTCCAAGAACTGTTCAACGACAAGTACTTTTCCAAAAGTATTCGTCACATGAAGGAGGTAGAGTTAATCAAGTTGGAGCACAACAATATGACCGTGTCGCAGTACGAAGCTAAGTTTACCGAGTTATCCCGATTTGCGTCCCACTTGGTTGATAATGAGGAGAAAATGACGCGAATGTTTCTACGAGGTTTATAACCTGAAATACGTCGATATCTCATTTCTCACAAACTGTGTTTGTATTTAGATGTTATAAATAGGGCTCAGTTATTGAAGCGTGATAATGAGTTAACCCAACCAAGAGTGAGCAACTGGGAAAATGATAATACTAGTGGTAGCAGTCATCGAAGAGGTGACAACAAATGTAGAGGAAGTCAACATGCCAGAAATGGTAACCACTTCGGTGGTAATCATAGCCAATACAATAGGAGTGGAGATTTCAAGAAGAGGAGATTCAATAATGATGGAAAGACGTCAGCACCAGCAATCGTTGTTAAGAAAGGAGAACGACCACCGATCGTATGCTACAAATGCAGAGGGGAGGGACACATTAGTCCAAAATGTACGCAGTACTCCAAAATATGTTACAATTGTGGAAGAGAATGTCACCTAGCTCGATTTTATCGAGCAGTAAAGCCAAGTCTGGCTGGGATGGAGGCACCAAAGGTCATCCCAGAAAAGTCAAAGCTGGTAGTTCAAGGGAGAGCGTTTGTCGTGACCTCCCAAAAAGTGAGGAACCCTAACGAAGTCATCACGAGTAAGCTAATCATAAACTCTAGCGAAGTCTATACCTTATTTGATACCGGTTCTACTCATTCTTTTATTTCTCCTACTTGCGCTCAATGTTTAAATTTGACTTCAGAGAAATTAGACTTTGACTTATCTTTTAAAAGTCCATTGGGAGAAACCTTCATTACATCCACTGTTTATAAGTCTTGTTTGATTCAAATCGGCGATCGCACATTACCTGTCGATTTTATTTCTTTGAAAATACTTGCATTTGATGTGATTTTAGGGATTGATTTGTTAACCACTCATCATGCAAAAATTAATTATTTTGTAAGGTTGTTAGCTTTCATATTCCTAACCAACTTATTATACGAATTTAAGCAACCAAACCACTAAAGTCAATTACTGTCATATCAAGCCATAAAGCTATTCTTTTATTAAAAAATGGATATCAAGCTTTCTTAGCCCATGTCATAGATTTAAATAAAAATACGTCAAATTTGAATGATATTTCTATTGTTAATAAATTTCTTAACGTATTCCCTGAAGAACTTCCTAGCATACCCCCGGAGTGTGAAATCGAGTTTGGTATCGACCTTGAACCAGGTACAAAATCCATTTCCAAAGCCCCATATCGAATGACTCCTATTGAACTTCAGGAGTTAAAGACCCAACTGCAGGAATTGTCAGACATCGATTTCATTCATCCTAGTACGTCTCCTTGGGGTGCTTCTGTTCTATTCGTAAAGAAGAAAGAAGAAGTATGCAACTTTGTATTAACTATTGGGAGTTAAATCATGTCACCATCAAAAATAGGTATCCGTTACCTAGTATTGATGACATGTTTGACCATTTGCAAGGCGCCAAATTCTTTTCAAAGATCAATCTTTGTTCCGGATATCATCAGTTAAAGATTAAAACGATGACATTCCAAAGACTGCTTTCAGAACTCGGTACGGGCATTATGAATTTCTAATCATGTCCTTTGGATTGACTAATGCTCCTGGCGCCTTCATGGATATGATAAACCGAGTATTCAAGGAATATTTGGATCACTTTGTAGTCGTCTTTATTGATGACATCCTCATTTACTCCAAAAGTCATGAAGATCATGAGCAACACTTGATGTTGATACTCCAAAAGCTTCGTGTAAACAAGCTATATGCCAAGTTAAAGAAATGCTAGTTCTGGCTTGAGGAAGTAGCAATCCTTGGGAACGTGATATTAAATCACGGAATATCTGTTGACCAAGTGACGATTGAAGCAATTCAAAGGTGGGAAAAACCTAAGTCAGTGATCAAAGTATGTAGCTTTCTTGGCTTAGCTGGTTATTATTGGACATTCGTGGAAGGATTTTCTCGAATCGCTACTCCATTAACTCAGCTGACTCGAAAAGATATGAAATTCAGTTGGAGCGAGGAATGTGAGAAGAGTTTTCAAGAACTCAAGAGAAGACTCATTTCAGCACCTGTTCTGACAATACCATCTGGTTCGGAGGGATTTGTCATCTACAACGATGCTTCAGGCAGAGGGTTAGGATGTGTTCTCATACAAAATGGAAAAGTCATAGCCTATGCCTCGCGACAACTCAAAGAATATGAGAGGAATTATCCTACTCACGATCTAGAGTTGGCAGCAGTCATCTTTGCACTTAAAATATGGAGGCATTACCTGTAAGGGGAGAAAGTGGAGATCTATACGGATCATAAAAGCCTCAAATATTTTTTCACCCAAAAGGAACTCAACATGCGGCAACAATGTTGGCTCGAGCCGTTGAAAGATTACGATCATACCATTCAATACCATCCTGGAAAAGTGACGTGGTAGCTGACGCGTTGAGTAGAAGATCATATACGGGTATGAGTGCGATATTATCAACGTAAAGGCCCATTTGGTATGACTTACAAAGGATGGAGATAGAGATAAAGACTCCAAGGACCCACATGATGATGTAAAATATACGAGTAGAACCGACTTTAATCGATAAAGTTAAAGTTGCTCAAGCTATAGACATGGAGCTGATGCGTATGAAGAAGAAAGTGCAAGAATGTGCTATTCCGGAAGTAAGAATCGATGAATAAGGAATACTTTGAGTCAACTCAAGACTTTGTGTTCCTAACGACCCTGATTTAAAGTATAAGATCATGATGGAAGCACACAACACACCGTTTACAATCCATCCTAGGAGTACCAAAATTTATTGTGATCTTCGACATACATTTTGGTGGAGCAATATGAAAAGAGAGATCACGGAGTTTATCTCAAGGTGTTTGACTTGTCAACGTGTCAAGGCGGAGCATCAAGTGCCAAAAGGTCCATTGCAACCACTTGAAATTCTAAAATAGAAGTGGGAGCACATTACCATGGATTTCGTTACTGGTCTTTCCAAAGTTTCTCAAGGCGTAAATACAATTTGGGTCATTGTTGATAGATTGACCAAGTCTGCTCATATCTTACCTATACGAGAAACTTATTCACTTGAACGTCTTGCTCGTATATACATAAATGAGATTGTAAGACTACACGGTATGCCAGTGTCCATAGTTTCTGATCGAGACCCAAGATTCATGTGACAACCGAGATTTTGTAATTAATTTTAATATTTATTGGATTGAATAAATATTTTTCGATGAATCAATTATTAGATTAAATAATTAACTAATGAAGTTGTGGTAGATTAATTTAATATTATATTTATTAAATTGATGTGGAGAATTTTATTTTTTGATGTATGTAATTATGTGAGCTTATTGAATTAGAAGAAATAATTAATAAGCCTAATGTTATTTTAATTAATTTAAATATTAATTAGAGATTCTGTAATTTGACATTATTAATCAATGAGAATTTGAATTATGTGACTATGTGAATTAATGTGAAATTATTATATTTTATTTAAAATAAATTAAATAGGATATTGATTTATTTTATAAAGGAGTGTGACATTATTTAAACTATATGATAAGGTTTATTAAATTAAATGATTTTTGAAACCTATTTTAGCTAGCCAATCATGGCCCTAAAGGGAGTTGGGGACAGTTAACCCATGACTGGGTAACTGACCACCAATGCGTCAGTTGTTCCTTATTTAGTTTACATTTTCTTCTTTCTTCTTCATTATTTGCCTAAGTCTAGAAAGCGTAACAGAGAGAGATACAGATAAATAGTTTAGAATTCAGAGATTGTTAAGAGGATTATGAGAGTCATCTGAGAAGGAATTCATCTTCTATTAATTCTACGCTTAGGTAATCCCTTTAACCCAATTCTTTTTTTACGTCATTTATTTTATAAAATATGGCTTTCCAATTTCTGTAAAATTCTCTGTGGTTGGAAAGTGTATTGACTATGTAGTTATATACGTGATTTTATGTCATAGTAGTATGTTTAATATGTATTTTATATGATTTCATATCATAAGTTTCATAATATTATGACTTGTTGTTTCAAAAATTTGCAGAGTATGGAATATGGCCTTCTACGTGATTTTAATATGTCAAACATGAATTTTTCTACAAAATTTCCACTTATATGTGATTATGCATGATAAAATGAACAAAACGAAATTTGAATTGTTGGATTTGGTTTTATAACAAATTCGTGGCTTTGAATTTTAGGAATTTATGTTCAACACTTCAAGAACATCAAGAACAGTACAATTTGCATAATTTAATTCTGTGATTATGTGTTTTAATGGGTTAAAACCACTCTATAAATGTTGGGTATTGATTATATACGTATTCTAACATGTGGGTATGTTTAATTTAGGGAATTAATGATTGTGTAGTGTTTATTTTCGCTGAATTATGTGTTCTTCGCGAACTGGGAATTCAGAGTCTGGAGTGTCGCGCCGCGGCGCCAACTCCTAGTTCATTTCCCGCGCCGCAGTGCCACCGCGCCGCAGCACCAAGTACCAGGCCGCAGTGCCAAGACCCCAGTACAAAAGTGGCGCCGCAGCGCCACTTAGCAGAATGTCCAGAAAATGCATTTTTTCAATGTTCAAGTACAGAAATGTGTTAGTAACCTAGTCTAATGAATATAAAAACTTGTTAGATATATAATGAGATATTAAAGTGAGTTTTTACCAAGTCAAGAAGACAATTACATGTTGATTGAATTGTTGATTATATACTTAGCTTGTGGTTCGTATAATGTAATATTATGTGGAAACAAGTATGGTAATATGACTAAGTATAATCCTGAATTCGAGTTAGACAAAGAATAAACGTGTGATGTTTAGTAAGTTATAATTGACTGGTATTGTGAACGAAATTGATATGTAAGAGTTAAATCAAAGAACGAGTTTAGTTAAAGTGTAATCTACGCACGAGGCAAGTTTTCTAACCCTACTCGTTATCATTATATGAATTATAAGTTGTCTCTTTACATCGAGCAAGTTCTCGTTATTTTTTATTAAGCCCATGTTGTTATGTCAATAGTATATTAATCTTTCAAAGCATGATGTTATTATACAATAATTATTCTATTATATATCTCTTGGAATTGTTATTCGATTTATATATCAATTATTGTGAATCTTGTTAGACTAGCGAACCCTTTATGATTCGACTAGTCCATAGTTGATGAGCGTTCTAATTTTTAGAACCCTTGATAAATTATGCAAACCAAACTTCCTTTGGTGCGGACTCGAATGTCAAATTGAGATGAACAACCCTGTATAGAGGATTACTTATGTGTTAGCGTTAAGATATTGTGCACAGTATGGTACTAAGGGCTGATCCCCCTAAGTACGAGAAGAAGAGTCCATAGTCTTATGATTGTTAAAGGTTTCAAGTATAACCCTTAATAACCTAGGACATAGTTCAAGGTCTTATGACCCTCAGAATTCTTTTGATTCTTGTTATTCATTCTTGATTCAAAAGTTGAGCTTTATTTCAGAAGTCTTTGATTCACTCGCATGTTATTATATTGTTACTTTCATTATTATACTTGTGGGTAATTGTGCTCACTCTTGCGAATAATAACATTGTAGTTAAGAACGAAAGAATAGACGAACCTTCTACTAGCAAAGGCAAGGGCAAGATTAACAAGTGATGAAGACTTGTTGTTTATATGATGTTGAATTTATGTGTTAAGACTTATGTTAATGTTGTTTAAGACTTATTATTTGTTTATGTTTTCGAACAGATGTTTAAGGTTAGTATGACCTAGGATTGTATTTATTTTTTAGATGTTGTATCCCCATAAGGGAAGGATTTATTTCTATCTATTGCATGGTTTGGATTTATTATGGGTAGATAGATATCTGATGTTTGTTTAGTGAACACCAAATCATGTGGGAATAGAAGTACCAGGATTTGGGGGTTGGTATCAGAGCTATAGGTTATGAACCTTAGGTGGGGGAAACAACCTTAGGTAATAGCCTTATAGGAAGAACATAGTGAAGGAAAACTCTTATCGAGTACTTAGAAATGAATTTCTTAATTCATTAAAGATAATAAAAGACTTTATGTGCTTATGTGTTTAAGTATGTTCTCACTAGTATAACTTAGTAACTAAAACTTAAAACTACGGTGTCAGGATGTCAGATGTTGGAGGAGCTAGTCGAGCTGGGGAGGAGGAACCCCGAGTGCCTACTGAGGAGGAGCCCCGAGACATTCATGTTGTCAGGGACCAGTTGATTCAGAGAGAGCCATCTCCATTGATCACTGTTGTTGGTCAGGAGCATGAGCCTGAGACTGATCCAGAGGAGGATCCTGAGGAGGAAGAGGAAGAGGAGTTCCCACTAAACTCCATTGATGCTGAGATATACGACGCGTTATATGACCGTAACGTAGAATTACAAGACACTGTTCAGGATTTGACTGAGCGGACGATTATTCAACAGATTACTCTCGAGCAGAAGGAGAGGGAGGTTGAGACTCTTCACACACGACTGGGAAATGTAGAATGTGATTTGGTCCACGAGAAGGGTCAAACTGAGGAGAAGTCCTATGAAATAGAGAAGTTAAAGAAGGAACTGAAGGAAAGCTCAGAGAGGCTGATCATAGCAGAGGAGGGCTGGGTAAGATAAACACGTCGTGCTGATCTTGAAGAGAGGGATTGTCGTGTAAAGAAGGCTAAGCTTGGAGAGACATACTCTACACTTAATAATGCAATGGATGAAGCCCAGGATCGAGTTTTGAGGTATCCAATCCAGTTTGAAGGTCTACCATCGTACATGCTGGATCGCAGAACGATGTCTCGCATCATGGAAGAGGAACGTAGCAACGCTATTCGACGCCTTAACAGGCAGTGATAGTATTTATTTAATTATGTGAAAAACTTATCTGGTTTTTAGATGTAAATTCAGACGTGTTTATGAACGAATGAATATTTTAATGTTTTAAATCTTGTAGATTCTTTATCTCGGGATAGTTGATGTAAATAGCAGTGATGCTATCGTTTGATGTTAAAACTTTTGATTTGAATAAATATATCAAGTTGTTTGAGATAATGTGTTAAGTGATTATGTCAAATTGTTGAGTTAAGCCTTAACTATTTAGAGAATTTAATAAAGATCTAATAAGCGTATATTCTTAACAGAAATATGCCACCTAGAAGAAGACAAAATCGTCAACCAGCTCAGGATGAGTCAACGAATAATAACAATAACGACAATGCTAATCCCGTCCAACAATTAGTGAACTTACTAGCTGGAGAAATGAATAATCAACCTCAAGCTCCACCGAATACTTCATTCAAAGATTTCAAGGCGGTGGGATCGCCAGAATTTAAAGGCTCTATGAATCCGATCGAAGCTCAGACTTGGGTTATTGAGATGGAGAAGGTTTTTGAGGTCGCAAGAGTTAGAGAGGACCAGAAGACCGCTTTGCAACGTTTATGCTGAAATCTAAAGCCAGTTTTTGGTGGCAAGTAAACAAGGTCCGTGGAGGAGAAGGTATGATTACCTGGGAGAGGTTCAAGGAGATGTTTTTCGAGATGTATTTCTCGACTACCTCGCAGAACCAATTGGAGGTTCAGTTTCTAGAATTGAAACAGAGGAATATGCCCGTACCAGATTATGCAGCTAGATTCAACGAGTTGGCAAGGTTCGCCACATATCAAGTGCACACGGACGAGAGAAAAGCAAGAAGGTTCAAACAAGGACTGAAGTCGTGGTTATATAGTAAGGTGTCGATGTTTCAGTTGAAGACATTCGCCGGGTTACTAGAGAAAGCCATACTCGCTGAAGGTGGAAGCGATGCGATAACAAAATACAATCAGGATCAGAAGAAGAAGAAGAATGAAAGTGAAGGAAATAACAAGGCTAGTGGAAGTAATACGGGAAGAGGTAATAATAATCAGAAGAGAAGGTGGTATGACAACACATCAACCGGAAACCAGCAAGGAGGTCAGAAGAAAATTATTAAAGCGTACCTGACCTGCGGGAAAGCTCATTTGGGAGTGTGTATGAAGGGTAAACGTGTGTGCTACAATTGTGGTCAGGAAGCCCACATAGCACCTAACTGTCCTAACCCAAAGAAAGGTTCCTGCTTCACTTGTGGTTCAAAGGATCATTTGGCAAGAGACTGTCCTAAGAAAGGATCTGGAAGGGTAGGATCAGGAGGAAACCGGGGAAATAGTAGTGAAAGCGCTCTGACCATCACAGGACCAACCGCAACCAATCGACCGATCGCCAGTACCTTCAATATGACGGTGCAGGATGCAGTCCAGTCGCGTGATGTGGTGTCAGGTATCATTCTGATTAATAGAGTTAATGCTTACATATTATTTGATTTAGGTGCTACTTGTTCATTTATATCCGATGACTTTGTTAAGAATTTAGAATTGCCTAAGGATGAGTTAGAATACCCCCATGAACATAGAAATCGCGAATAGAGAAATAATCCCTGTTAAGTACGTGCATAAGAACTGTAGAGTGGATATTAAAGGTAATATCATGAACGTAGATCTTATCCCTATTCGACTTGGGAAATTTGACGTTATCTTGGGAATGGACTGGTTATTCAATTACGGGGAGGTAATTGATTGCCAAAAGAAGCGTATTAACCTTATGACTCCGTCAAAGGTTGTGTTTTATGGCAGCAAGTCGCCTAGACAAGAGAGTTGTCTAACGATGATGCAGGCCAAGAAGTTATTAAGACAAGGTTGTGTAGGATATTTAGCTTACATAGTTGACAGTCGTAAAGAGAATCCCAAAGTAGAGGAGATACCAGTAGTGAGAGATTTCGCCGACGTATTTCTAGATGATTTGCCAGGACTTCTGCCAGATAGAGAGGTCAAATTTGTGATCGATTTGGCTCCAAGAATGACTCCTATATCGAAGGCACCGTACCGAATGGCACCGATAAAGATGAAAGAACTGATGATCCAACTACAAGAATTACTGGAAAAGAAGTATATCCAACCAAGCGTATCACCGTGGGGAGCGCCGGTTTTATTTGTGAAGAAGAAGGATGGGACAATGCAGCTCTGCATTGACTATAGAGAACTGAATAAGGTCACAATTAAGAATAGATATCCATTACCGAGAACCGATGATCTATTTGATCAATTGAGGGGAGCGAAATAATTTTCCAAGATAGATTTGAGGAGTGGTTATCATCAACTAAAGGTGAGACCAGAGGATGTACCGAAGACAACGTTCAGAACACGATATGGTCACTACGAATTTTTAGTAATGTCGTTTGGTTTAACGAATGCTCCTGCAGCATTTAAAGGACTAATGAATGGTGTGTTCAAGCCATTTTTAGACAAGTTCGTAGTGGTATTTATAAATGATATTTTGGTATATTTGAAAACCAAGGAAGAACATGAAGAGCATTTGAGATTAATGTTGGAAGTGTTGAGAAGAGAGAAGTTGTATGCTAAGTTTTCAAAATGCGAATTCTGGATCAAGCGGGTACAATTTCTTGAACATGTGATCGATAGGGATAGAATTTCGGTGAATCCTTCTAAGGTTGAAGCTGTGATTAACTGGGATCAGCTGAAGACGCCGTCGGAAGTAAGAAGTTTTCTTAGATTGACAGGTTATTACAGAAGGTTCATTCAGGACTTTTCCAAGATCGTAACTCAGTTAACGAATTTGACTCGAAAAGCTGTGAAATTTGTTTGGACGGAGAAGTGTGAGGAAAACTTTCAAGAATTGAAGAAAAGGTTGAGTACAACACCTGTATTGGCTCTTCCGGATGATACAGGAAATTTTGTGATTTATAGTGATGCGTCGCATAAAGGACTTAGATGTGTGCTTATGCAGAACAGTAGAGTCATTACGTATGCGTCACGACAATTGAAAGATTACGAGAAGGGGTATCCGACCCACGACTTGGAGTTAGCTGCAGTGGTTTTTGCTTTGAAAATCTGGAGGCACTATCTCTACGGGGAGAAGTGTGAAATATATATAGACCACAAGAGTCTGAAATATATTTTTACACAGAAAGAATTGAATATGCGCCAAAGAAGGTGGTTGGAATTAATTAAGGACTACGATTGTGAGATTCTATACCATCCGGGTAAGGCAAACGTGGTTGCCGATGCCTTAAGTAGAAAGGGTCGGGAAAAGTTGATGATGTTGACCGCTCAGAAGGAATTGATTTCAGCAATTGAGAAGTTGGAGTTAGAAGTGAATTATCCTATGGAAATAGATGAGAAACTATTTCAGATACAATCTAGTACAACTCTACTAGACAAGGTTAAGGAGGATCAATTTCAGGATGATGAATGTAAAACAGTGAAAAAGAAGATATCCGAAGGAACCGAATCAAGATTCAAGATGGATAAAGAAGGAATATTGAGGTTTGAGAGTAGAATTTGGGTACCACCAGTACCAGAGATTAAGGAAGAAATTTTGAGCGAGGCTCACAACTCACGATATTCGATTCACCCTGGTAGTACCAAGATGTACCAAGATCTTCGACAACACTTTTGGTGTCCAAATTTGAAACGAAAGGTTGCAGAATGTGTTGCCAAGTGCTTGACATGTCAGAAAGTGAAAGTAGAACATCAGAGACCGAATGGGTTGCTACATCCTTTAGAGATTCTAGAATGGAAATGGGAACATATTACGATGGATTTCATGGTTGGTCTACCGACAACTCAGAAAGGCTACGACGCAGTATGGGTTATTGTTGACCGATTGACGAAATCCGCACACTTCCTTCCGATCAAATTCAGATTCATCTTAGATCAGTTGGCGAGGTTATATGTGAAAGAAATTGTTTCAAGGCACGGAGTTCCGGTGTCAATTATTTCTGATAGAGATCCGCGCTTTACGTCGAACTTCTAGAAACGTCTACAAGAATGCATGGGTACACAGTTGCGAATGAGTACGGTATATCACCCTCAGACAGATGGACAAAGTGAAAGAACAATTCAGACATTGGAAGATATGTTAAGAGCTTGTATAATGGACTTTAAAGGAAATTAGGATGATCATCTACTGCTCGTAGAGTTCGGTTACAACAATAGTTACCACGGTAGTATTGGCATGTCGCCTTATGAAGCGTTATACGACAAAAAGTGCAGAACTCCGCTTTACTGGGATGAAGTTGGCGAAAGATAATTGTTAGGGCCAGAATTGGTACAACAAACAACAGAAATAGTCAAAGTGATCCGAACAAAACTGATAGCAGCCCAAGATAGACAGAATAAATACGTCGATCCACACCGTAAGAATGTTGAGTTTGAACCGGGTAGTTATGTATTCTTAAAGGTCTCTCCCTGGAAGGGAAAGATCAGGTTCGGAAAGAAAGGGAAATTAAACACAAGATTCATTGGACCCTTTGAAGTTCTGAGGAGGGTCGGAGAAGTTGCTTATGAGGTAGCCTTACCTCCAGCTCTAGCGAATGCCCACAACATTTTCCATGTTTCAGTTCTACGACCATACAAACCCGATTACAAGTACGTAATTGAATACGAACCCCTACATTTTGAAAAAGACTTATCTTACGAAGAAACTCTTGTTCAAATTGTCGACCGAAAAGAACAAGTTCATAGAAATAAAGTAATACCTTCTGTTAAGGTAATTTGGAGGAACCACAACGCTGAAGAAGCTACGTGGAAACTGTAACATTCCATATTTTTTAAAATGTAAGTTATAAATATTTATTGATTTATATAAATATTTATTAGATGTGTTTATTATTGAATAATTAATTGTTTAATTTGATTGAGTTTATTTAGTTAATTATTTATTTGCTAAATAATTAATGTAATTAGTTAATTATTTATTTGTTAAATAATTAATGTGTTATGTGGATTGAATTATGTGATTAAGTAATTTATTTAATAAATTGTTATTTCATAAAGTGTGACAAATAACTATGTGATAAAGAGTTATTAAAATAAATTAAAGTCATTTAATTAAGTTTTGCCAAACAAGGTGTAAGTATATTAATCATTTAAATTTTAATGTGTTGCCAAACAAAGCCTTATGGCTTTTGAGTTTCTTTTGAATTTAAACTATTAATTAAATAAATAAAATAAATATATAATATATATTATTTTTAGTAACTGCTATATTAATACGATCATTAGTTGAGCGTCAGTTTTTATTGAATTGAAAAGGCGAGCGTTGTTTTTTTTAGTATACGTATATTGCCATTTGGTTTACCTTAGAGTTGTATGTTAAAAAAAAAAGAAAGGAAGAAAGGAGAGAGTTCTCAGAGAGTTGAGAGAGAGAAATAGCAAAAGAAAGTCATCATTGTTTAACAAAGATTGTCTAAAACAAAAGGTATGTACATAACTTAACCATAGATATTTTACGCCATATATTTTATGTGAATTTATATTGTCTCTGTGTTCTCAATTTGAATGTAAGACGAAGTTCTTTACAAACTTTCTAGAATTCGAATGTTTTATTATTTGATTTTGAAATCATGTGTATTAATAGATAACATATATGTTGATGATTGTATGTTCAATAATAATGTATAGGTAAGAGTATGATAAATTACGTATACACGAAAGGAATATTTTTTTTAACAGTAAACTTATATGCATGAATATGAATTTTTTTGAAAGTTAATAAAAATTAGTATGTGATTATGTTAATTGAGACTTGTGTTTAATTGGGTAAGAAATTAAGCAGAGCAAGGAATCGAATGGAGATGGATGTATTTACTATGTCAAGATATTTCTTCAATGGAGTCTGTATTTTTTTTAAAACACAGTATTTTCAGAGAATTAGTTCTCTGCTATTGTTGTTTAGTTGTGTAAAATTAGTACACAAATGCTTCATAACTTTTATGTGTATTTTTTATGAAGTTATACATGTTGTTAGATGTCATTGGTTGTTAAAAATAATTTAGACAGTAGCTTTGCTCTGTCTTTCGGGTTTGTTCTGTGAGTTTCGGCGCCCCAGCGTCAAAATTCACGCCCCAGCGCCAAATTTCGCGCCCTGGCGCCAAATTTCGCGCCCTGGCGCCAAATTTCGCGCCCCAGTGCCAAAATGGGCCAGTAGCTCGCGCCCCAGCGCTGAAGCTCGCGCCCCAGCGCCGTAGCTCGCGCCCCAGCGCCACTGTTCCGCGCCCCGGCGCTGGAAAAGTGGCCTAGTTGGGCAGTTTTGGCCTCCTGTAGTAAAACGGCCATAACTGTTTCATACAAACTCCGATTGAGGTAATTCAAGATGATTCGGAAAGAGGACGAGTAGATCTACAACTTTTATTCTTTAAGTTTTTTAATTTGAGGTTTGTAACAGTAGTCAAAATGGCCATCTTTAGGACTATTATGTATTTGGAGCCAATCGGAGGGCGTCGGGATGCACGAATGCAAGTGCAACCCTTTGGGTATTAGTATAACTTAATGATAACATGTTGGACATATATTAGGATGTTGTATCAAGTTGTTAATGTGCACGTGGTGCAATGGCATGATCATTTAAGTAGTTGTAATAAAGCTAAAAAGTAATGTTCATGAAAGATGTGTTGTTGTTTAAACTTAAACTTAGTTAGTAGCTATACTAAGAGTAATAAAGGAACTCATAAAGGTAATGTTAGTGTAACTAATGTGTATTGTCAATGCATATGGTATGTGTAGGACTTGGGGTGAACGTGAATAGTAATTGTTTAACCTACGCACGAGGCAAGTTCCCTAACCTTTGCTACTTTATTATTCAGCAAGGTTACTTTTCACTGTTATGTTACACTTATGCAAGTTCCCTAACCTTTGCTACTTTATTATTCAGCAAGGTTACTTTTCACTATTATGTTACACTTATGCAAGTTCTCTAACTCTACTTTTATAATTGTGCAAGTTTTCTTAACTCTAAACTTGGTATATTAGCATGCAAGTACCTTTAGTTTATCGTTTAAGTTATTATTTGTTGTGCATGCTTAATATTAAATTCTAAAATGTAACCCTAGCTTAACGTTGTTCAAAGCAAGGTATGATAAGTTATTCAATTGTTATGCTATTAGATTATTCCTAAAGCATGAACTTAGAACGAAATGTTTATTCAGTATGATTATTCGATAACATAGTGTTATTATCTTGTATTCAACTAATCCTTAGTTGATGTCCGTTGAACTCCAAATTACCTTGAAAGCTTATCCAAACCAAACTTACTTTGGTGCGGACTTGTATTCTAAATACTGAGATGAACAACTCTTTTAATAGAGGTTTACGCTTAGCATTGAAATGGTTGTGCACAATACATTGTACGAAGGGTTGATCCCCCTAAGTACGTGAAGTCCTTATAGTCTTATGACTGTTAAAGTTAAAGTTGAAAGATTACTTATAACTGTGGACATGATTCGTGGTCATTAGACCCTCAGTGAATGTTATAATTTTCAGAAAGTTAATAGAATATATTGTTCAGTTCTATTGAGCCTAATATTAGCAATTGATGTGAAAGTTTAAAGATTTACTAATTGTTATTTCAAGTGGGCCTTGTTTGCTCACTCTTGCCTGTAAAATTTCTTACAGCTAAAGTAGAAACGGGTGATGTACCTAGCACCAGTAAGGGAAAAGGAAAGATGAATAAATACTGAAGACTTGTAATAGTTTTGATAGTTTACTTTCAGAATTTGATTTAAAGATTGTAATGAAGTTATTTAATTTTCCGCATTTGAATGATTGTTGTTAAAGGTTGGATAACCTGGGAGATTTCTTTTATTTAAGTTTAATCCTGTATGGGCAGGTTTTCTTTTATTATTCAATTCTATTATGATTAGGTAGTTAGAAATGAATGTTTTGATTACGTGAACACCAAATCTTGAGGTAATGAAGTACCGGGATTTGGGGGTGCCACAGGTTGGTATCAAAGCTTTAGGTTATGAACCTTAGGTGGGGGAAAAAGCCTTAGGAAGTAACCTTTGAAAAGATAGTGAAGATAACTCTTATCGAGTTTTAAGGAAGAAGTAATAAAACACTTATGTGCTTATGTGTTTATAACTTATGTGCTCGCGAGTGTCGAGTAGAATGATTAATAACTAAAACTTTAAAATTTTGTTGTCAGGATGACTAATGTCGGAGAATCTAGTCAGACTAGGGAGGAGGGACCTCAAATGCCTATAGAGGAGGAGCCTCGCGACATTCAGGTAGTTTGGGAACAACTACTGCCACGGGAGTCAGCCCCGTTGGTCACAGTGGTTGAAGATGAGGATGATGATGTGGAGACGGATGAGCAGGATCCCGTGGAGTTGCCACAGGAGGATGAAGATAACGAGGACGAAGAAGAGGAGAATCCACTAACCTCGATGGCTGCTCGTATGTATGATGAGGTCTACGACCGTAACGTGGAACTTCAGGACACAGTTGAGGAGTTGCAGGAGATAATAGCTGAACAACAGACTGTAATGACACAGAAGGACGACGACATCCGGAATCGAGATGAACGTCTAACTAATGCTGAAGAGAAGCTGATGCAGACTGAAGGAGAAAAGGAACAACTGATCGAGACGGTCGTGGAACTGAAGAAAAAGCTGAATGAAGAAGCTACCAAGAGGGCGAGAGCTGAAGACGCATACGAGGAAGCTTATCAACGAACTAGAAGAGCAGTAAGGGACGCACAAATAAAGAGGATGAAGATGGAAAAGATGGATAAAGTATTCAATACCGTGATCAATCGAGCTCAAGATCGGGTCATGGGTTATCCAATTCAGTTCGAGACTCTGCCATCATACGTGTTAGATCGCCGAACCATGTTCCGTGTTATGGAAGAAGAGCGTCAAAAGGCGACTGATTATCTTAATAGATCATCGTAGGAAATTTGTCTGTTTTGCAAATAATAAGTGTTAAATAATGTGTAAATCTCTAGTGTTAAGTAACCATGGGATATGAGAATGATGATGTTGTCCTGTAACTTTTATAGTTCAGGAAAGGAATGTAAATGGCAGTGATGCTATTATTGTTATGTTTTTCGAAATTATGATGAATAAATAAAAAGCTATTATTTTATTCAAAAGTATTATGTGGTTATTTTTATTTTTATTTTTTTTTGGAGGCAAGTTAATTAGAAAATACTTAAAGAAGTTGGGTAATAGTCTAATAGATATTTTTTTTTAAACAGAAAATGCCTCCCAGACGTGAACCAGCCCGTCAGAGAACCAATGCGAGAACTAATAATAACGATGTTGAGGATAATCCCGTTCAACAACTAGTGACATTACTAACAGGAGCGTTGCAGAATCAACCTCAAAACTAAGGCACAACGTTTAAGGAGTTTAAGGCGGTCGGACCACCTGAATTTCGTGGGTCAATGAATCCGGTCGAGGCACAGACCTAGATTATGGAGATTGAGAAGATATTTGAAGTTGCTAGGGTAGGGGATGAACAGAAGACTGCTTTTGCAACATTCATGTTGAAAGCAGAAGCTAGTTATTGGTGGCAGGCCAATAAAACCCGGGAAGGACCAGGAGTGATGACTTGGGATAGGTTTAAGGAGTTATTCTTCGAGACCTACTTCCCAGAGAGTTCTAAGAGTCAGTTAGAGGTTCAGTTTCTGGAACTAAAACAAGGAACGATGACGGTATCTGAGTATGCCGCAAAATTCAACGAATTGGCAAGATTTGCGCCATATCAAGTCAGCACAGACGAACGTAAGGCGAAGAGATTTGAACAGGGACTGAAGCCCTGGCTGTATAGTAGGGTTTCCCTATTCCAGTTGAAGACATTTACAGCGGTGATGGAGAAAGCAGTACTCGCTGAAGGTGGAGGTGAGGCAGTGACAAAGTTCAATCAGGAACAGAAGAAGAAAAAGAATGAGAATGAGATTAAGAATGGAGGTGGTAGCAGTGGAAACAGCAACAACAGCTTGAAGAGAAAGTGGAATGGGAACATGGGTGCTGGAAACCATCAGGGTAACCAGCAAAACAAAAAGTTTGAAGCATGTGCGACATGCGGGAAATTTCACAAGGGTGCGTGCTTGATGGGGAAACGAGTTTGCTACAATTGTGGCCAGGAGGGTCACATCGCACCAAATTGCACTCAACCGAAGAAGAAGGCGTGCTTCACGTGCGGATCCAAGGATCATTTTGCTCATGAATGCCCTAAGAAGAAGGAGGGAGGGACAACCAGAAGCAATGGAGGTAATAATGGAAGTACATGGGCCATTACAGGACCTGCAGCATCAAACAAACCCACAGCCAGAACCTTCAACATGACTGTGCAAGATGCTGTGCAATCAAAAGATGTGGTGTCAGGTATTATCCCAATCAATGATATTAATGCATATGTATTATTTGATTCGGGTGCTACTTGCTCGTTTATATCTGATGAATTTGCCAAGAGGTTAGAATTGCCTAGAGAAGAACTGAATTTTCCTTTGAACATAGAAATTGCGAATAAAGAAGTAATCCCTGTTAGATTCATATACAAGAACTATAGGGTGAACATTAAGGAGAATATCTTGTTGGTAGATTTGATTCCGATTAGACTCGGGGAATTTGATGTAATTTTGGGAATGGATTGGTTGTTCAAATACGGAGCGGTAATTGACTGCCAAAAGAAGTGTGTAAACCTTATGACTCCGTCAAAGGTAGTATTTTATGGTAGCAAGTCGCCTAGACAAATGAAATGTCTGACGACTATGCAGGCCAAGAAATTGTTGAGTCAAGGTTGTGTGGGCTATTTAGCTTATATAGTCGATACTCAGAAGAAGGGGGTAAAACTAGAAGAAATACCGGTAGTGAGAGAATTCGAAGACGTGTTTCCAGAGGATTTGCCAGGACTTCCGCCTGACCGAGAAATTGAGTTCGTAATCGATTTAGTGCCCGGAACAGCACCGATATCGAAGGCCCCGTACAGAATGGCTCCGGTAGAAATGAAGGAACTCATGGTGCAACTGCAAGAACTACTGGACAAGAAGTATATTCAACCAAGCGTGTCACCGTGGGGAGCGCCGGTATTATTTGTGAAGAAGAAGGACGAATCAATGCGTCTTTGCATTGATTATAGGGAGTTAAACAAGGTCACTATTAAGAATAGGTATCCGTTACCTAGAATAGATGACTTGTTTGATCAGTTGAAGGGTGCTAAATACTTCTCGAAAATAGATTTGAGAAGTGGGTATCACCAATTGAAGGTAAGAAAGGAGGATATACCTAGAACGGAATTCAGAACTCGGTACGGACATTACGATTTTCTGGTGATGTCTTTTGGTTTAATAAATGCCCCTGCCGCGTTCATGGATTTGATGAACAGGGTATTTAAACCATTTTTAGACAAGTTCGTAGTGGTGTTTATCGACGACATTCTGGTGTATTCCAAAACTCAAGAAGAACACGTGGAACATTTACGTCTAACATTGGAGACACTAAGAAAGGAAAAGTTGTACGCGAAGTTCTCTAAATGTGAATTTTGGCTCGATCATGTACAATTTTTGGGTCATGTGATTGACAAAGATGGGATTTCAGTAGATCCATCGAAAGTGGAAGCTGTAATCAATTGGGAACAACCAAGAACACCTTTGGAGGTGAGGAGTTTCTTGGGGCTGGCCGGTTATTATAGAAGATTTATACAAGATTTTTCTAGGATAGCCACTCCGTTAACAAATTTGACACGAAAAGCTGTGAAATTCGTTTGGACAGAAAAGTGTGAAGAGAGCTTCCAAGATTTGAAGAAGCTAAGTATGGCACCTGTGTTAACCCTGCCAGATAATATAGGAAATTTTGTGGTGTATAGTGATGCCTCACACAAAGGGTTGGGTTGTGTTCTTATGCAGAACGGCAAAGTTATTGCCTATGCATCAAGACAACTGAAGGATTACGAGAAAGGTTACCCGACTCATGATTTAGAATTGGCTGCAGTGGTATTTGCTCTCAAGATATGGAGACATTATCTGTATGGAGAGAAATGTGAGATCTACACAGACCACAAAAGTCTTAAGTATATTTTCAATCAGAAGGACCTGAACATGCGTCAGAGGAGATGGATGGAATTGATAAAGGATTACGATTGTGAGATCTTTTATCATCCGGGCAAAGAGAATGTGGTTGCAGATGCTTTAAGCAGGAAAGGTCGGGAAAAGTTAATGCTGATAACAACTCAGGAGGAGCTCATTTCAACAATGACAAAGTTAGAACTGGAAATCAAATTTCCACAGGAAACCGACGAACGACTATTTCATCTAGAAGTAGGTCCAACTTTACTGGACAAGGTGAAAAACGCTCAGTTACAAGATGAAGAATGTGGAAAGATAAAAGAGAATATGGTTGATGGTAACAATACGAAATACAAGATCGATACCGAAGGATTACTACGGTACGAGGGAAGAATCTGGGTTCCAGCAACACCAGAACTGAAAAACAAAATCCTGACTGAAGCTCATAGCTCAAGATATTCGATTCATCCAGGAAGCACGAAGATGTATCAAGATTTACGCCCACATTTTTGGTGGCCGAATATGAAAAGGGATATCGCAGAATACGTGGCTAAATGTTTGACATGTCAAAGAGTAAAAGCCGAACATCAAAGACCCAGCGGATTACTTCAACCGTTGGAAATACCGAAATGGAAGTGGGAACATATCACGATGGATTTTGTGGTGGGTCTTCCAACTACTCAGAAAGGATACGATGTAATTTGGGTAATAGTAGACAGACTGACAAAATCTGCACACTTTTTGCCAATAAAGATTAGATTCAATCTTGATCAGCTGGCAAAACTATATATTAAAGAGATCGTTGCAAGACATGGAGTTCCAGTGTCAATTGTGTCAGACAGAGATCCGAGGTTCACATCAAACTTTTGGAAGAGACTACAAGAATGTATGGGAACACAGTTGCGAATGAGTACGGCATATCATCCGCAAACAGATGGCCAAAGCGAACGAACGATCTAGACATTAGAAGATATGTTGAGAGCATGCGTCATGGATTTCAAAGGAAGCTGGGAAGAGCAATTACCGTTGGTGGAATTTGCCTACAATAATAGTTATCACGCAAGCATCGGCATGCCGCCTTACGAAGCGTTATACGGCAGAAAGTGCAGAACTCCACTGTACTGGGATGAAGTTGGTGAACGTCAACTGTTAGGACCAGAATTAGTGCAACAAACTGCTGAAGTTATCAAACTCATTAGGATAAGATTGGTAGCAGCTCAAGACCGACAGAAGAAGTATGCTGACCAACACAGGCAAGATCGTGCATTTGACGTAGGAAGCTATGTATTCCTAAAAGTTTCTCCTTGGAAGGGGAAAATTTGTTTCGGTAAAAAGGGAAAACTAAGCCCGAGGTTTATTGGACCCTTTGAAGTGCTGCGAAAAGTTGGAGAGGTAGCTTATGAGGTAGCTCTACCTCCAGAGTTGGAAAATATTCATAATGTTTTTCACATTTCGGTGTTACGACCATATAAACCCGACTACAAACATGTGATCGAGTACGAACCGTTGCAGTTCGGGAAAGATTTGTCTTATGAAGAGGTTCCTATCCAGATAGTCGACAGGAAAGAACAAGTGCTCAGGAATAAAGTGATACCTTCTGTGAAGGTGATTTGGAGGAACCACAACGCTGAAGAAGCAACGTGGGAACTCGAAGAGAAAATGTTGAAAGAATACCCTGAGTTATTTGTTTAATCTGTGTCTTCGATTCTGAGGACAGAATCTTTGTAAGTAGGGAAGAATGTAACGAATGTGTTGTTTGAGTTGTGATTCTGAGGACAGAATCCTTATATGAGGGGAATGATGTAACATTCCATATTTTTTAAAATGTAAGTTATAAATATTTATTGATTTATATAAATATTTATTGGATGTGTTTATTATTGAATAAGTAATTGTTCAATTTGATTGAGTTTATTTAGTTAATTATTTATTTGCTAAATAATTAATGTAATTAGTTAATTATTTATTTGTTAAATAATTAATGTGTTATGTGGATTGAATTATGTGATTAAGTAATTTATTTAATAAATTGTTATTTCATAAAGTGTGACAAATAACTATGTGATAAAGAGTTATTAAAATAAATTAAAGTCATTTAATTAAGTTTTGCCAAACAAGGTGTAAGTATATTAATCATTTAAATTTTAATGTGTTGCCAAACAAAGCCTTATGGCTTTTGAGTTTCTTTTGAATTTAAACTATTAATTAAATAAATAAAATAAATATATAATATATATTATTTTTAGTAACTGCTATATTAATACGATCATTAGTTGAGCGTCAGTTTTTATTGAATTGAAAAGGCGAGCGTTGTTTTTTTTAGTATACGTATATTGCCATTTGGTTTACCTTAGAGTTGTCTGTTAAAAAAAAAGAAAGGAAGAAAGGAGAGAGTTCTCAGAGAGTTGAGAGAGAGAAATAGCAAAAGAAAGTCATCATTGTTTAACAAAGATTGTCTAAAACAAAAGGTATGTACATAACTTAACCATAGATATTTTACGCCATATATTTTATGTGAATTTATATTGTCTCTGTGTTCTCAATTTGAATGTAAGACGAAGTTCTTTACAAACTTTCTAGAATTCGAATGTTTTATTATTTGATTTTGAAATCATGTGTATTAATAGATAACATATATGTTGATGATTGTATGTTCAATAATAATGTATAGGTAAGAGTATGATAAATTACGTATACACGAAAGGAATATTTTTTTTAACAGTAAACTTATATGCATGAATATGAAATTTTTTGAAAGTTAATAAAAATTAGTATGTGATTATGTTAATTGAGACTTGTGTTTAATTGGGTAAGAAATTAAGCAGAGCAAGGAATCGAATGGAGATGGATGTATTTACTATGTCAAGATATTTCTTCAATGGAGTCTGTATTTTTTTTAAAACACAGTATTTTCAGAGAATTAGTTCTCTGCTATTGTTGTTTAGTTGTGTAAAATTAGTACACAAATGCTTCATAACTTTTATGTGTATTTTTTATGAAGTTTTACATGTTAGATGTCATTGGTTGTTAAAAATAATTTAGACAGTAGCTTTGCTCTGTCTTTCGGGTTGGTTCTGTGAGTTTCGGCGCCCCAGCGTCAAAATTCACGCCCCAGCGCCAAATTTCGCGCCCTGGCGCCAAATTTCGCGCCCCAGTGCCAAAATGGGCCAGTAGCTCGCGCCCCAGCGCTGAAGCTCGCGCCCCAGCGCCGTAGCTCGCGCCCCAGCGCCACTGTTCCGCGCCCCGGCGCTGGAAAAGTGGCCTAGTTGGGCAGTTTTGGCCTCCTGTAGTAAAACGGCCATAACGTTTTCATACGAACTCCGATTGAGGTAATTCAAGATGATTCGGAAAGAGGACGAGTAGATCTACAACTTTTATTCTTTAAGTTTTTTAATTTGAGGTTTGTAACAGTAGTCAAAATGGCCATCTTTAGGACTATTATGTATTTGGAGCCAATCGGAGGGCGTCGGGATGCACGAATGCAAGTGCAACCCTTTGGGTATTAGTATAACTTAATGATAACATGTTGGACATATATTAGGATGTTGTATCAAGTTGTTAATGTGCACGTGGTGCAATGGCATGATCATTTAAGTAGTTGTAATAAAGCTAAAAAGTAATGTTCATGAAAGATGTGTTGTTGTTTAAACTTAAACTTAGTTAGTAGCTATACTAAGAGTAATAAAGGAACTCATAAAGGTAATATTAGTGTAACTAATGTGTATTGTCAATGCATATGGTATGTGTAGGACTTGGGGTGAACGTGAATAGTAATTATTTAACCTACGCACGAGGCAAGTTCCCTAACCTTTGCTACTTTATTATTCAGCAAGGTTACTTTTCACTGTTATGTTACACTTATGCAAGTTCCCTAACCTTTGCTACTTTATTATTCAGCAAGGTTACTTTTCACTATTATGTTACACTTATGCAAGTTCTCTAACTCTACTTTTATAATTGTGCAAGTTTTCTTAACTCTAAACTTGTTATATTAGCATGCAAGTGCCTTTAGTTTATCGTTTAAGTTATTATTTGTTGTGCATGCTTAATATTAAATTCTAAAATGTAACCCTAGCTTAACGTTGTTCAAAGCAAGGTATGATAAGTTATTCAATTGTTATGCTATTAGATTATTCCTAAAGTATGAACTTAGAACGAAATGTTTATTCAGTATGATCATTCGATAACATAGTGTTATTATCTTGTATTCAACTAATCCTTAGTTGATGTCCGTTGAACTCCAAATTACCTTGAAAGCTTATCCAAACCAAACTTACTTTGGTGCGGACTTGTATTCTAAATACTGAGATGAACAACTCTTTTAATAGAGGTTTACGCTTAGCGTTGAAATGGTTGTGCACAATACATTGTACGAAGGGTTGATCCCCCTAAGTACGTGAAGTCCTTATAGTCTTATGACTGTTAAAGTTAAAGTTGAAAGATTACTTATAACTGTGGACATAATTCGTGGTCATTAGACCCTCAGTGAATGTTATAATTTTCAGAAAGTTAATAGAATATATTTTTCAGTTCTATTGAGCCTAATATTGGCAATTGATGTGAAAGTTTAAAGATTTACTTATTGTTATTTCAAGTGGGCCTTGTTTGCTCACTCTTGCCTGTAAAATTTCTTACAGCTAAAGTTGAAACGGGTGATGTACCTAGCACCAGTAAGGGAAAAGGAAAGATGAATAAATACTGAAGACTTGTAATAGTTTTGATAGTTTACTTTCAGAATTTGATTTAAAGATTGTAATGAAGTTATTTAATTTTCCGCATTTGAATGATTGTTGTTAAAGGTTGGATAACCTGGGAGATTTCTTTTATTTAAGTTTAATCCTGTATGGGCAGGTTTTCTTTTATTATTCAATTCTATTATGATTAGGTAGTTAGAAATGAATGTTTTGATTACGTGAACACCAAATCTTGAGGTAATGAAGTACCGGGATTTGGGGGTGTCACAGAAACTCGAAGATAATATAATGAAGAATTATCCTTATTTAATACTTAGATTGTTATAAGCGATTTTGGGGACAGAATCTTTGTAAGGGGGGAGAATATAACGGGACGAATTATTTGAGTTGTGATTCTGAGGGCAGAATCCTTTTAAGAGGGGAAAGATGTGACAACCGAGATTTTGTAATTAATTTTAATATTTATTGGATTGAATAAATAATTTTCGATGAATTAATTATTAGATTAAATAATTAACTGATGAAGTTGTGGTACATTAATTTAATATAATATTTATTAAATTGATGTGGAGAATTTTATTTTTCGATGTATGTAATTATGTGAGCTTATTGAATTAGAAGAAATAATTAATAAGCCTAATGTTATTTTAATTAATTTAAATATTAATTAGAGATTCTATAATTTGATATTACTAATCAATGAGAATTTGAATTATGTGACTATGTGAATTAATGAGAAATTATTATATTTTATTTAAAATAAATTAAATAGGATATTGATTTATTTTATAAAGGAGTGTGACATTATTTAAACTATATGATAAGGTTTATTAAATTAAATAATTTTTGAAACCTATTTTAGCTAGCCAATCATGGCCCTAAAGGGAGTTGGGGGCAGTTAACCCATGACTGGGTAACTGACCACCAATGCTTCAGTTGTTCCTTATTTAGTTTACGTCTTCTTCTTTCTTCTTCATTATTTGCCTAAGTCTAGAAAGCGTAACAGAGACAGATACAGAGAAATAGTTGAGAATTCAGATATTGTTAAGAAGATTGTGAGAGTCATCTGAGAAGGAATTCATCTTCTATTAATTTTACGCTTGGGTAATCCCTTTAACCCAATTCTTTTTCTACGTCATTTAGTTTTATAAAATATGGCTCTCCAATTTCTGTAAAATTCTCTGTGGTTGGAAAGTGTATTGACTATGTAGTTATATACATGATTTTATGTCATAGTAGTATGTTTAATATGTATTTTATATGATTCCATATCATAAGTTTCATAATATTATGACTTGTTGTTTCAAAAATTTATAGAGTATGGAATATGGCCATATGGCCTTATACGTGATTTTAATATGTCAAACATGAATTTTTCTACAAAATTTCCACTTATATGTGATTATGCATGATAAAACGAACAAAAAGAAATTTGAATTGTTGGATTTGGTTTTATAACGAATCCGTGGCGTAGAATTTTAGGAATTTATGTTCAACACTTCAAGAACATCAAGAACAGTACAATTTGCATAATTTAATTATGTGATTATGTGTTTTAATGGGTTAAAATCACTCTATAAATGTTAGGTATTGATTATATACGTATTCTAACATGTGGGTATGTTTAATTTGGGGAATTAATGATTATGTAGTGTTTATTTTCGCTGAATTATGTGTTCTTCGCGAATTGGGAATTTCGAGTCTGGAGTGTCGCGCCACAGCGCCAACTCCTAGTTCATTTCCCGCGCCGCAGCGCCAAGTACCAGGCTACAGCGCCACAGCGCCACGGCGCCGCAGCGCCAAGACCCCAGTACAAAAGTGGCGCAGCTGCGCCACTTAGCAGAATGTCCAGAAAATGCATTTTTTTCAATGTTCAAGTATAGAAATGTGTTAGTACCCTAGTCTAATGAATATAAAAACTTGTTAGATATATAATGAGATATTAAAGTGAGTTTTTACCAAGTCAAGAAGACAATTGCATGTTGATTGAATTGTTGATTATATACTTAGCTTGTTGTCATATAATGTAATATTATGTGGAAATAAGTATGGTAATATGACTAAATATAGTCCTGAATTCGAGTCAGACAAAGAATAAACGTGTGATGTTTAGTAAGTTATAATTGACTGGCATTGTGAACGAAATTGATATGTAGGAGTTAAATCATAGAACGAGTTTAATTAAAGTGTAATCTACGCACGAGGCAAGTTTTCTAACCCTACTCGTTATCATTATATGAATTATAAGTTGTCTCTTTACATCGAGCAAGTTCTCGTTATTTTTGATTAAGCCCATGTTGTTATGTTAATAGTATATTAATCTTTCAAAGCATGATGTTGTTATACAATAATTATTCTATTGTATATCTCTTGGAATTGTTATTAGATTTATATATCAGTTATTGTGCATCTTGTTAGACTAGCGAACCCTTTATGATTCGACTAGTCCATAGTTGATGAGCGTTCTAAATTTCAGAACCCTTGATGAATTATCCAAACCAAACTTCCTTTGGTGCGGACTCGAATGTCAAACTGAGATGAACAACCCAGTATAGGGGATTACTTATGCGTTAGCGTTAAGATATTGTGCACAGTATGGTACTAAGGGTTGATCCCCCTAAGTACGAGAAGAAGAGTCCATAGTCTTATGACTGTTAAAGGTTTCAAGTATAACCCTTGATAACCTAGGACATAGTTCAAGGTCTTATGACCCTCAAAATTCTTTTGGTTCTTGTTATTCATTCTTGATTCAAAAGTTAAGCTTTATTTCAGAAGTCTTTGATTCACTCGCATGTTATTATATTGTTACTTTCATTATTATACTTATGGGCAATTGTGCTCACTCTTGTGAATAATAACATTGCAGTTAAGAACGAAAGAATAGGCGAACTTTCTACTAGCAAAGGCTAGAGCAAGATTAACAAGTGATGAAGACTTGTTATTTATGTGATGTTGAATTTATGTGTTAAGACTTATGGTAATGTTGTTTAAGACTTATTATTTATTTATTTTTTTGCACAGATGTTTAAGGTTAGTATGACCTGGGATTGTATTTATTTTTCAGATGTTGTATCCCTATAAGGGAAGGATTTATTTATATCTATTGCATGGTTTACATTTATTATGGGTAGATAGATATCTGATGTTTATTTAGTGAACACCAAATCATGTGGGAATGGAAGCACCAGGATTTGGGGGTGTCACAATTCACTTCACGATTTTGGGTTAGTTTGCAAAAAGCTATGAGAACGGATTTACGATTTAGTTCGGCATATCATCCTCAAACGGACGGGCAGTCGGAGATGACTATTCAAACTCTTGAAGATCTATTAAGACTCTGTGTCCTTGACTTCAAAAGAAGTTGGGACAAGTTTTCGCCATTGGTGAAATTTTCCTACAACAACAGTTATCAAGCACTACAAAAAATAGACATTCAGCGACGAATTATAAAGTCGTTACCAAAAATGTATGTTTAGCAACGAAATTTATCGTTCATTGCAGTTTGTGAAAGGCTTTCAGTTTTCGTAACGAAATTCATAGTTCATTGCAAATTTTTGTTGCCAATTAGTTGGCGGGGAAAAAAATAATTCCCGCCTATTTACTTTTTTGTTGCCAATGTGATTTCTCCTCATCGTGGGCAATGAAAAGTTTTTTTTTATTATATTTTGTTGCCTAATATGGGCTACATTCGTTGCCAACGAAATTTTTTTCGTTGCATATTTTGTAAATTTTTTTGTAACGACTGGAAAATTGTTGCCCAAAATTAAAAAAACCCAATAAGTACGTTTTGACCTCTCTTTTTTTTTTCCAAAACACTTCATTTATTAATTATTTAATTCATAAACTTAACGTTTGAAATGAAAAAAGAGTTGCACCAAAAAATGACAGACACCAAAAATATAACACACTAAAAATGATACAATACCAAATGTCGTCCTGTTAAGCACACTAAATGGTAGTAGCCAGAAATTTTTTCTAAAAAGAAAAACATGTAAATTCTTTATTGTGAATAAATATATTATATAATAATGAATTGATGTATTTAAGGCAACAAAAAACATCATCCTTTTTGTTAAAATATAATGGAAGTCAAATATTTAGATGAAAAATAACATATGGAAATCCATTTATTAAAAATTCACATATTCATTAAAGGGTGAAAATGTGTACAATAACTATGATCAATGGTTTAATGACGCAACTTAACAAGATAGTATATTGACAGGCATAAATATTTACAGAATTAAGGGAAATGAGTAGTATATAAACAGTAAGATAACTTAACAAAAAAGATGAATGGATGCATTGCTCTTGATATATATTCAATTTATTTACACTATAGTCACAAGGCTACAACTGATCATGTGTTGGTGTTCAGCTAGTTGGCTGATTTAAAATAACATTGCCTATGAACCGAACCATGCATCTATGATTAGCTAGCTGGCCTGGCAAATTAAAAACATTGCCTAAATGCTGGAACCGACCAAAAGAGAGAAGAAAAAATACCGATAAGAGCATAAACAATGGGTTCGTTAGCTGATAATGTTCCTGTTCTGAATCCTTTAGCACTGCAACACAACAAATAAATTTAGAGCATGAGGTATTTCCCACAGTAATGGCCTATATTTTTTTTAATTTTCTCTTACAATGATTCGTAAAGCAATAAACAAGCTAAAGATGTTTTGAAAACCAAACTGTTAGTTTCAGCTCAGCTAATATTTGATTCAAAGATTGTTGAACCTAGAACAAACATTTTACAATTGTAAATGGTATTATATCCAGAAATCGAAACTACATGTCAGTCAAATATTTGTAATCTACAGAAAAATTAAAACAACATGTCAGCCATATATGCTTTAACTAATTTAAAATACAAACTAATTTGTTAGAAAAGTGTCATAGAACTCCAAGGGGTACTTAGCTCAAGTGGTAGGGAGCCATGATAACTGTCTCTATGACTATGATACAAGTCATAGATTCAATACTCTGCAAAGACAAGGTATTGTGTTTACTGGTATTACAAGTGCAAGCATGTGTACGCGATAGAGGGCAGTAGTTATGAAGTGAAGGGATGTTTAGAAGGGATGTTTAGACAAATACCAAAATACATATAACAACTAACCAGCTACTATGTTCAGTGTTAACGCCAAGATCTTCTCACACGTCCCAATCACGTAAGACATTCTGATCCTGTACAGTTCAACAAGTCAACAACCAAAAGCTTGACGGCCTGACCGTCGGGGGATAGCTTCGGCGTGAGAGTCAGTACAGGCGATCACAAGGTTAACAATGAAGGAAAAATGTCTAGTGCTTGAGAAAGAATAATAATATGATTGTGTGTGGTGTAATGTTTTGTTACCTTATTTTCTTTTGTGATTATTGCCCAATACGTACTCTAAACCCGGTTTACCGTGCCACCCACTATCTCCTGACACCTCCCCCCATTCCCGGTCACCTCAGCCGAAAGTATGTAGCTCACTTCCCTACCTGCTACCACTATTTTCCACCGCCGGTAATTTGAGTCACATCCTCATTAATGCCATGCAGAAAGGTGGCAGACATAACAGTCAACTATTATCTTTTGTGATGATTACCGGTCAAAGATATGATAAGAGACAATTTGCATAATGGACCAATCCAATGACTAAGCTCAATAATAAAGATGGTCCAGACTGACCGGATCCAACCAAAATAACCCAATAACATAGTCAAATAACTGGGCCCAAGTCATTCAACCCAACAGGACAAAAGTAACATAGTCCAAAGGAGGAGCCCATTCGGCCTGGCCCAATACGAAAAGTATTATGGCCCAACATTGCCCCCCAGTCTTTTATTAAATAGGATGTTTAATGGAAGACTGTAAATAATATAAGTCCATAATGAAAGAGATTTGTAATAAACCAAAGGAGGCTAAGAGGAATCTCACCGAGGCCCAACTGATAAGCAACAATCATTAATTCAAATAGAGCCGGAAGCCCAAATGGCACATGCCCATCAGCCTTAAGGACGAAAAATGAAGATCCAATGGACACCAGCCCACTCTGGTTAACCCATTAAACCCAAAATCGGACGCTACCTCTTCCCCTCTAACATCATTACCTCCAATTAATGCACCGCCCTTGGTTTTCGTGCAAAATTTGAAAAGACCACCTACTATAAAAGCCAACTTTCCCCAATTCTGACGGCTTTACCGGCTTAATTTGAATTTGGTACACATATTGTTCTCTCCTTCCTTCCGGTTTCTTCTCTACCTGCAAGATCTTAGCAATGGCATCTCAACATTCTGACAACACCACCCCCATTCCTGCAGTTCTGATTTCCACCATTCCTCCCAGTCACAGCCCTACCAGGACGGTTTCAAACCCAAACCCCCAAATCGCTGCTAGCCCTGCCAGGAATCCCCCAAACCCACTATCCAATCCTTCAGAGTTTTTTGAGAGTGAAGAACAATACCCCCACGCCAATACTCTTTCCATTATCACCGAGATCGAGCTGCACACCATTAAAAGTCGTTATCAGATTTCGGACACCCATCTGGTGAGAGCTCCAGCATCGCATGAACGAATGTATCATCGACCTGATGGGTGGACCGCCGTACCGGTAACTGTTTTAGAGAAGGGAGTTAGATTTCCTCTTCACTAATTTCTAATTACTCTTCTGGGGTTTATCAGAGTGGGGTTCGCCCAATTGGTGCCAAATTCGTATATCCACATTCTGGCTTTCATAGCATTCTGTTATGAGCTAGGGATATCCCCTACAGTCGATTCCTTTTTCACCCTCTTCTCTGCTGGGAAATCTCGAGAGCGAGGCTTCAAAGTGCTGAGTAAACAACCCCCCAAGCCCAACGCCAAGTTTGAAAAACGACCTTTGATGGATACTCCTTCGAGCAACAAGGGGTGGCACAGAGAATGGTTCTTCGTGAAGGGACCTGAAATCTCTTCTATTCCTGAATGGACCATCTCCAAGCGGATTTCTGCAGACTTCGGAGACATTTCAGAGGAACGTGTGAAAGAAATAGAAAGCATTCTCGAGAAGATTCCCCTGAAGGAATGGAGGTTCGGACTCCTGAGTAAGCAAGAATGGTTGTACGACCATAAATGGTTGTACATAATTTGTTGAGATTTCTTTTAGTAAACTGATCTTAAAAGAATGTTTTTTTTCTGTTGCAGTGTCTTTGATAAAACCCACATCGATCGACCAAAGGGATTTGGAGAAATTCCTTTCGGGCAAATCGTCATCACCCCCTACCGAAGCCCCACAAGAAGAAATTTCGGCTTCAGAGGCCCATGACGCTGAGGTCTTCCCTGTAGAATCAGAAACTGCAGAGGAATCCAGCCGACCTCGACAGAAGAAGAGGGTTGTCTGAAAACCAAGATCAATTTCTCAAGAATCTCAACAAACCTCTACCACCAGTCTGATTGATATGCCTGCTAAGGAACGGATGCAAGCCCTACGTACCGAAAAGAGGAGGGCCAAGGTGACCCCTTTATCTGCTGACGAACTTTGGGTTCCCACTGTCGAAGTTGATCCTTCGATCATCATTCCTGTGGAAATCCATGTCTCTGAAGACGAGCTTGAAAAACAAACTGAGTCTTCACCTCTGTCCCGTAAAAGGAAACAACCTTATGACGATCAACTACCACCGCCTCCTGAACCACCCATGCCCTCTTTAACACGATCTTCCCCCTCAGCCTTAGGCGAGAAGCCACATCTTCACCCACCGTATGGTCGGAGTTTAATGCAAATTTTCCATTTCAGTTGTTCGACTCCTTTATTCAGGAGACCGATGACCATCAGTTCGAAAATAGCTCGATTAGGGATTTAATCGAGGAATGCACGAGTTACCAGGATAAGGTGAGTTAGTTGTTCAATCTGAATATTGGAAATTATGTACCTCTTCTAACAATTTACTGACTGTCTTTGGATGTCTGCAGGCAAATGCTGTCTTCGGGAGGCTTCTTCCCAGATATAAAGAAACTGAAGCCGAAGAAGACGCAGCCAGACGAGAGAATGCTATTCTGACGTCGACTCTGAGCAAAGAGAGAAGGGACCACAGTACCGCTCTCTTCAATAACAAATGCCTCCAAAAGGATTTGAAAAAGTTAAAAGAGAAATTGGAGATAGCCGAAGCCACGCACCGAATCACCGTCGATACGAATATAGACTTGGTTCATAGAAATGGAGTCCTTGTGCAGAAGAACGAAAAATTTGTGAAAACCAACAAGAACCTGGCGCTGCAGGTGAACGAATTTGAAGCTAGGGAGTTGAGACATCTGAAGGAACGAGAAAAGCTCGAAGAGGAACTTCGAGAGCTTCGCACTTTGAGAGATTTGGGTCCCTCTCTTACCGAAGATCTTCGGAAAGAAATTCAACAATACTACCAAAAATCAACTGAGTTGAATGAGGAGATTGTCCAAATGTTCTCGGATGGATATGACGAGTGCCGAAGCAAAGACAAAGCAAGACGTGTCACAACCAAGGTTGATCCGACCATTCTCGACTCTTCGGACCACGAAGCTAACTCCTGAAGATGATTTTCTTTTCCCTTAGCTGTAGGATTTTTGTAAAAGTTTCTATCGTTTTGTAAACAATATTATGTATATGAAATATCAACTTTGTTCCTTATGACTTTGGTGCATTTATTTTTTATCAATACTTCAATATCGATTCAACTTAAAAAATATACAAGCCCTTTCATGGACTTAACTTAAACTGTTAATTAACAACTAGGCAAGTCATACAACAGATAAGATGAAGTTAAAGAATGAGGCATTCCGAACTCAACACTTAGATGAAGTTAAAGAATGAGGCATTCTGAACTCAACACTTAGAAAAGTTTAGGTAATAAAGTAAAGGAATACTTATTCGTTACCGAAGTGTGAGATAGATCAGCTTCACTGGGGATTTGTTTACCACGAAGGGCCTAAAAACTTGCACAAGATGACATTCGCCTACCGCGAATGGCCTGACGAAGTCTAAAAGATGACACTTGCCTACCACGAAGGGCCTGACAAGGTCTAAAGGTCAATAATTGCCTACCACATAGGGCCTGACAACGTCTTAAGGATGACACTTGCCTACCACGAAGGGCCTGATAAAGTCTAAAGGTCGACAATTGCCTACCACGCAGGACCTGACAACGTCTTAATGATGACACTTGCCTACCACGAAGGGCCTGACAAGGTCATAAGGACCATCTGCCGATGAGGCTACCACCCAATGGTCAGCGAGTCCACCCGAATCTCCTTACATCGATGACGTTTGCCTACCACGAAGGACCTAACAAACTCATAAGGACCATCTGCCGATAAGGCTACCATCGAATGGTCAGCGAGTCCACCCGAACCTCCTTACACCGATGACGTTTGCCTACTACGAAGGGCCTGACAAACTCATAAGGACCACCTGCCGATAAGGCTACCATCGAATGGTCAGCGAGTTCACCCGAACCTCCTTACACCGATGACGTTAATAGCAACGAAGACAAGATTTGTTTGAGAAAAAGGAAACTTTTATTGATGATGACTTAAACATTTACAGACTTTCGGTGTACTGACATTGTATCTACTGATCTCTGATCCGTCTAGTGTCCTCAACCGATAAGTTCCCAGCTTCGGTACCTCAATGACTTCATAAGGTCCTTCCCAGTTTGGCATTAGCTTTCCCAAATTCTAAGGTGTAGATGCTTTGACTTCTCTAAGGACAAAATCTCTCACTTCGAATCTACGAAGCTTTACCCCCTTATTGTAGTGTTTAGCCACTCTTCGTTGGTAGGCTGCCAATCTAATCAAAGTTGTTTCTCTGACTTCTTCGAGCAAATCCAGATTAGTTTTCAACCCCTCTTCATTATATATCTCCTTGAATTGACTGACCCGAAGGCTTCGAGAACCAATTTCGACAGGGACTAAGGCCTCAGTACCATAAGCCAGTCTAAAAGTTGAGTCCCCTGTTGTAGTCCTTGGTGTAGTTCGATAAGCCCATAACACGCTGAGCAGCTCTTCTGGCCATCTTCCCTTAGCTTCATCCAGCCTACGCTTGATTCCATTCAACAGCGTCCTGTTGGTCACTTCGACTTGTCCATTCGACTGAGGATGAGCTACTGAAGTCTTTTTGTGCTGAACTCCCAATTCCTTCAAAAATGCTTCAAACTTTGATCCCTTAAATTGACGTCCGTTATCCGATATCACCACCTTAGGAATTCCAAAACGAAACACTACTAACTCCTTCATGAACTTCAAGCATTCATGTTCCGTTATTAACCTAAGTGGCTTCGCTTCTACCTATTTGGTCATATAATCGATGGCAACTATAACAAAACTGACCTGACCTTTGGCTTTCGGCAATGGACCCAGTATATCAACCCCCCAGACAGCAAAAGGTATAGGAGATAAGATCGAGTATAGCTCTTCTGGTGGCTGATATGGGATTGGACTGTTTAGTTGACATTTCTCACACTTCTTGACGTATTCCGTAGCTTCCTTGAAGATGGTGGGCCAATAGTACCCTTGACGAAGTACTTTGTAGGCTAATAACTTAGCAGCTATATGGTCGCCACAGATGCCCTCGTGAACTTCTCGAAAAGCATATTCAGCTTCGGACGGAGTCAAATATTTTAACAGTGGAGACGAGAAGGCCCTTTGAAATAGATTCCCATCTATCAGAACGAAGTTAGCACTCTTGTACTTGATTTTCTTGGCCAGTATCTGATCCGAAGGTAAAACACCATTTGCCAGATACTCCAGATATGGAGTCAACCAGCAGTTGGTTCGGTTAACGCATATTACCGATTCATGATGAACACTAGGATGTTACAAAATTTCCAAGTAAACCGACCCATCAAAAACATTAACATCCGTAGTGGCTAATTTGGAGAGTGCATCGGCAATGGAATTGTCATTACGTTCGACCCCTTGAAACTCTTAAGACTGGAAATACTGAAGTCATTCTTTCAATTCTGCCAAATACTTGACCATTCTATGACCTCGGGCTTCGTATTCCCTGAAGACTTGTTTAACGACTAACTGAGAGTCACTGAAGATGACTATTTTTTGCACTTCGAGACTCTTAGCTAACCGTAATCCAGCCAGCACTGCCTCATACTCCGCTTCATTGTTTGTTGCTTTGAACTGAAATCTGATGGCCTGTTGCACTTTGAATCCCTCCAAACTCATTAGAATAGTCCCTGCTCCACTGACGTCCGTAGTAGAAGACCCATCTCCATACAGCGTCCACGAACTCTACTTCTGCTGAAGAACTACAACTGCTCTGTCAGATCCTTCAGCTTCTACCACAACTTCATCAGCTTCAGAAAATGAACATTCGACTACAAAATCAGTAAAGGCCTGCCCCTTGATGGCGGTTCGGGGATGATATTCAAAGAAAAATTGAGATAACTCCATCGTCCATGCAGCTAATGTCCCCGATACCTCAGGTTTACCCATAATCTTCTTCAAAGGCTGATCTGTGTATACTACTAACAACCTACCCTGGAAGTATTGCCTAAGCTTTCGACTAGCAGTTACTAAAGCAAAAGCAAACTTTTCAATGTTTGGGTACCTTGTTTCAGCATCCCGAAGGACATGGCTTACATAATAAATCAGGTGCTGCTTACCCCTAACTTCACTCACCAAAACTGCTCTTACTACCAACGAACTAGCTGCTAAGTACAAATAAAGAGGCTCAGCAGGAGCTGGCTTCACCAACAAAGGCGTCGAAGATAAGTAGGACTTGATGCTCTGAAAGGCGTCCTCACACTCCGAAGTCCATTGGAACATCTTTGCATTCTTCGGCCCTTTCAACGTATCAAAAAACGGCAAACACCTTTCTGCCGACTTGGACATGAACCTCCTCAAAGCTGCAATCCTTCTAGTCAGACGTTGAACATCTTTAAATGACTGAGGAGTCTTCATGTTCAGGATCGCTTGAATCTTCTCTGGATTGGCTTCAATTCCTCTTTGACTGATGAGATAACCCAGAAACTTGCCAGCCCCTAATCCGAAGGTGGACTTAACAGGATTCAGTCTCAATTTGTGATGACGAACTGTCTGAAAGCATTCTTCTAAGTCATCCAGATGTTTATGTATCAGCATGCTCTTAACAATCATGTCATCCACGTACACCTCCATATTCTTACCCAACTGATACCTGAAGACGTAGTTCATCATCCTCTGGTATGTGGCCCCGGCATTGATGAGGCCGTATGTCATTTTCTTATAGGCATATACCGAACGATGTGTAATGAACGCCGTCTTCGGTATATCCTCTTTACACATGAAGATCTGATGATACCCAAAGAATGCGTCCATAAAACTTAATAAAGCATACCCCGAAGTTGCATCGATGAGCTAGTCGATGTGGGGCAGCGGGTAGAAATCCTTTGGACAAGCTTTATTCAGATCTATATAGTCGATGCAGATTCGCCATTTTCTGATTTGCTTCTGGACCAACACCACATTTGCCATCCACTGCGGGTAGTCGATCTCAAAGATGAAGTCAGCAGCTAACAACTTCCAATCCGTTGGCGCTCAGGTGCAAAGATCCTCCTCTTCTGTCGAACTGGCTTCTTTGGCGGGTCCACTTCCAATCGATGCTCAGCAATATCCCTGCTCACTCTCGGCATGTCTTGAGATTCCCATGCGAAGATGTCAACATAGAATCACAGGAGTTCCATGAGGTTCGTCCGGAGAGGTTTCGGCAGACCCGAACCTATTTTCACTGTCTTGTTTGCCTTGCCAGGGATGAGCTCTATCTCCTCTATTTCTTCAGCTGGCATGACCAATGGCTCTGAACTGCTCTCAATGAAGGGTTCGATCTCTATTGCCATGGTCTATTTTTTCTTCGATACCCCCACTCCCGAAGTGATCACGAAATTTCTATAACATCTTCTAGCCAGATTCAAATCTCCTTTCACTTCTCCAACCCCATGAGCCGTAGGAAATTTGATTTTGAAATGAGGGATTGAGATTACAGCTTGTAAAGCCATTAAAGTAGGCCTCCCCAAAATAGCATTATAAGCAGAATCTACATGCACAACATAAAATTTGTAAATAATTTCTACCTGCTGGGGGGCCGTTCCGAAGATGACCGGCAGCTCAATGGTTCCAGCCACCTTGACTAGATCATTATTGAAACCGTATAAAAGAGCCTCCTGCCAGATTTCCATCTTCTGTCCATCCAGATTTATCCTCTGATAAGCGTGGGCATATAGGATATTCACAGAAGACCCATTGTCGATCATCATTCGCTTCATATCCACCAAACCCACTTGTGCAGTCACTATCAATGATCCTTCATGTGGTTCGATGGTTTTCGAAGGATAATCCTCATCAGTGAAGGAGATTACCGTACCTGGATAAAGTCTGTCAGTCTTCAAGAGGGTACTCGCCATCGACATGACGGAATCTAGATAACTTCGGCGCTTCTTTCCAATAAGTTTACCAGAAGTGCCCCAGATGATGACATCTATCACTTGCCTTGCTGGCGGCCCAGGAGCTGGGAACACTTGCTGAACTGGTTGGGCTGCCTGAACAGGTCTTCCATCTTACTGTTGATTCGTTTTGACAGCCACATACTGAACTAAAGCCCCGCCTTGTACCTTTCTTCCAATAAAATCCTTCAAACTAGCACAGTCGTTCGTATCGTGACCCGAAGCTTGATGATAGTCACAATACTTACGAGAATTTCCTTTTCCGGGCTTAATTTCATCTCGAGGTGGCTCGAAGATAGATTGATTCTTAATTCGATCCAAGATAACAGCCCTGTCAGTGTTGAGTGCAGTGTATGTCTTATTTACTCTCTAGGCTGGAGCGGACGAACGTCCTCCACCTTGTCTCCAATTATTGTTGTATTTCTTTGACCCGCCATCATAGCGGTCTTTATTTCCTTCATTCTTCTTTTGGTCCCATTCTATTATGTCCTGATTTGTCTCCTTAAGCCGATCTAAAGAAGGACATTTGAGGCTACTCATGGTTTCCTCTACCACGATATAACCTTCAACTTTGTCGAAGGCTTCAGCGAGACTCTTCGGGTGGTGAAACATTAACTTCTTCACCAACTTCTCTGATCTGACTAGATCTAAACCATTCTGAAATAGTCCCACAGCATGTAGATCGTTCAGGTCTATCACTTGGCCTACTGCTTCACGAAACCGTTTTACATATTAGCCCAAAGACTCATTCGAATACTGTCAAACCTGAGCCAACGAACCAGTTGGTTTCCCCCTTCTTTTGTTCCTCCCGAAGCGGGCATGGAACTTATTGCACATGTCCACCCAAGATGAAATTGAATCCGAAGGCAAAGTCCCCATCCACTTCCTGGCGTCCTTTCGGAGTGTCGTGACAAAAGTATGACACTTAGCAGCATCGCTAAAGTTATAATAATCCATCAGTCGGTCGAACGCCTGACTGTGGTCATAGGGATCCCCCGATCCATCATAACTTTCAATGTGGGGCAACTTCTTGGTGGGGTCAGCTTTCTCTTTTAGAATCTCCGCAGAAAAAAGGGATGCCTTCTTTCCCGAAGTATCTTTCATTTTTTGTACCTCGGTAAGCTGCTTCCGAAGTACCTTCAATTCTTTAACTAGATACTCCACGCCTTCTAGTTGGGATGATGCTTCTTTTTCTGGTGACTCCTTCCTCTTCTGAGTGGACCGGTCTCTTACAATAGAACCCCCAACTTTTGAGGGACTTTTCCGATGACGATGGTCCACAGAGCGGAGTGCCCTCGGTGGACTTTCTGGTGTACGACCCCTAGATCTGCTTCGCCTTTGAGCTCGGCTACTGTGGTGGGAATGCGCAATAATGAGCGCCTTCTTTGTATTCTCAGGAGTGCGATCTTTGGATCGACCTCTTCGTTCGCTTCGACCCTGCTCCTTAGAACCAACAGGGTGATGTGCCCTCTTCGATCTTTGAGGAGTAGGTCTTCTGGATCTTTATTTTTCTCGAGGTTGACCCCGAGACTCACGTCCTGAATGAGTAGGTTCCTTCCCACTCCGATGCCCACGTTCTTCGAATTGAACATAGCTGGATGCTTCGTCCTTCAACTCTGTCATTCGGGACATCTGCTCAACTATATCCTATCGTTGCTTTACAAGTACCTCCATGGCCCTATCTGCCTCATCCGCCATCTTAGCCAGTCGGGAGGCCTTTTTATCTTGGTCATCTCAGTATTGAGTTCTAGGCGAGGTGCCTTCTACTCATTTCCAACCATGGCCAGACCCTTTCTCTGCCGTGAAAACTAGTTTTCGCTTAACGTTACTTACATCCCTCGGGCGAGAATCTTCATGTGAACGTTTTGACGCTGTGCTGGCATGAATACTTAGTGCCAGTCCCAAACGATCCTTGACAGATACTCGTGGTGTTGATTCACTGACAGTCATCGGCTGCCCTTCAGGTGTAGATGTTCTACTCTTCCCCATGAACACTGACATAGAACAAACATAGTTTGTGATTGAAAAATACTCAGAACACTATAACTCAGCCCTCCTTCTTGCGCCAATGTTAACGCCAAGATCTTCTCCCACGTCCCAATCACGTAAGACGTTCCGATCCTTCACAGTTCAACAAGTTAACAACCAAAAGCTTGATGGCCTGACCGTCGGGGGATAGCTCCAGCATAAGAGTCAGTACAGGCGATCACAAGGTTAACAATGGAGAAAAAAATGTCTAGTGCTTGAGAGAGAATAATAATATGATTGTGTGTGGTGTAATATTTTGTTACCTTATTTTCTTGTGTGATCCTTGCCCCATACGTACTCCAGACCCGGTTTACCGTGTCACCCACTATCTCCTGACACCTCCCCCCACTCCCGGTCACATCAGCCGAAAGTATGTAGCTCACTTACCTACCTGCTACCACTGTTTTCCACCGCCGGTAATCTGAGTCTCATCCTCATTAATACCATGCAGAAAGGTGGCAGACATAATAGTCAACTATTATCTTTTGTGATGATTACCGGTCAAAGATATGATAAGAGACAATTTGCATAATGGACCTGTCCAATGACTAAGCCCATTAATAAAGATGGTCCAGACTGACCGGATCCAATAGAAATAATCCAATAACATAGTCAAATAACTGGGCCCAAGTCATTCGACCCAACAGGACAAAAGTAACATAGTCCAAAGGAGGAGCCCATTCGGTCTGGCCCAATACGAAAAGTATTATGGCCAAACATTCAGGTTGGGTAGTTCACCTAATTTTCTCTTCGTAACTTAACCAACATCTGGGCTGTATTATTCTTCGATGATCTTGAAATATCTATAACATCCTGCAGGTTCTCTTCACAGTAAATTAATACCTAGTCACCATCGTTATCCAGGTAATTGATGTCAAACATTTCATCCTTCAATCTCAGCCTCTCCGCCACTTTCCCCCCCCCCCCAACTCTATCATTCCTGATGAAAAAGGTAGCTGAAACTTTATAGTATTAGCTCTATCTTTACTACAAAATTTATTTTTTATGGTCAGGGAACCTGCATCTTGTAAAGGTGTCACATGATGTATTTTATGAGCAATAGCAACTGCGACTTGCTCAGGTGGAACATTAGAATGTGAGATGTCATTTCTATTAGATTATGGAATTCGTTGTTCACCATTTTCACCAAACTCAGTTGAGCTTTCCAACATAGACGGGGAATGCTTAACCTTTTTTCCCTTCTTAGATGGCCACCTAAAGATACCTTGTTTCCTACATGCACGTTTCAGTGTTGATCGACTAGCTGCAAAATAAAATTCTACATAAATTGAGTCCTTTCTATTTTTTCCACCCTGAGTGTTCATCCAATCTTTTAACAATAAGAAAAAAAACAAGTTAGAATAACAGAGTTGTTATTGGTGATCACGTGAATTTTGTGTTTTGATTGTTTTCTTTTCAATTTCTCTTTGCTATGGTTTTTCGCTGCATTAATATTCTTCTAACAAGAGCATGATCACAAGCAACAAAATTTCCATATGTTTACTGCATGTACTTACTGCCAAGGCGCTCCGCAACATCTTCAAGCTTCAGTTGGAAATGTTGTTCGAGAACCTCATAACTAAATGCATCATATCTAAACAAATCAAAACCTTTAAAAGTACAGACAACCTTACCTTCCAAATATAAGAGCAATAATTGCACTAGTCCTAGAGGAGATGTCAAGAGAACTATCGTCTGCAATTTCTTGATTGCCTGCTCCAAACATACAGGGAAATTAGAGTCCAAAGAGTACTAAATGTCAAGTCATGGAAAGAATAAATGAAACACATTGAATTTTAGTTCATGGAAACTGAAACAAGTTTTAACTATATACTCATAACCTCTCAATACATTCCAATATAGTAAGAGGCACACTCCCACATACATGTTATATCTTATTATTTCAATCCCCTATAATTTCCAGAGTAAAACAAAGTGACAATATTTTTCAAGAAGAGAACAGATTCAAAAGTTAATATGTTAATATATCTTTAGACAGTGGAAGGCCAATATGTTAATCCATGTTCCCAATATTGTACGAGTGTTCTAAGACCAATCAATTTCTACATATTTTCGAAATATAAAGTTATCAACAGCATCATGTTGAAGCATGTGACTGACTTCTGTAAGGCAAGTCGTCCAAACAAAATATGAAGAAGAAAGTACTGAATGTAACTTGTAAAAATATATGTAGCATCATTTTGATGCATGTAACTAGTTTCAACTACATCAAATTGCATGTTACCATATAGATTTTAAGTGGAACATTTTGTGGAACAGAGTTTCTACATACTTTGTTTTGATAGGTGCTAACGCCAAGATCTTCTCCCGCGTCCCAATCACGTAAGATGCCCTGATCCTGCACAGTTCAACAGGTCAACACCAAAAGCTTGACGGCCTGACCGTCGGAGGATAGCTCCGGTGTGAGAGTCAGTACAGGCGATCACAAGGTTAACAATGGAGGAAAAATATTGACTAGTGTCTGAGTGAGTGCAAAAATATGATTGTGTGTTGTGTTTTGTTACCTTTTTTCCTTTTGTGATCCTTGCCCCATACGTTCCCTAGACCTGGTTTACCGTGCCACCCACTATCTCCTGACACCTCCCCTCACCCCCGGTCATCTCAGCCAAAAGTATGTAGCTTATTTCCCTACCTGCTACCACTGTTACCTCCTGCCGGTAATCGGAGTCCCATCCTCATTAATGCTATGCAGGAAGGTGGCAGACATAACAGTCAACCACTACCTTTTGTGATGATTACCGGTCAAAGGCAGGATAAGTGACAGCTTGCATAATAGACCGATCCAATGACTAAGCCCAATAACAGAGAGACGGTCCAGGCTGACCGGACCCAACCGAAATACCCCCATAACACAATCCAAAGGATAAGCCCATTCGGCCTGGCCCAGTATGAAAAGTATTATGGCCCAACATTGCCCCCCAGTCTTTTATTAAACAGGATGTTTAATGGAAGACTGTAAATTGTGAAAGGGATTTGTAATAAACCAAAAGGGGCAAAAAGAAATCTCACCGAAGCCCAACTGATAAGTAACAATCATTAATTCAAGTGGATCCAGAAGCCCAAATGGCACATGCCCAACAGCCTTAAGGATGAAAAATGAATATCCAGTGAATGCCAGCCCACTTTGGATAACCCATTAAAACCAAAATCGAACGTTACCCCTTCCTCTCTCACATCATTACCTCCAATTAATGCACCGTCCTTGATTTTCGTGCAAAATTTGAAAAGACCACTCACTATAAGAGCTGCCACCCATTCACCTTGGATGGTTCCTTGCTATTTCGAATTTACCAGAGCTTATTACCTTCTCTTTCTCAAATTTCTTCACTTTCTCTACAGATTCTCAACAATGGCATCTCAAAGCTCTGATAAGAGTTCTCCACTTCGTGTAACCCCCATCTCCGCCGTGACTCCCCACTTAAGCCCTAACAAAGAGGCTCTGAGCTCAAACCCCCAAATTGACACTCCGAGTAAGGAAGCTCCGCCTCTAGAATCACTTCCCAACCCCTCCGAATTTTTTAAGAATGAGGAAGATTTTTCTCACGCTAACACCCCCTCCACTGTTACTGAGGTCGAGCTCCGTAACATTCGGGCTCGCTATCAGATATCAGATACCCACAGGGTGAGGATTGCAACCTTCCACGAAAGAATGTACCAGCGCCCCAACGGTTGGACCGCCATCCCGATAACGTTCCTAGAGAAGGGGGTGAGGTTTCCCCTTCATGCCTTCTTGATCACCCTCCTAGGGTTTGTTGGAGTTAGGTTCGCCCAATTGGTGCCGAATTTATATATCCATATTTTGGCTTACATAGCCTTCTGCTACGAGATAGGAGTTCCTCCCGCTGTTGATTCTTTCTTTACCCTCTTCTCGGTAGGGAAGTCTCGGGAAAAAGGCTTCAAGGTGCTAAGTAAAATAGCCCCTAAGCCCGATGCCAGAATCGAGAAGCGGTCTCTAATGGACACTCCTTCGAGCAACCGAGGATGGCACAATAAATGGTTCTTCATCAACGGGCCCGAAATCTCCTCTATCCCGGACTGAACTACTTCTGATCGCGTCTCTGCAGACTTCGGAGATATATCCGAGGAGCGTATAAGAGAAATGACGCGTATCATAAAGAAGATACCTCTGAAGGAGTGGAGCTTCGACCTCCTGAGCAAGCAAGCGTGGTTGTATGAGCACAAATGTGAGTTGACTTGTATCAATGTACAGTTTACGGATTTATACTAGTAGTGTCTAAATTGATTCTTTGTATGTGTAGTGTCTCTTATCAAACCGACTTCGATCGATCGAAAGGATCTGGATAGGTACCTCTCCGGTAAGCCTTCATCACCTTCCGCCGAAGTCCCCCTGAGGAACCTTCGGCCTCTGAAGATCAAAACATCGAGGATCAATCGGCATACTTCGTCGCTGAAGAGGAACCTAACCGACCTCGAAAAAAGAAAAGGGCTATTCGAAAAGTCCGGACAAACCCTCAAGGATCTCAACCCGCTTCTGCAGCGAGTTTGATTGACATGCCTGTGAAGGAGTGGATGCAAGCCCTCCGTATCAAGAAAAGGAGGACCAAGGTAACCTCTCTGTCTGCTGACGAATTCCGGGTTCCCACTGCTGAAGTTGATCCTTCGATCATCGTTCCTGTGGAGATCCATATTTCTGAAGACGAGCTCGAAAAATAAACTGAATCTCCACCTCTGACCCGTAAAAGAAAACAATCTTCCGACAATCAACCACCACCGCCTTCCGAACCATCTATGCCCTCTCCGACACGATCCTCCCCCTCAGCCTTCAAACGAGAAGCTACATCTTCTCCCACCGTATGGCCGGAGTTTAATGCCAACTTTCCCTTTCAGCTGTTCGATTCCTTCGTCCGGGAAACTGATGACCATCGATTCGGGAACAGCTCAATTAGGGATTTAATCGAAGAAGGCATGAGTTACCAGGCTAAGGTGAGTTAGTTGTCCAATCTGAATATTTGGAAATTGTGTGCTTCTTCTAATAATTCACCGACTGTCTTTGAATGTCTGTAGGCAAATGCTGTCTTCGGGAGACTTCTTCCCCAATATAGAGGATCCGAAGCCGAAGAAGACGCAGCCTGGCGAGAAAACGCTATTCTGGCGTCGGCTCTGAATAAAGAAAGAGGGGCCCATGGTACCGCTCTCTTCAATAATGAATGCCTCCAGAAGGATGTGAATAAGTTAAAAGAGAAACTGGAGACAGCCGAGACCACCCACCAATAACCGTTAATACGAACATAGACCTGGTTCGTCGAAATGAGGTCCTTGTGGGGAAAAACGAAACAATGGTGAAAACTAACAAGAGCCTGGCGCTGCAAGTAAATGAATTCGAAGCTAGGGATTTGAGACATCTGAAGGAACGGGCAAAACTCGAAGAGGAGCTTCGAGAACTTCGTGCTTTGAGAGATTTAGGTCCCCCTCTGACCGAAGTTCTTCGGAGAGAAGTTCAACAAGAATATCAAAAATCAGCTGAGTTGAACGAGGATATCGTCCAAATGTTCTCGGATGGATATGACGAATGTCGAAGCAAAGACAAGGCAAGACTTGTCACAGCCAAGGTTGATCCGACCATTCTCGACTCCTCGGAAGACGAAGCCGATTCCTGAAGATGATTCTCTTTTCCCTTAGCTGTAAGATTTCTGTAAAAGTTTCTATCACTTTGTAAACAGTATTATATAAATGAAATATCAATATTATTCCTTATGACTTCGGTGTATTTACTGTTTATCAACACTTCAATATCGATTCATCTTGAAAAACGTATAAGCTCCTTCATGGACTTAACTTAAACTGTTAATTAACAACTAGGCAAGTCGTATAACAGACAAGATGAAGTTAAAGAATGTGGCCTTTTGAACTCAATACTTAGAAAAAATTAGGTAATAAAGTAAAGGAATACTTATTCGTTACCAAAGTGTGAGGTAGATGCCGTGAAGGGCCTGACAAAGTCTAAAGGATGACACTTGCCTACCACAAAGGGCCTGACAACATCTTAAGGTCGACAATTGCCTACCACGCAGGGCCTGACAACATCTTAAGGATGACACTTGCCTACCACGAAGGGCCTGACAAGGTCTAAAGGTCGACAATTGCCTACCACGCAGGGCCTGACAACGTCTTAAGGATGACACTTGCCTACCACGAAGGGCCTAACAAGGTCTAAAGGTCGACAATTGCCTACCACGCAGGGCCTGACAACGTCATAAGGATGACACTTGCCTACCACGAAGGGCCTGACAAGGTCTAAAGGCCGACAATTGCCTACCATGCAGGGCCTGATAACGTCTTAAGGATGACACTTGCCTACCACGCAGGGCCTGAAAAGCTCATAAGTACCACATGCCGATGAAGTTACCATCGAATGGTCAGCAAGTCCACCCGAACCTCCTTACACCAATGATGTTTGCCTACCACGCAGGGCCTGACAAACTCATAAGGACCACCTGCCGATGAGGCTACCATCGAATGGTCAGCGAGTCCACCCGAACCTCCTTACTCCGATGACATAACAGCAACGAAGACAAGACTTGTTTGAGAAAAAGGAAATTTTTATTAATGATGACTTAAAAACATTTACAGACTTCTAACATACTGACATTGTAGCTACTGAAAATACTTTCGAAGCCTGCCTGCATACCAAGTATTCTTGATCTCTGATCCGTCCAAGGCCCTCAACCGATAAGTCCCTGGCTTCGGTACTTCTACGACTTCATTCGGCCCTTCCCAATTCGGCATCAGCTTTCCCAAATTTTGGGGTGTAGATGCTTCAACTTCTCTGAGAACGAAATCCCCTACTTCGAACCTGCGAAGCTTTACCCCTTTGTTATAATTCTTAGCTACTCGTCGCTGATAGGCTGCTAGTTTGATCAAGGCTGTTTCTCTAACTTCCTCAAGTAAATCAAGATTGACTTTCAGCCCTTCGTCATTGTATATCTCTCTGAACTGGCTAACTCGAAGACTTGGAGATCCAATTTTAACTAGGACTAAGGCATCAGTACCATAGGCCAGTCTGAAAGGTGAATCCCCCGTTGTGGTCCTCGGAGTGGTCCGATAGGCCCATAACACGCTGAGCAGCTCTTTTGGCCACCTTCCTTTAGCTTCGTCCAATCTGCGCTTGATTCCATTCAGCAGCGTTCTGTTGGTCACTTCGACTTATCCATTAGACTGAGGATGAGCTACCGAAGTCTTTCTGTGCTGAACCCCCAGTTCTTTCAAAAATGCTTTCAATTTTGATCCCACAAACTGACGTCTGTTGTCTGAAATCACCACCTTAGGAATTTCGAACCGAAATACTACCGACTCTTTGATGAACTTTAAGCATTCCTGTTCCGTTATTAACCTGAGTGGTTTTACTTCTACCCACTTAGTCATGTAGTCGATGGCAACTATAACAAAGATGACCTGACCTTTTGCTTTCGGTAGCGGACCTAGTATATCAACCACCCAGACAGCAAAGGGTATGGGAGATAAGATCGAGTATAACTCTTTTGGTGACTGATGTGGGATCGGACTGTTGAGCTGACACTTCTCGCACTTCTTGATGTATTCAGTCACTTCCTTGAAGATGGTAGGCCAGTAGTACCCCTGACGAAGTACTTTGTAGGCTAATAACTTAGCAGCCATATGGTCGCCACATATGCCCTCGTGAACTTCTCGAAGAGCATATTCAGCTTCGGACGTAGTCAAATATTTTAACAGTGGAGACGAGAAGGCCCTTCGAAACAGATCCCCATCTATCAGAACGAAATTAGCACTCTTGTACTTGATTTTCTTGGCCAGCATCTGATCCGAAGGTAAAACGCCATCTGCCAGATACTCCAGATATGGAGTCAACCAGCAGTTGGTTCGGTCAACGCAGAAGATGTTGCAAATTTCCAAGTAAACCGACCCATCAAAAACGTTAACATCCGTAGTGGCTAATTTGGAGAGTGCATCGGCAATGGAATTGTCGTTACGATCGACTCCCTGAAATTCGTAGAACTGGAAATACTGAAGTCGTTCTTTCAATTCCGACAAATACTTGACCATTCTACGACCTCGGGCTTCGTATTCCCCGGAGACTTGCTTAACGACTAACTGAGAGTCGCTGAAGATAACTATTCTTTGCACTTCGAGACTCTTAGCTAGTCGCAATCCCGCCAACACTGCTTCATACTCCGCCTCATTGTTCGTCGCTTTAAACTGAAATCTGATGGCCTATTGTACCTTAAATCCCTCTGGACTGGTCAGAATAATCCCTGCTCCACTGACGTCTGTGGTAGAGGACCCATCTGCATACAGTATCCATGAACTCTGTTTCTGCTGAAGAACCGCGACTATGCTGTCAGACCCTTCAGCTTCTGCCACAACTTCATCAGCTTCAGAAAACGAACACTCGACCACAAAATCTGCCAAGGCCTGCCCCTTGATGGCAGTTCGGGGATGATATTCAACGAAGAATTGAGATAACTCCATCGTCCATGCAGCTAATCTCCCCGATACCTCAGGTTTGCCCATAATCTTCTTCAAAGGCTGATCTGTGTAGACTATTACCAACCTACCCTGGAAATATTGCCTAAGCTTTCGACTAGTAGTTATTAAAGCAAAGGCAAACTTTTCAATGTTTGGGTACCTTGTTTTCGCATCCCGAAGGACATGGCCTATATAATAAACTGGGTGCTGCTTACCCCCAACTTCTCGCACCAAAACTGCTCCTACTGCCAACGAACTAGCTGCTAAGTACAAATACAAAGGCTCAGCAGGAGCGGGCTTCACCAACAAAGGCGCCGAAGATAAGTAGGACTTGATGCTCTGAAAGTCGTCTTCGCATTTCGAAGTCCATTGGAACGTCTTGGCATTCTTCGGTCCTTTCAACGTGTCAAAAAATGGCAAACACCTTTCTGCCGATTTGGACATAAACCTCCTCAACGCTGCAATCCTTCCAGTCAGACGTTGAACATCTTTAAATGATTGAGGAGTCTTCATGTTCAGGATCGCTTGAATCTTTTCTGGATTTGCTTCAATTCCCCTCTGACTAACCAGATAACCCAAAAATTTGCCAGCCCCTAATCCGAAGGTGCACTTAACAGGATTCAGTCTCAATTTGTGATGACGGACTGTCTGAAAGCATTCCTCCAGGTCATCCAGATGTTTGTGCACCAACATGCTCTTAACAATCATGTCATCCACATATACTTCTATTTTCTTGCCCAACTGACGCCTGAAGACATAGTTCATCATCCTCTGGTAAGTGGCCCCGGCGTTGATGAGACCAAAGGTCATTTTCTTGTAGGCATATACCGAACGATGCGTAATGAACGCCGTCTTCGGTACATCCTCTTTACACATGGAGATTTGATGATAGCCAGAGAATGCATCCATGAAGCTCAACAAGGCATACCCCAAAGTTGCATCGATGAGCTGGTCAACGTGGGGTAACGGGTAGAAATCCTTTGGACAAGCTTTATTCAGATCTGTATAGTCGATGCAGACCCGCCATTTCCCGTTCTGCTTCTGGACCAGCACCACATTTGCCATCCACTGCGGATATTCAATTTCGAAGATGAAGTCAGCAGCTAACAACTTTGCAATCTCTTCATCGATGATTTGTTGGCACTCAGGCGCAAAGATCCTCCTCTTTTGCCGAGCTGGCTTCTTTGACGGGTCCACTTCTAACCGATGCTCTGCGATATCCCTGCTCACTCCCGGCATATATTGAGGTTCCCAGGCGAAGATGTCAACATAACACTGCAGGAGTTCAATGAGGTTCGTCCTAAGAGGTTCTGGTAGACCCGAACCTATTTTTACCGTCTTGTTAGCCTTGCCTAGGATGAACTCTATTTCTTCTGTCTCTTCAGCAGGCATGACCAACGGCTCTGAGTTGCTTTTCGTGAAGGGTTCGATCTCTATTATCATGGTCTGTTTTTACTTTAACACCGTTACCCCCGAAGTGATCACAGCATTTCTGTAACATCTTTTGGCCAGATCTAGATCCCCATTCACTTCCCCAACCCCATGAGTCGTAGGAAATTTGATTTTGAAATGAGGGATTGAGGTTACAGCTTGTAAAGCAGTTAAAGTGGGCCTCCCCAAAATAGCATTATGAGCGGAATCTACATGCACAACATAAAATTTGCAAATAATTTCTACCTGTTGGGGGGCCGTTCCGAAGATAACCGACAGTTCAATGGTTCCAGCCACTTTGACTGGATCGTTGCTGAAGCCATATAAAGGGGCTTCATACTCGATCTCCATCTTCTGCCCATCAAGATGCATCCTCTAATAAGCATGGGCATATAAGATATCCACAGAAGACCCATTGTCGATCATCATACTCTTCATATCCACCGAACCCACTTGTGCCGTCACGACTAATGATCCCTCATGCGGTTCAATGGTTTCCGAAGGGTAATCCTCATTTGTAAAAGAAATTACCGTACCCAGGAAGGGTCTGTCAGTCTTCGGGAGGGTACCCGCCACTGACATGACCGAATCCAGATAACTTCGGCGCTTCTTTCCAACAAGCTTGCCCGAAGTACCCCCAGTGATGACATCTATGACTTGCCTTGCTGGAGGTCCAGGAGCGGGGAACACTTGCTGAACTGGTTGGGCTGCCTGAACAGGTCCTCTATCTTGCTGTTGATTCGTTCTGGCGGCCACATTATGAACTAAAGCCCCGTCCTGCACATTCCTCTCAATAAAATCTTTCAAACTAGCACAGTCGTTCGTATCGTGACCCGAGGCTTGATGATAGTCACAATACTTACGAGAATTCCCTTTCCCGGGCTTAATATTATCTCGAGGCGGCTCGAAGATAGGTTGATTTTTAATCTGATCCAAGATAACAGCCCTGTCAGTGTTGAGTGCAGTATATGTCCTTTTTACCCTCTGGGCTGGAGCGGATGAGCGTCCTCCACCCTGTCTCCAATTATTGCTATATTTCTTGGACCCGCCGTCATGACGACCTTCATGACGACCTTTATTTCCTTCATTCTTGCTCTGGTCCCCTTCTGTTTTGTCCTGATCTGTCTCCTTAAGCCGATCTGAAGAGGGACGCTTGAGGCTATTCATGGCTTCCTCTACCACAATATAACCTTCTGCTTTGTCGAAGACTTCTGCGAGACTATTCGGGTGGTGAAACATTAGTTTTTTCACCAACTTTTCTGATTTGACCAGATCTAACCCATTCTGAAACAGTCCCACGGCTTGTAGATCATTCAGGTCTGTCACTTGGGCGACTGCTTCACGGAATCGCTTTACATATTGGCCCAAAGACTCATTCGAGTACAGCCGAACCTGAGCCAACGAGCCAGTTGGTTTCCCTCTTCTTTTGTTACTCCCGAAGCGGGCATGGAACTTGTTGCACATGTCCGCCCAAGATGAGATCGAATTCGGAGACAAAGTCCTCATCCACTGCCTGGCATCCTTTCAGAGTGTCGTGACAAAAGTATGACACTTAGCAGCATCGCTAAAGTCATAATAATCCATCAGTCGGTCGAACGCCTGACTATGGTCATAGGGATCTCCCGATCCGTCATAGCTTTCAATGTGAGGCAACTTTTTGGTGGGGTCAGCCTTTTCTTTCAGAATATCTACGGAAAAAGGGGATGCCTTCTTTCCCGAAGTATCTTTCATTTTCTGTACCTCGGCAAGCTGTCTCCGAAGCTCCTTTACCTCTTTGACCAGATACTCCATGCCCTCGGGTTGGGACGATGCTACTTTTTTCGGTGACTCCTCCCTCCTCTGAATGGACCGGTCTCTTGCCATAGAACCCCCAACTTTCGAGGGGCTTTTACGATGACGATGGTCCACAGGGCGGAGTGCCCTCGGTGGACTTTCGGGTGTTCGACCCCTAGATCTGCTTCGTCTTTGAACCCGGCTGCCGTGGTGGGAATGCGCAACAATGAGCGCCTTCTTAGTATTCTCCGGAGTACGATCCCTGGATGTTCGCTTCGACCCTGCTCCTTAGAACCGACAGGGTGATGTGCCCTCTTCGATCTTTGAGGAGTAGGGCTTCTGGACCTTCTTTTTTCTCGAGGTTGACCCCGAGACTCACGCCCTGAATGAACAGGTTCTTTCCCACTCCGATGCCCACGTTCTTCAGATTGGACATAGCTGGACGCTTCGTCTCTCAACTCTGCCATTCGAGACATCTGCTCAGCTATATCCTGCCGTTGCTTCACCAGTGCCTCCATGGCCCTATCAGCTTCGTCTGCCATCTTAGCCAAGCGGGCAGCCTTTTCGTCTTGGTCATCCCGGTATCGAGTTCTAGGCGAGGTGCCTTCTACTCGTCTCCGACCATGACCAGACCATTTCTCTGCTGTGAAAACTAGCCTTCTTTTGGCTTTGCTCACAGCCCTCGGACGAGAATCTCCATGCTATTGTTTGGACGCCGTGCTGGCATGAACACTTAGTGCAGGTCCCAAACGGTCCTTGACAGATACTCGCGGTATTGATTCACTAGCAGCCATCGGCTGCCCCTCAGGTGTAGGTGTCCTACTCTTCCCCATGAACACCGATGTAGAACGAACACGGTTTGTGATTGAAAAATACTCAGGACACTAGAACTCAGCCCTCCTTCTAGCGCCAATGTTAACGCCAAGATCTTCTCCCGCGTCCCAATCACGTAAGACGCCCTGATCCTGCACAGTTCAACAGGTCAACACCAAAAGCTTGACGACCTGACCGTCGGGGGATAGCTCCGGCATGAGAGTCAGTTCAGGCGATCACAAGGTTAACAATGGAGGAAAAATATTGACTAGTGTCTGAGTGAGTGCAAAAATATGATTGTGTGTTGTGTTTTGTTACCTTTTTTTCCTTTTGTGATCCTTGCCCCATACGTTCCCTAGACCCGGTTTACCGTGCCACCCACTATCTCCTGACACCTCCCCTCACCCCCGGTCATCTCAGCCGAAAGTATGTAGCTTATTTCCCTACCTGCTACAACTGTTACCTCCCGCCAGTAATCGGAGTCCCATCCTCATTAATGCCATGCAAGAAGGTGGCAGACATAACAGTCAACCACTACCTTTTGTGATGATTACCGGTCAAAGGCAGGATAAGTGACAGCTTGCATAATAGACCGATCCAATGACTAAGCCCAATAACAGAGAGACGGTCCAGGCTGACCGGACCCAACCGAAATACCCCCATAATACAATCCAAAGGATAAGCCCATTCGGCCTGGCCCAGTATGAAAAGTATTATGGCCCAAAAATAGGGATGTATGCACTTACTGGGTTGTTGAACTAATGAACTTACTTGGAACTAAAAGTGAGACTTATTTAATAAGATAATGGAGAGTTGAAAATCAAGAAGTTGTTAACTATCTTTGGCGATGGAAGTAGATATATGTTTATTTAATGATATTTGTTGTTTTCCATAGTTTAAACTTTTCTGAATTGTGAGGATCTTAGGTTTCCTAGTTGCAACATTAATTTTTATACCAAATATTTGTGCAATTTTTTAAAATAATTTAATGTGATCTATACTTTGAAGAGTTTTGTGGAACTTGTAATATTAGCAAATGAACACCAAAATAATTGATGTATTGAAATCCGTGCATTTATTATCCTTTGATTGTAACTTGTAGCCAAAGATTAGGTGACAGACAAAAATGGAAATAGACCTTAAAAGATGGGACTGAGGGAGTATGCAAGATTGCAAGGATTTCTTGAAGAAAAGAAGGATGTTTCACACTAGTGAAGGATTGGCTCCCACAGACCAAAAACACTGCACGCAGGAATACATAATACAAAATAAAATTTAGAGAATTATATAAACATATATCAAGGGTCCTGGGGCATCCTATTGCTGTTAAAACAAGTAGAAAACTACAATAACACCACCTAAATCGTGAATCTATTGACAATCACGATTCTGGTGTACTTCCTGATGTTCACAATAACAGTGATGGATAAGCTAGTCGGAAGGAAATAAGCTATGTGGAAGGGGCCAGCCAAAGCCAGCTGTCAGCCCCTCGTCAACAAAAAAATTTGGATACAAGACCATTTCTCAAGAAGAATATCAGCTGGAAACAAGATAAGATGCATTATTTAGGATCCATAATTATTTTTACTCGTACTCTCAAACATTACAGTAGTCCTACTTTCCATCACACAAATTCAGGGATACGATTATTACTAACAAATTTAAGTTGATATGAGATCGAGGGGACTTAAATTGTGGTTGAACAACATAACAATAACAAGAATTTATGCAGCAGCCCCTCCCCATACCCCCGCAGAATTTACACTACAATCCATCTCAGTCTAGAATAGCCCATTGAGAAATGCAACATAACCGTACTGGTTTAAAAGATTCAGCAATGTTTCCATTATACAATCCCTCAATAAATATTGTAAATAAATTTTATTAAAGGATGGTGTCATCAACAAACTAAATGAGTAAACCCACATGTACCTATGATTTAAAAGCAGTGAAATGTTATAGGATACAGAAATTTGGAGAAACTGTATCAGTGATGAAAAAATTGAACGATCTTATGGCTGCTTAAATGTACCACTAAATAACAAATGTATCATGCGATATTTTGAGTAATCCACACTAATTTGCATTGTATAACCTACAAAAACTTGTATTAAAATAAAAGGAAGTAAGATATGTGTATGATCAGCAAGCAGTAATTCTCACAACCAGTAAGTAACTTATGCAAGAGAGAGGAGCACACAAAATATATAAAGTGCATTCAGTAAAAAAACCATACCTCTGGACTCCATACGGCACAATGTTGATGAACCCATATTCCAGTAATGCCAAAACGATCATTTATGGGACCTAAGAGGCGCCCTAGCCAGCCAGGTTCATCACCAAATCCATCCCACATGTCATAGTTTGGTTCCTCAGAAGCAGAAGATCCACAGTATGCCTCATTATCACTCCTAGCCCCATCCTGTACTAATACTTTTGGAGGTTTGCCATCAGTTCTCCCCCACACAAGCCACATCGCCTTCCATCGGTCTTGGAATTTGGCTCTGCTGCCTCTAGGTCCGTCTCACTTGGTCTAGGTTCATCCTCAACCTCAACATCCACTTGCTCTGCAACTTCATCTTTTAGCTCTTCCAGTATAGCAATCTGATGTCAATCATCCCAAAAAAAATATATTTACTAACAGATAATACAAAAGTTCTTGCTAGACCACATTATAGAAGAACAGACCCAAATTCAAAAAAAAGGCCTTTAGTGGTCTTAGTACAGTACCTCAAAGCACATTGGTGTGTCTTAAAAGCAAAAATTAGATATGGTGGTGAAATAATAGGAGTATAGTAACTACATAGAATGTGCACAGAATGTGGCGAAATAATAAGAAGCATGTTGTATTCTTCCACCTAGATAAATAATAATTAAATTGAATTAGAGAAATCAACAGTTTTTAAGGGGGAAGAAGACACAAAATAAGTATACCATTCTCACAGCCATCACATTGAGTTTAGTATCGATCCCAGACCAATTGGCATGGATGAAAACAGACCCGGCCAAAAGCCCAGTCATTATTCAAAGAGCAGCCATGCAAAATCAGGCCCAACCACAGAGCAACAACCAAAATTTAGAGCAAGACAGTCCAAACAACAGAAAACATAGACAAAACCAACCAATTTTTAACCTGAAACAAGTTAAGATCTGTAATAATAGCGAACCATAAACTACAACAACAGATTAACTAAATCAAATCTTTCCATCATATTTAACCAAAATTGGAAAATCAAAGTCCAAATACCGTCCATTATACTATAAATTAATGATTTACCAAGTCTAACATATAGTTCAACATTAATATCCAAGATTTTGTAGTGTCCACAACAAAAGTTCAACAATTTTGAATGTCCATAAATATCGATCAAGAGCTGTTTCCAGCTCTTTCTGTTCCTGAGCTACTGTTGCCTTGAATCAACTGTAGAAATTGTGCATTGTCGGCTAACTTGTTAAGTATATTCTCAAGATTGTCCATCCGTTTGCCTTGTGCCTGAATGGTTGCTTCAAGCTCTTTATTTTTTTGTGAGACGCTTCTAACTCTGCTGCCAATGCAACTTTTTCTTTAGCGATAGACGAAGACTTCTCTGCTCGAAGTTCAAATCCAAAGCCAATCAATCTCCCTGCTTTCTTACCCAAAACTCGAGTCATAATCTCCCTTTTGTCATTATTGTCAAAATTTCCATATTCTGCGTTCATCTCAGAGGTGCATTCAGACTCGAGTAATTTCATTTCATTCTGTGAAATTAACAACAAATGCAACTAATTCATTACATAATCCCAAATTTAAAAACAAGATAAGGTTTGTATAACTTATGTATGCAGCATCATTTTCAGGTTGTATCCGGTCGTTTGTTTCCTTCAATTAGATCTCCCTGAAAATCAAATTAGAATAATTAATAACGAGAGAATTATAGTATAATTTTTTGTACAAGGAACATGAATTAAGGCTTAAGTATCCTGGTTTTCTAGTTTCAAGCATAACTTGTCAGTTTGTGTTTCCAGTGTTGTGTTCACCATTTTGTAGATGTTTATTTAAAGTCCTTTGCCTCATTTCTTATATGTTTCAGCGTATGGGAGCAGTATTCCCTAAGAGGTCTGAGAGTTATGCGCCTGTTTTTACAACTTTTGTAACCCCCAAGGCAATACACACACAAGAGCAGTAGTTTAAAGATAACTGCTTTATAATTCTAATGAGTTTTCAAACCACAAAAATAATAAATAAATAAAATCACGAATTTCATGAGTAATAAATGAACCTCAGTGTACTTGAATCGCTGCTCAACATTCTAGATAATTGTCTATATTCCAAGCACTTGAAAGTGCCTTGTAGAAGCTCTGGCCTAACCTCACTGGTCTGTGTAACTACCCCAGTCACTGATACTAGTTTCCCTATCTCAGCTGTACTCAATTCCCTCAATCTGTATCCAGTCCACCCCACAATCTAGATATGCTTTTTTCTTTCTTACCACATTCCAATAAAAATAAAGAAAGAAGGAGCAGTTATATTATTAATTGGGTTATATTATTACCTCTTTAACAAGGGAAGATTATAGACAGCAACATTGATATCTGTGTTAGAGTTGTCATCAGTTATAAATGTAGGTTTCTGCTCCTTCAAGTAAGACTCAAATCTACATATGTATAATACATAACCCACCAACCATAAACACCCAAACCGAAAGAAAAGAAAAGGGAATAAGGAAGGTGCATTTGCCTTTTTTTTGGTTTAATATCCTCTTATATAATTTCTTAATGCACGAATATGATATCCTTTATTACATAGGGCAGTGGTAGATTCTGCTGAAGTTAAAGATGAGAATGAAACACTCAATGGCCTATTATGCGATCCTAAAAGATACTACTTGCTTAAAATATTAGGCTGGTTCACACAAGATCACAATCCTCAACAAATTTAACCAATTTGAAACATATATAAATACGTACCTTCTCATAATGATGAACAACAAATGGTTTTGACCATCCACTGTGAATGGCATTATTGCCTCTATTTTTCTTGTTTGCTTCTGAGTGATGCTGGAAAAAAAATCATTGAACAAATAATAAAAATCTAATCTTTTAAAAAAAACTGAAAATAATAAGCATATAAAATAAATGATTAAAGTTAGAATAAGTGTCGACGTCGGGATTTTTACTTGTCCCTTTTCTGGTCTTGTTCTTTTGTGTTCTCATTTTAGGTGAGATTATTTGAAAAAACAAGCAAAAAAGGTCCGGCATGTGTAATGTCGACGATGGATTGTTAAGAGTCGCCAGTTGATTTTTTAACTGGTTGTACCAACACAACCGAGAAAAGGTTTGCACATTGACCCAGTGATATGACACTGCTAAACGGGTCTGTGAAACCGAGATTCATTAAGGTCCGGGGATTTGCTTATGCGGAGGGAAGGTGTTAGGCACCCCCCGACATCTGTGTTGTCACGGTGACCGCCACTTTACAAAAAACTGTTATATGAATGTGTGTGTGTGTGTGTGTGTGTGTGTGTGTGTGGGTCAATGTGCTATTATTTGGAAGTAGTGTTATGCCTCGTTCGCACTTATATACAAAGGGTTTGAATGTGTGTAAAATTCAGTTTAAAACAAGATATAGCAGTGATGTTTTGTAAACAGAGGTTTTTCAAACCTTGTGCTCAATAATAATTGAGGCCTTTGATACTTCCATTTTATTAAATGTTCGGCTTGATTGTTTTTATTTTCGAAATGCGAAGCATCTTCGAGAAAATAATGTACAAAACAGTGTCGAACTCCTCGTGGGCATGAAAACCATCTGAGGAAATCCAAACACCGTGAATAAATTTATAAGCTGCTTACAGCTGAAAATGTCCATCACGGGAACCGAATCTAGATTCAGTAAACTGAATATGTGATCACATGATTCCTAGGCTCACATGATGCCGCAATTGATATGAATTCAGTAAGCAGTTATATATATAAAAGTTTTAAATATATATATATATATATATATATATATATATATATATATATATATATATATATATATATATATATATTGACATGATCAACCGCCACAAAGCACCTCCATGGGGGATCAGAAATGTAAATAAAGCTGTAAAAGCGATCAACCACCACGGAGGAAACTCTAGGCGGGACAAAATGTACAGAAAGCAATAAAAACGGTCAACCGCCACGAAGTAAACTCTAGGCGGGACGAAATATATATATATATATATATATATATATATATATATATATATATATATATATATATATATATATATATATATACGAAAGCAATTAAACACTCCAGACATAAGTCTAGGCTCAATCGAGGCATAACTCGATAATGTTAGTCCATATATAAAAATATACATATATATATATATATATACAAACTTAAATGAAACCACGGACCGAAGTCTGGGCATACACAAGCAACACGACTCTCAACGTGAAGAATAGTGTGCAAAGATGAAGAGAAAGGCTTTAAAGTGTGTAAGAAGGCTTACAGTGGGCTGCCAAAGAAGACTTCTATAGCTTTAAGTGGATGAACACTTGGCTCTCGCCGGTAAAAAGTAGCTATATATGAGCTTACAAGTGTTTAAAATTAGAAAACACTCAGTTTAAGATGTGTACAGAACAAATTAGACAGGGCTTCCTTGCCTTTTTCTCTTTCAAAATGGCCACCCCAAGCCCTCTGTTTATAGATAGGGGAGCGCAGATGTACCTGCGGCTGCCTGGGGTGCCCCGAACTCCACGGGTCATGCCGTCTCAAAGTACATGTACGCATGCAACGTGATGTCTGCTCAAACTTTCAGAACTTCAATTTGGGCATCCGACTGAGGTGTATAAGACCTATTTCGGACCGCCATTGTCGAGCGTTACGCAATAACATGGGATTAGAGGTTGTACGAAGTCAGAAAGATGGGACCATGCCCTCCGGTCTTCAAGCTTAAAAATCTATCTGTTACCCTGCGTAATAGTCACTTGGGATTGGACTTCCTTGGTTCTTGTGGGACATTGCTGTGTAGAAATATATGTATGAGATTTTGAGACGGCGCGATGTGGCGTCAAGGTGGCAAGATGACGACTTTGCCCCTCACCGAGGTTATCTCCGGTTTGGGCTGATAAAGCAGACGTTGCTCAGGGTTATCTCTGAGATTGGACTGCTGCAAGTGTTGATGGTCCTCAGTGTCATCTCTGAGGTGTGCCTGTCTTCCCGGGGTCATCTCCGGGTCTTGTACCGAATGCCGAGTGTTCTGAAGCTGTTTGCATGGCTTTGAAACAAGCATTTCTGGGGTTATCTCTGGAATTGCAACTACATTCCTTGGGGTTATCTCCAAGGTTGGCGTTACTATTCCCGGTGTCGGGACTGAGATTGAATATCTCGGGGTTATCTTCGGGATAAATCGATCTTCTTCGGTGGAATTTTTGGTATTGGAACTACAGGCCTCGGGGTTATCTCCGGTAGTATCCGAACAGGATATGAGTTGTCTTCCAGGGTTATGTCTGAAAGACTAATCTGCCCTCCTGCAATGTCAGTAATAGGTGTGCAGAAAATTTTAAGTGTCTACAAATGCCCCTCTTTATCATATTCATGCAATGCAATGGCATGGATAGGATAAAGAATCCTAAACACTTGAAATACAACAAGGTAAATATGATGCTATGTGTACCAACATGATGCAAGTGTATGATGCATATGTTTTATTTTCCCACATGCTGGGGATGGTTGTCGGCTCCCTGTTGCTTCAACCGGAGATGGCAATAAATAAGAAGCTTGATGATCTGTCTTGGACGTGTGATCCACAGCTAACAGGAATCTCTAGGATTGTTAACATTGGGGTTATCACCAAAACCCTGAATCCTTGATGTAGACTTTATTCCGAAGAGGTGCCTCTCGTGTACAAGAGATCTGTGGGGATAAAGCTTTTGTCTGCTCGAGGATGTTTATAACATATTCCATCATCGATCCTCCTCGATGATGTTGATCCCCCTGGTTTATATTGCCAGGACATATCAATGTTTTGTTAGATTTATTGCCAACAGTATATGTTGTCAGGGCTGCCTGACCTTCGTTGACTTGTGAACCAACGGATGACCAAGCGTTGTCACCCCCGCCAGGGATCCACTTGACCTCTGCTGACGTGTACATCAACGGATGAATTCCCTGCTAGGGATAGATGCCAAGGCTGCTTGAGCTTTGTTGATGTATGTATCAACTGATACAATCATCGGATGGCTTCCGATGCGTCATTGGGTTTACCTACCAACGGCTGAACTGACGTCAAGGCTGCTTGACCTTCGTTAACATGTGTATCAACGGATAATATACGTTGTAACCCCCATCGGGGATCTACTTGTGGATAGATGACCATGTGTGGTAACCCCCGCCGGGGATCCACTTTGAAAGGTTTAGGGTGACGACCCTGAATTGACGGCATTGGACCTCTGTGCGGTATTGCCAAATATGATCTGCAAATACTAGGATCATCAGTATAGTATACCCTGTGTTTGGGCAAATACCAATGAATGATATGAAAGCCACAGTCAGGCCATGAAAAACCAGGATTTCAGGCTATTCTGCTCAATTGCGTAGCATTTTTATCCCTGATTTGGCCTTTTCAGCTTGTGAAAATTCCTTTACAACTTAAACTGGACTGAGCCAGAGGGGTGAGCCCCACCAGTTGTGGCTACTAAATGCCTACAGGTTGCTTTCATAAGTCATTTTTAAGTTGCGCCGCGAAGGAAATCTGAGAGCTCTTCTTCAGATCTGCTGAGTTCGGACGATTTTCTGCAAATTCTGTCACCGTACTAGTGTTCTACACTGTCCTGGTAACGTATGCATGTCTTCTTTTCCAATTTTTATCCATTAGAAAAATGACTTATCACATGAAATGCATCTAGACACATAGTAGTGAATATGCAAGCTTAAATGACTTGATAAAAAATATTTAACATAGTAAATGTTAGTATTAAACCATGCTGAACATCATGATGTGAAAAAATTTGACTTTTGAAGCAGTCAAATTGACACATTTTTTCTGCTATTTCTTATCCTATTTGAGGACAAATGAGCCAAGGTGGTAATGTAAAGTAATCCTGGTAATTAGGTTATCCTTATGGATTGATGACTTTGACATTTAAATGGATATAGAATGAATATGACTATGGCTAGGTGTGTTACTGAATGGCCACCTAGTCATGCCTATGTGCATGTGGATAGTCCTATTTATAGAGGAAACTACGACAAAAATTTTCCAAAATATAGGCCTTGGTAAATCATGCATTTTTAACTCTACTGTAGATGTATGTTAAAGTAATGCACGCATGTAGTCATAAAATGCATTTTGAAAAGAAAGCTCCAGATTTCAGAATTACCACACCCTTTCTGAGGTGATTTGGAGACTTATTTTCCTAATATTATGGATTCGGATCAGCCGAGTAGTTCCCGCAGGACCACTTCTGGTGTACGGCGGAGGGCTTCTGAAGTGCCTCAACCCCGTTCTGTTAGACAGCCTCGTCATCTGGTGGAGGCGGTGATAAGTCCAGTCCGGGTTGATGTTCCAGATGTCGAGGATGAAGAGGAGTATGTTTCGATTGCGGACCCTGCTCCTGCTGTACATGTTCCCCGTAGGGACCTCCCGAGTATTCAGGTGTCAAACCCAGAGCTTCTAGGTGATTTGAGTCGACATCCCTCGATGTATTTGCATGCTAACGAGGTATAAAGTTAGATCTTAATCTTCCTTCTTTCCTATTGATGAGGAGTAAAGGATTCTGATGTCGATCTGAATTTTATGTAGGTTCCCGGCTTTACACAGCCTCGAGGGAACTGGTTCAGCATTCACTCCATGTACCAGGCTCTGCATCCTGACTATAGAGCGATTGTGCATGACTGGGGATTTGGGGAGTTCTTTTCTATCCTTCCCCGTCGCTGTCCCTGGGGTTACCTCAGGGCATTGTCTGAGCTCTAGTTTCACCATACTCAGTCACTCCATTTATTGGGCTGTGAGTTGATGATGACGCCGATAGATTAGCAGTTTATCACAGGTATGGAGTTTGGAGGGGTGCTAGTGCCTTGCACGGCAGATATTACCCTGACTACCGTCAGATCCTTGTTAGGAGTTTTGGCGGAGGTGCTCAAGGGCAGGACTATCCGTACGGGTCCTTTGAGCGTAGATGCTATGAGTAGACTGTTGAGTGAGCCCATATCGGCTGATGTTAGAGTCAAGGATCGCATTCTTCGGCGATTGTTCCAGATGATCATTAGGGGCTGCTTCATAACAGATAACTCTTCTACGGTGTCGTTCGGTTTGATCAGCGTCACACGACATGTGGACCGTATTGGAGAGTATGATTGGGGTTCCTACACCTTTGCCTACTTCCTCAAGGGTATGCGTATGCGCTCACAAGGCTTGACCGAGGCTTGGTAAGGATTTTACCCATTTCTGCTGGTAAGTATTTTTCTTTTCGTTTACCATGTACAGGTTAAGAGTGTTAACTGACAGCAGATGTTTGCCTTTGTGTTGGCAATTTTGGGCCTATGAGAGGCTCCCATGCTTACGTCCTGTGAGTGTTTTAGGATTGGATACCTATCCACGAGGACGGCGATGGCATCATTCCATACTGGCGGAGGTCCATGTAGTTGAGGGTTTCACTCATTGTCGCCTACAGCTGGAGTTGTTGACAATTGATGTTATCACATGGATTCCATATTCTGGGGAGCACTTGGCCATTGGATTTAAGGGCGGGTACCCGACTGGTGTCGAGTACGTGATTTCCACCCGTAGGGTTCCTCTCTTCACATATGGAGGATGGGAGCTCTATTTAGGAGAGCGTGCTATTAGGATCACCACAGAAGAGATCTGTATACCGATCTTGCCTCCTACTAGGCATTATTGGCATGTGTCATAGTCCCTCATCATTGATATCCCATTGTTGGGTGTTGACGATTTTGCATTGTCGGAGGGTCCTTGCATTCAGGATGTATTCCAGCATTGGTGGATCCCTCGTACCATTGGAGCTCAGACCCACTCCACTCAGTTCATGGGGGATATGGTTCCAGGATCCGTGATGATGATGGATTGGCTAGCCTGTGTCCGAGATCCGACTCATGTGACACAGATTGATAGCTTAACCTAGCGACTGGACCGGGCACATTTCTTTATCTGGTATTTGGGTAGAGATCTGGCAGAGGCAAATTCGTTTGATCCTTCCAGCACAGGAGCTGGCGCCTCAGATGACCCATTTGGTTTTGCTGGTACAGATCCTCCTTTGTATAGGCCTGACATCCCTGTTGATAGAGATCCAGTGACTCAGGAGGAGTTACATTAGGTGGACAGGATTGACGATGTAGATATTGACACCATTGTCTTCTTCTGATGTGTATTCTCGTTATCTCTTTTGATAGGCCTCTTGTTAGATATTGGATGGCTATGCCCCATTCTCGCTATATCTTTTGATAGGCCTCTATTAGTAGTAGGGCGTTTGTGCCGCCTTTTCGTGAATTTTTAGCTGTACAGAGATGACGTATATAGATGATGATGTATTTAGGAATGTATGTACTATCTTCTATTCCCTGCATCATATTGCCATCTGTTATTTGTTATGCATGTATCATGTTATGCATATGTATGTATGTCTAGAGATATTCAGCATTGACCCCTGGATGATATTATGATACGGCCCACACAGATGTCTTCTTCGACAGTCAGCCGCATAGATCACACCCCACCAGTATTGGTAGCATCCAGTCTGAGATATTTGTATAATAGTATGTTACCCCCAAATAGGGTGACCGTAGATCAGCTGTTGCAGCATACTATGACCCGTTTAATCTTTCAGGTTCCCACAGGATTTGTAGAGGGCATGCTGGAGCACTAGGTACCGGAGAGGCAGGTTTTTCGGCTTAGGACCCAGGAGTTGACTCCGACTTTGGAGGAATATGCATGTTTGACGATGCTGCCACTTGATAGACCTTGCGTGTATATGGCCATTGGTGACATGAGCCAACAGTTCATGACTCTCACCGGGTTGAGGCGGAGAGTTGTGTAGGATGAGATCACATCAGGCCACGTGATATCCCAGCATTTTTTGATTGATAGATTTGGCTATGAGGACAGTTGTGCTCGACATTCTGGGGATTTCACCATACTAGAGGATCAGTGGCATTTGGCCAGAGTAGATGTATTATTGCTGTACGTATTATCATACGTGTGCATGCCATGGTATATGGATGAGTTGGACATCGACGTTATTATGGCAGTAATAGCTCTCAGGGAGGGTCGTACCATTATTTCGATGATCATGGCAGAGACACTGAGGTCGGCCACATTTTACAGGACTTACCCTGCAGGGGTATTCACAGGCAGTTCAGTAATGCTATACGTGTGGTTTATGTCACACCTGAGACCGATTGGCACATTTAGATGACATGGATATTGTTTCACCCATGAGATAGCTATGTCGTATTCCTTCCAGCCTATGGAGTGTACAGATCCTGTATCTTGGTCCGTTTTCCTAGCTGGGATTGGAGATCCGTTTGCTATCTTGTCGTGTACAGGGCTCAGTTCGCCCTACAGTTTCATTACTCATGCTCCGGGCATGGATTATCTCCCTCTGGCTGGTTTGAGGGGCATGACTACCTACCACCCACTGGTCGTGATGTCACAGTTTGACCAGTTCTAGGATTTCTATCTTTTTGATGGGGCGTTAGGTCAACGCTTAGCTTCTCTCCACTTATCAGCAGAGGACCGATCCCGTGTGTATGCTTGTTGGGATCAGCGTGAGATAGCTACTTTTTCTGTTAGCCATCCGAGTTATTCGCTAGAGTATTCTACATAGGTAGAGACAGAGACTTCATCAGTTGCAGTAGTATCCACAGTGCGGGTAGTGATTCAGATGGTGGAGAGCCCATGGAGGACATTGATTCCCACACCGAGGATGAGCCATTTACTGGGTTGCCAGCAGCTCTCTTATATTCTCCCAGTACTAGTACTATTGTGATCCAGCATTCGGCATAGTTCTTTAAGTAGAGTCTTCATTTGATGACCTTTGAGAGAGATCAGGCTAGAGCCCTGATGTTGACAGCTCTTGATGGGAGAGATGCAGCTCTGTTAGAGAGACACGAGGCATTAGCTCGGAGAGATGCCACTGTTATTGAGCGGGATGAGGCCAGATCAGCCAGAGATGCAGTAATAGTTGAGCGGGATAGCGCCATATCTGCCCGAGATGTAGCCGTCACAGATAGTACCACAGTGAGATCCCTGACCACTGGTATGCTTGTCGAGATGAGTGTGTACATTGATGAGCATCGTGTCACCATGTAGATGGCCTTGAACTTGCTAGTTCGTGTGGATATCCTTGTACAGGAAACCACAGCGTTACCTCCTTCTTCGGAGAGAGATGCTATGTTAAATCTGCTAGCCCGCATGCATACCGATCGGTAGATAGCCTTGTATTTTCCTGCACAAACTGGCTTAGCCATTTTGTCATGTACAGTTTATATTGTGTATATCAAACAGTATTATATATAGCAGGGAAATATATTTTTGATCACTTCCCTTTTAGATATGCCTGAATACTTGCTTGATATTTGCCTGCTTCTTCAGGGCTTGTGATCTTGATGTATTCTGAATTCCTCATTGCTAGATGGACATTGAGTTATCCCTGGACAGTTCATAATGGATCATTGATATGTGTGTTCCCTACCATCTTTGGTGTCTTGGGACTGGTTTCTATATGGAAATGTGGAGAGGAATATGGCTTTCCTCTCTGAGATTGACCACACCACAGATGGTCGCCAGTACTCCTATTTAGGAGGAGCCTAGTTAATTCCATCTCTTATGGATTGGTGTTGCTCTTCAAGGAATAACCGCAGCTTAGATGGTCATCGAGTCTGCCGTTTAGATGGGGAGGTCAGGTAATTCCATCCATTTGGTCTGAAGCCAAATGAAATATGGTGGATTGAAATTTGATCCCAGTACCGTTGACAAGTATTTGTGTTTTAGTAGGGGGTTAGACCGAACCATAAATGGTTGCCTACGTACTCTAGTTGAAGAGGAGATTAGGTCTGCGTAGTTCGAACCTGGTGTAAGAGGTTCAACGTTGTATGTGGCAGAAAGGGTGTAGGAATATTTTTGTTGTTTTTATTTTTGAAAGGAGAAGGGAGTAGAAATGTTTTTGTTGTTTTTGTTTTATTGCGATCAGGCCATATAAAATGGTTGCCTACGTACTCCCGTATATCAAGGAGATCAGGTCAATATAGTTCGCCCCTCAAGACGATTTGTAGCTAACGAAAAGTTTGATCCTATGTGGATGACAAACTGCGGTGGGGAAGAAAGTTTAATCCTAAGTTTAGGATAAAGTATAGGTGTGAAAAGTTTGATCCCATGTTTAGGGACAAACTGCAAGTGTGAAAGGTTCAATCCCTAGTGGGATAACCAAAGTTGAGTAAGGGTTAAAAAATCGAGTGAAGAGGAAAGGATCTGATGATCCGAAAACTAGGCTGTTGGCTTGAAAAGTGTATTTCCCTTAAGGGCGCAGTGTGGAAAAAGAGTTGTATGTAGTGAAGGGTTAAAGAACCGGAATGACTGGTGATCTGATGATCCAACACCAGGATGTTTGTTTGATGGTAACTTCAGACATAGTACCGTTTCACAGTGTCCGAGTTGATAAGCTGTGGAAATTCATCGCCGTCCATTTTCTGCAATCTGAGAGCACCTCCTGTCAATACCTCCTTAACGATAAACGGGCCTTCCCAGTTAGGAGTGAATTTTCCCTTAGACTGATCTTGGTTGTCGATGATCTTCTTCGAAACCAAGTCATGTTGTTTAAACTGCCGTAGTCGGACTTTTCTGTTGTAGGATCAGGCGATCCTTTGTTAATATAACTGACCATGGAAGATAGCCGCGGTTCGCCTTTCGTCTATTAGAGACAATTGGTGATTCTTATCTTGTACCCATTGGTCTTCATCCAGCTAAGCGTCTATTAACACTCTGAGGGATTCAATTTCTACTTCTATGGGGACTACTGCTTCCATTCCATAGATTAATGCGTAGGGGGTTGCCCCAGTTGAAGTGCACATTGATGTTCTATAGGCTAACAGAGTAAGAGGCAATAAGTCAGGCCAGTCTTTGTGATTGGCGGACATCTTTTGCATAATTTTCTTGATATTTTTGTTAGCCGCTTCAATAGCACCATTCATCTTTGAACAGTAGATGACGGAGTTAAGATGTTTGATGTGGAATTTGTTGCATAACTCCTCCATCATTTTGTTGTTGAGATTTTTAGCATTGTCTGATACAATTACCTCTGGTTGTCTATATCGATAAATGACGTTGTTTCTAATGAAAGCAATGATGACTTCTTTGGTAACCCTGGGGAAGGAGGCTGATTCTACCCACTTGGTGAAGTAGTCAATCATGGTGAAGATAAAGCGATGTCCATTACTGGCTTTGGGCTCAATGGGCCCGATCACGTCCATTTCCCACATTGAGAAGGGTCAAGGCGAACTCATATTGTGGAGTTCCCGTGGAGGGGCATGGATAGCATTTCCATTAATTTGGCATTGATAACATCTCCTGACGTGGTCATTGCAGTCAGCTTTGAGAGAGAGCCAGTAATGTCCCGTTTTAAGGATCTTCTTTAAAAGTAAAGGGTCGTATATATGTGGGCCACGGACTCCACCATAGACCTCATCCATGAGTCTTTGAGCTTGATCCTTGTCCAGGCATCTGAGGAGACCTAGTCCTGCATCTCTCTTGTAGAGTGCATCTCCGCTCAGGTAGAATTTCATATCAAGTCGATGAATCCGCCTTTGTTCAATCAGGTTCGCCTCAGTGGGTGTAGATCCATCTTACAAGTACTCCTTGATATGCTGATACCAAGGTTGTTAGATGGGACATAGTTCATCCGATACTTCTCCAACATAGTTCCCATAGGCTAGTGCCTTTTGTAGGGCAAATGTGACGCTTGGCATGTGTTCCTTATTAGTTAGATGAATCAAGGAGGCCAAAGTTGCTAACACGTCTGCGAAGTTATTCCTATTATGAGGAATGTGTAGAAAGGAGATCTCTTCGAACTCCTAAGCCATCTGTAAAACTTGCCGATGGTAAGGCAGCAAATATAGCTCTTTGGTTTGATAGATTCCCGTGGATTGTTTGACTACCAACTCTGAATACCCAAAGACAGTTAACCACCTGATGCCCATTGAACGAGCAAGTTTTAGCCCTATGATACAACCTTCATACTCAGCTGTGTTGTTGGTGCTGCCAAACTATAATTTGACGGCGACGGGATACCGCTCCCCCGTACCTGATACTAGAACTGCTCCAGCTCCAGAACCTTCCATATTAATAGCTCCATCAAAATACGTGTTCCATGTTTGGCGTGTATCGTACTGATGGTGTTGTTAAATTATCATTACCCCTTCATCGGGGAAGTATGTTTCCAAGGGTTTGAAATCCCCTGAAGGTGCGGTGGCCAATTGATCCATGATTCCTTGACCTTTAATGGACTTCTACATCACGTAAACAATGTCAAATTATTGCAGAATCAACTGCCATTTGGACAGTCGACAATTCAGTATGGGCTTGCTTAACACATACTTGAGAGGATCCACGTGGGAGATGAGATGGGTTGTGTGCCCATGGAGGTAATGTTGTAACCTCATGGTAGCCCATGCTAAAGCACAACAAGTCTTCTCAATCATAGTGTACTTGTGTTCACTGCTGCTGAATCTTTTGCTGAGGTAATAGATAGCTCGTTCTCGGCCTCTATCGTCTTTCTGACCTAGCATGTAGCCCATAGCATTGTCACTTATGGACAGATACATGAACAGGGGAACATCATTTCTGGATGGTACCAAGATAGGAGCTTTGATTAGCTGCTCTTTGATTGTAAGGAAGGCCTTTTGGCACTCATTATTCCATTTCATGGAGGAGTTCTTCCTTAACAGCTTGAAGATAGGTTCACAGGTTGCTATGAGTTGAGAAATGAACCTACTAACGAAGTTGACTCTTCCCAAAAATCCCCGCACTTCCTTCTCTATCTGAGGAATGGGCATTTCTGTGATGGCCTGGATTTTGGTGGGATCCAGCTAAATCCCTTTGTGGCTGACTAGGAATCTTAGCAACTTGCCTGATTTAACGCCAAAGCCGCACTTGGATGGATTCAACTTCAAATTGTACTTACGCAACCTATTGAAAAGCTTTCTAAGATGGTCTAGGTGGTCTTCCTCCCTTCGGGATTTGATAATAATGTAATCCACATAGATCTCTATCTCTTTGTGCATTAAGTGATGAAAAAGAGCCATCATGGCTCATTGATAGGTAGCTCCAGCATTGATGAGGCCAAAAGACAATCGTTTGTAATAAAAGGTTCCCCAAGGCATTATGAAAGTAGTTTTCTCACGATCCTCTTCAGCAACCATGATCTGATGGTACCCCGCAAAGTAATCAGCAAAGGAGTACATGTCGTACTAAGCAGTATTGTCAATAAGTGTGACGCCCCCAGAATAGGTATACAACACCCATTCTGAGTCGCCAAATACATGGTACAGAAAGCAAACTACAACTTCAATAATACAATTGTCGTGCAAAATACGACAACACATACTGTGAGTTTAAATACAAATATTGTCTTCTAGACAATATCCACACTCAAATAAATCCTCATTACAATTATTCAAACACTATTTTACAGAAATAGTGAGGACTGCTAATACATCTTTCTAGAACCATCACTCCATACCCCGACTAGATCCTGCTATGTTCTCACCTCCTGAGAAGAAAAATGGAACAAAAAGGAAAAGGGTGAGCTCAACTAGCCCAGTAAAGAATATTATGACTAAGATAATATACAACAAATTATCGTTAGTCTTCAACAGGGAAAAATCTGATAAAATATAATCGACAACAAGTTTTAGATCAACAACTGCAGCGGAAACAACAAACCATTAGAAGAGTCAAGTAGAGAAAGAATTCTACTATCTTCTAAGATTTAAAAGTCCATCATCAATATTTTATCCCTGTAACATCAATTAATAATCATCTTTAACCAAATATTCATCTTTGCACTACAGGCCAAAGATATTCATTTGTATCATCAGTCGGTCATGTTCATCTCAACACCTGTTCATCTTTGCACTACAGGCCAAAGATATTCATCAAGTAATCATACATCTTTGCACTACAGGCCAAAGATATTCATTAATATCATCATTTAGGACTGAGGATGATGAAAAATATCTTAAAGAGAACGAATCCAATGAGACAGAAGGATAAATAGTAGGGATTCGTATAACAGTTTATCCAAGATCAATAATACTTCATAATAATCAATTGTGAAGCAGAATTCAAAAATAAAGATCAAAACATGGATACAATCAAAGATAGTAACCATAATAGACATCTTAGATAAAAAGGGAAAATTTTATTTTTCGGTGAATAGTGCCGTATTCGTGAATAGTGCCGTATACGTGAATAGTGCCGTATACGTGAATAGTAACCCCCGACACAAAAAGTTCCAAATTTGATAAAAACTCATATCAATATTTCAGCATAATGATATTGAAGAAAATAATATCATTTAAGAAGAAAATAATATCCCTTACCTCAAAATATCAGTACTTCTGGTCGGAATACCGGTGTAAGGCTGAAAGAAACTTGCTCTGATGAATAGAAACTCTCAAAGTATCTAAATACTCACAAAATACACTCAATAATCTAGAGAGAGAAAGAGAGAAAACTTGTTTCTGGTGTGATTTTCAATTCTAACTTAGCCCTCTATTTATAGGAAAATTTTGGTAGGTTTGACCTGCAACCTGATGGCTTTACCTGCTACTATTCCCACCTACCACATTTGAAATATAATTCAGCACATTTCTTCACCAACCACAAGTGGGGCCCACCAATTCTAGAATTTTCCACCAAAATGATAAACTCCGAAAATTCAACAATTTCTGAACCAGTCATCATGTAAAATTCGTAATAAATCATACGTTCATTTTTAACGGTTCAAAATTTGTGGACATATACTCAACTTATATATGTATAACATATCCAAAAATTACCACGATCCAACGGTCGGATTAAAAATTATAACACCCGCAATATTTCTCAAAAACCCTGATTTGATTTTTTTAATACCTCCATTCCGATAAAAATACTGATAAAACACCTCAACATTAACTCCTTCATTTTTAACCACAAAAATATATCCCTCATTTATATCCACATAAAATAAATATTTCTTATCATATGAATCAATAATTAATTATTCACAAATAATATTACAGAATCACATTTATGACAACCAGGCCGTTCCCAGGAAAGAGGGGGCTTTCCAATAAGGATTTCTCCTTACTGGCGCGCAATTAGATGACCAAACCTCTCCTTAGACAGAACTTTCTAGACATTGCCAATAATGTTATCTAATAATATTATTCAAATAATATGAATTATTGATCTGATAAATGAAAATACTGTGCAGCAACAATTATTGAAACAACAATAATATAAAATATCAACACAGCAATTATTGAATCAATAAAATAAAATATTGAATAATAACTACTGTAACAATTATTGAGTAGTGCCTTCTTACGTAAGAATCAATAATTGGTGCAATACCGTGTGCTACTGTATTTTAACCACCGGGTATTCCAACAGTATTAACGGTAACAACTACGCCATTATTTATAAACAACTTATACTTGTCGTTTTCTTCATCCAATCGCTTTCCGTTATGGGGCCCACACAAGGCTGCGTCGTCGTACGAATATTCCCCGACAGCAAGAATATTCCACGACCAACCGAATATTCACCGACCAAAAATAAATATTTTATAACCACTTGCTTATTTTGTAAAATTTGCACATTTCACCCATAACCAAAGTATTATATCAAATTAACCCCTTATTATTCACAATAATATTTAGAGAAAATTTGATTTTATTCATTAATAAGTTGGGGTCTTACAATAAGAATGTGGATAAATGGCATGGGAAAGCTATCTTTAAGGCAAGCTTTATTCAGATCCCGATAATTCATGTAAACTCGCACCTTTCCTCCAGGCTTAGGCACGGGAATTATGTTGGATATCCATTCGGGATATGTGGACACCATGATAATACCAGCTTGAAATTGTTTCACAATTTCTTCTTTCACCTTTAAACTCCACTCAGGTTTCAATCGCCTGAGCTTCTGCTTGAATGACTTGAATCCCTCTTTAATAGGAAGGCGATAAAGGACAATGTCAGTGGACAAACCCACCATATCTTCATGAGACCATGTAAACACATCCTGGAGTTGGGTTAGTTGTGTAACCTTGTCATTCCTTTAGTTTGGGGTAAGGTCTGAACCAATCTGGATTAACCTAGGGTTTTCTAAGGTTCCGAGATTGAAGGAGGTGGTTTGATCAAGGTTGGGTTTAGGTTTTTCTGTGACCCATTCTTTGATCTCCGAAGGTACCTCAATGTCCTCTTGAATTTCCATCAAGTCTGAGTCCAACTTTTCATTAAAGTTACAATCCATGTGGAGAAAAGGCATCTTATCAGCAAGTACAGGCACACCTAAATTCAGAGTCCTGAAACAAAATATGCTTTCACTTAATATATATGAAACTATTTAATCATACAAAGTGTTAGCATGTACGGACAAAACAACTGCTAATACTGTACAGAAAAGTAAGCAGATATGATATCTACAGGGTAGAAAGAAGTCCTGCCCGTTTTACCCTTGTCGACCAATGCAAGGAGTGCTGCTCCAATTGGCAAGGGCAAAGTTCTGGTGGACCGTAGTGATGGAGGGGTTGTCATCGTCCTCCTTCTCCCGAATGATGACCATTACGTCTGGGCAATCATCGTCTGGGGTATATATGTTTGTATGTTCGTCATGGACAATGATGCGTATGCCTGACATCATTCGGACGATGTCTTGTTTAATTTTTCGTTCCTCTTCTTCCACCTTGGGATCTAGAACAAAGACTTTATTCTCCTTTATCGGTATCGGTTTGGGAAATAACATAGCCATTACATTGGTTGGCACCTTTACCGGATGTTGTGTGGACTCTGGATTTACAGGTGGAGATAATCGTCGTGTGGCTGAAGCTGAAGGAATCTGCTTATGCTTATGCGGATTCCTGTAATTGGAACTGACATAATAGCCTAGTCCGGCTGTCCCAGTTTGACTGGACAGTTGAATCGGGTGCTTAATACCCTAATTATTTTTACCCAGCCCTTGTCCTGGCTAGTGTCCCAATGACATCATTTCTTGAGTAGCTGTCATCACTTCGGCAGAAATCTTGGGTACGGGAAATGGCGTCCCAATGGAATGGTATTGAGTGTTGCTTACTTCCAAAGCATGAAAACTGACCGACTCAACATAAGAATTAAAACTGATGAGTGGCATGTCACCCTGTTGAGGACATTCCGATTCAGCGTTGATTATGATTAGGCTATTGTTGATAATGTATTTAAGTTGTTGATGAAGAGTGGAAGGGACTGCCCCGGTCATGTGGATCCACAGTCTCCCCAAAAGCAGGTTGTATTCTATATATATTTTGAGCACATGAAAAGATACACAGAATGTATGGGGACCAATTTCAATTGCCAGCTCAATCTCTCCGACTGAATTCCAGCGGGATCCATCAAAAGCTTTGATAATCGTATGGCTACTTCAGATTCACTTGAGATTGACATTCATCTTCAGTAACGTAGCATAAGGACAAATATTTAGAGACGAACCTCCATCTACCAAGACTCCAGCTAACATGTATCCGGAGGAAAAAACCGCAATGTGTAACGGCTTGCAATGACCGATCCCTTAGGGCGGTATGTCATCATCAGTGAAAGATATCACATTATTGTTGAAAATGTGATCGACCAGATATTGAAATTTTTCCACATCCACTGATTTCGGCAAGTATGCTTCTTCTAAAATCTTCATTAGAATCTTCCTGTGATCCTCAGAAGTTAAAACCAAGTCCAGTATTGAAATTTGATGTGGAGCTTCTCTTAAGCTTAAAACCACATTGGCTTCATTATGACCCATAGCTCGGAGGAATTTTTCAATCTTCTCCATGGAAATTTTCCCCTTTTATTTGATGGTATGCTTCATCACCCGTTGGGAAAGACACATTGGATTTTCCTTTGACACTACAGCAGTGGTATGAGAGGTGGATCCTTCAGCTTTTTCATAATTCCAGGGGACTTTTTATAAGCTGATAATAGGATATTGTGGTTTGAATGGCAAGGTGATTGGCTCTGGCGCAGCCACTTTCAAAGGATTGTTAACTCCTTTAAGTTGAATTGTGAATGGTTTAACAGTCTCATCAGCCTCAATGGATATAACTACCACCAATCCCTTCTATTTAGGAGGACAAGTATTTTCACTATCAAATAGCACGGTATCGTTGTCTGCCAGTTGCAGGACACTGCTATCAATTAGATTCTGAATAAAGTGGCAGAGTGCCCAGCATTCTTCTGTGCTGTGACTGCGAGAATGGGAGTGATGCTGACATACTCCATCAGAATTGAATCGTCCTAAACGGGGATTAGCTGGAGGTAGAAGGGATGTTATTCTTCCTTCGTTGATTAGCATCTAAAGTATCTCTTCCATAGGTTAGCCCAGGTATGTGAATTTCCTTTTATTGGCAAAATCCCGATGGGCTTTGGCAGTTGCTCTCTTTGTCACTTTGTCCTCCAATGTTTCATATTTTGAAGGTGATGAGGGAGTATTCATAACCAAGGGAAAGAGACTAACATGCTCCTGGCTAATTAATTGGCGTGTGACTTGATGCTGATAGGTCACCAGTTCTGTCAATTACTCAATCTGTTTACACAAAGCTTTCATCTTTTGTTCCATCATAAACTAGAACTTTGCATAATCCCATTTGTCAACACCGTCTTTGATGATCTGGGAGGATTCACAGTTAAATTCGAAACTCTGTCCATTGCTCCAATTAATCATGTTGACCTCTTTCTCTTTATGTGGAGGAAGAGGGTTGTCTTGTATGTGAGGTTGATCTGGTTTGGTGACCACGATCTCACCGTTGTCTATTAAATCTTGGATCTTGTGTTTCAAGGCCCAACAATCTTGAGTGTCATGTCCAGGTGCCCCAGCATGATAAGCACATTTTTGAGCAGCATTAAAACCCCTCCCATTAGGGTTGACTGGTGGAAGAAGATGCGTAATTTTCTTCTGAGTGGTCAGAAGATTGACAATGTTCTCGAGTGAGTCTCCAAGGGGTGTGAACACTCGAGAGCGTTTGGCTTCTCCACCTTTAGTTAATGGAGGGTTTGAAGACTGTGCTTGAAAAGGAGTGTAATTTCTCCTCTTAATAGGCATATTCTGATTGCCCTTTTGACCTTGGAGTATTATGGAAACATCCCCCTCTTTCTTTTTATGGACCCTCCGGTGGTTGTTTCCATAAGTTTCGGATTGGATGTGCTCAGCAATAGCTTTAAGAGCGGTTAGGTCTTGAATCTTTCCTGACTTCAACCCCATCTCAGCCATCTCTCTATGTTTGATCATTCAGAAAATGGTTTACAATGCCAGTTAAAACACTCTCATAGAAAGGAGCTTCTTGTATGTCGATAATGGTCATAACCATTTCTGACTCTGTCATAGCAGGAATCACTTGAGCAGTAAGGCGCCTCCACCTTTGAGCATACTCTCTGAAAGACTCATTAGACTGTTTCTTGACCTTGGTAATCTGATATAGGTCAGGAGCCATCTGAAATTGGAAGTTATATTGTGTAAGGAAGGCATGAGCTAGCTCTTCCCAGCTATGAATCTTTGAGTTGTCTAATCTGGTATACCACGAACGGGCTTCTCTAGTCAGACTCTTTTGGAACAGCTGCATTTTGAGCTTCTCGTCCTCTACATAAGATCCAAGTTCTCTAATGAACACCTTTAAATGTGTGTAAGGATCTCCTAACCCATTATATTTTTCGAAATCAGGAGTTTTGAACTTCTCTGGATAATGAACACCAGGGAATATACAAAGGTCAGCATATGAGACACTCCCATGTGCTCCAATTCCTTTGATAGAACGAAGGGTTTCTTCCATTTGAAGGACCTTTTTCTTGATGTCACCGGTGTCTAGATCTCTTTTGAGATGGGTGGTATCATGAATTTTGTTGGTTGTATCCAACTGGAGCGTAGGTACTGTAATGGCTTGATCAGAACCTTGGGTTCCTCCTTGTGTAGAGGATTCAGCATGTATAGGTATCTTCGTACCTTGAGTAGACTGATGTAGTTCTTTAAGCAGAACAGCAAAATCTGTAATTTGTTTACTTAATCCGCCAAATTCTTTGCGAGAAACTGGATTAGATTGGTCAGATGAAGACATGATTAGCTGTAGGCTCGTGGCCTTTTTTGATTTTGACCGGGTAATAGGTCTGAATGCTTCCCTGCGACAAAACTTACATAGTTTAGTATTAGGGATTGTGTAAATGTTTGCATGCTATGTGATGTGTCCGTTTTAGGATTATTATCCTGCAAAACGGATGTTAGCTGTTTGTAATATAGGATAGCATGTTAATTTAAATATGCACATTTTTCTTTATATTTCTCATTACATGGAGATGAATATGGAATGAAATTACAAGTAATTTGAAATGAGAAAGCATGAAGAGACTTTCCTCCGCGTTTGTTTTATTAGAGGTTGGCCTATCTTAGGTTTCTCTCCTGCTTTTTGGCATGAAGGTTCCCAAATCATCGCAATTTACTCAACGGAAAGTTAATCCAGTCTTTCAACTAGAGGTAATTTGGGTGGTGTCTTTCCTGATCCTCGTTGGAATTAGTATTCCTACGAGTCCAGTAATCAAACACCGACAGGATAGCCTCACACAGCATACATTCACATATAACGTGTCTCACCGTTTATGAAAATGATGACATGTGCTAAGCATTAATATCACAGATAGATATAGTGCAGTGCAGTAAAAATTGCATTCGTACACATTCATCATAAATGTAAATGCAACATCCACACACAAGCATATAACAGTTTTGAAAAGCTTGTAATAGCGGCTTAAGTGTGACACCCCCAAATCCCGGTACTTCATTTCCTCAGAATTTGGTGTTCACGTAATCAAAACATTCATTTCTAACTACCCAATTATAATAAAATTGAATAACAAAAACCTGCCCAAACAGGATTAAACTTAAATAAATCTCCCAGATTAACTAACCTTTACAAACAATCATTCATGCGGAAAATTAAAATAAATTTCATTACAATCTTTAAACCAAGTCTGAAAATAAACTATTCAACTATTACAAGTCTTCAGCATTGTTTCGTCTTTCCTTTCCCTTTACTGGTACTAGGTACGTCACCAGTTTCAACCTTAGCTGTAAGAAATTTTACAGGCAAGAGTGAGCAAACAAGGCCCACTTGAAATAACAATAATTAAATCATTAAACTTTTACACCATTTGTCAACATTAAGCTCAGTAGAATTTAACAATATATTCTATTAACTTTTGGAAAGCTTTAACCTTTACTGAGGGTCTAATGACCGCGAATCATGTCCACATTTATAAGTAATTTTTCAACTTAAACTTTAACAGTCATAAGACTATAAGGACTTCACGTACTTAGGGGGATCAACCCTTCGTACAATGTATTGTGCACAATCATTTCAACGCTAAGCGTAACCTCTTATAAAAGAGTTGTTCTTCTCAGTATTTAGAATACAAGTCCGTACCAAAGTGAGTTTGGTTTGGATACATCATGGGGTAATTTAGAATTCAACGGTAATCAACTAAGGTTTAGTTGATTACAAACGACATAACTGTATACTATGGAATAATCATAGTTTAATTGATGTTTATAAATTGACATCATGCTTTAGGGATAATCTAATAGTATACAATTTGAATAATTATAACCTACCTTGCTTGAACAATAATAAGACAAGGTTAAATGAATAATAAACATCCACAACATGTATATAATTGTACATGCTAAACCACAAGTTAAGTACAAGAATAACTTGCTCCAAATAAATTTACACCATTATATGATAATCGAAATTGAAACAATAATTAGTTCAATAACACCAATGATTAGAAAACTTATACAATAAAGAACTTGCTAAATATCAAAAGTTAAGGCTTAGAAACTTGCTCAATGTAAAAGGTAGGTTTAGGAAACTTGCCTTTAGCACAAGCTACACTTTTACCACTTGAATTGATACCCTAAACATATGTCGTATTGACATAATTAGTCCTAACCAACATTGTACATTTATATAAATAATTACATTCATCATATGAGTTGAATTACCCATTCACATAATCAATTATATTTCAAGTAGATAATACCTAATAACATGATATTTCATAGTCTAATAATACTGAAATTATCATTTAACATTATTATAATAAACACATAACATTTATTTTCAAGTTTTGTACATTTAAACAAAACTGTCAGACAGTTCTGCCAAGCCGCGCTGCGGCGTGGTCATGGCGCTGCGGCGCCGAGCTCAAGGCTACAGACTCGCGCTACGACGTGGTCATGGCGCTGCGGCGCCACAAAGGTACTACACGCTCGCGCCGCGGCGCCGCGCTGCAGTCCTCGGCAGACAGCCTCGGCAGCTACATAGAAAAAGCCAAATTGGCCAAAAAGCTCGAATCTAATTGACTGGTTATCATGAAAATTGCATATAGACATCATATAAACATATTGTGAGTACTCCTAACATGTTTCTATCCATCAATTAGCATAAGCATCAATTATACAACACCCAATTTCAATCTTTTTGGCAAAAACTCTATTTTTGATATTTTTCCATGAAAATCAACAGTGTGATTTTGTTATTCAACCAAATCAGAAATTTCAAAGCATCATGATTATGATTCTACATACTCTAGCAATTCTAAAAATCAAATTATCAATACAACAACTAATTAAACCTTAATTTTTATTTCAACTAAAGCCATATTCGTACATAAAAACTCTCTGTAAAATATTTTCTTCATAAATTACATACATACATGAATTAAATTCTCTATGATCATACACAACTCATGAAACACATATATAATCGATAATCATACAAAGTTATAATCATAACAACAAAATTTCTTTTATAAAATTTTCACAGAGACTTTTTGGGAAGAAGAAAAATAGAGTTTACAAAAGAAGAAGATGGCTCCTACCTTGGATTATGAAGATAATATTACTATCCCTTTTTCTCCAAATCTTTTCTCCAAAACCTGTAAAATTCTCTCAATTCTCTCAAGTTTTCTCTCTGTATTTTTCTTCTTCTTCTTTTTCTTCAACTGAGCCTTCTTCTCTTCCTAACTCTAACTACGTAATAAAATATAACGTATATCATATAATATCTATTAATGATATAATATAAATATAGATATAATTATATCAGTTATATTTTGTTTGAAATTTAAAAGCCATAAGGCTTGTTTGGCTAAGCTAATAAAAATAACCATTTAATCCTTACACCTTGTTTGGTAAATTGAATTAAAATATAATAGATTAATCCTTATACCTTGTTTGCTAAAATCCTAATAGATTAAAGACTTATTATGCATTAAGCCTTGTTTGACAAGACTAAATTAAACCATTTTTAATTTATTTTAATAACTCCTTTATAAAAAGGTTATTAGTCACACCTTTATTAAATTAATAAATCAATTAAACATTAATCTATTAATTTACTTTAACACATAAACAATTATAATTCTTTTTACAATTATAATTTCATTTAATCAACTAGCATTTCAAACTACAATTTCTCATTTAAATATTATTATTTATTTAAAATCATTATAAGCTCTCTAGCTTATTAAATTAAACTCCATTATTGTAAAATCTCATAATAATTAATTTATTTAGCTCCTTAATTATTTACTCAACAAATAATTAATTAAATCACATCAACTCAAATTGCCATATAATTCAATAAATATTTAATATTGCCAATAAATATTTAATATTTAATATTTAATTATTTATTCAACAAATAATTAAATAAACCACATCACTCAATTGAACAATTACTTATTCAACAATAACATATCCATTAAATACTTAAATAAATCAATAAATATTTAATATCACGCTTTAAAATTATGGAATGTTACATCATTCCCTCCTTACAAGGATTCTGTCCTCAGAATCACAATTCAAACAAATCATTCGTTACATTCTTCCCTACTTACAAAGATTTTGTCCCCAGAATCGAAGACACAGATTAAACAAATAACTCAGGGTATTCCTTCAACATTTTCTCTTCGAGTTCCCACGTAGCTTCTTCAGCGTTGTGGTTTCTCCATATCACCTTCACAAAAGGTATCACTTTATTCCTGAGCACTTGTTCTTTCCTGTCGACTATCTGGGTAGGGACCTCTTCATAAGTCAAATCTTTTTCGAACTGCAAAGGTTCATACTCGATCACATGCTTGTAGTCGGGTTTATATGGTCGTAACACCGAAATGTGAAAAACATTATGAATATTTTCCAACCCTGGAGGTAGAGCTACCTCGTAAGCCACTTCTCCCACTCTTCGCAGCACTTCAAAGGGTCCAATAAACCTCGGGCTTAGCTTTTCTTTTTACCGAAACGAATTTTCCCCTTCCAGGGAGAAACTTTTAAGAATACAAAAGTTCCTACATCAAATGTACGATCTTGTCTGTGTTGATCAGCATACTTTTTCTGTCTGTCTTGAGCTGTGACCAGTCTTGTCCTGATGAGTTTGACAACATCAGCAGTTTGTTGTACCAGTTCTGGTCCTAACAGTTGGCGTTCACCGACTTCATCCCAACACAGTGGGGTTCTGCACTTTCTGCCGTACAATGCCTCGTAAGGTGGCATGCCGATGCTCGCGTGATAACTGTTGTTTTAAGAAAATTCCACCAATGGTAGTTGATCTTCCCAGCTTCCTTTAAAGTCCATGACACATGCTCTCAGCATATCTTCCAATGTCTGAATTGTTCATTCGCTTTGGCCATCTGTTTGTGGATGATAAGCCGTACCCATTCGCAACTGTGTTCCCATACATTCTTGTAGTCTCTTCCAAAAATTCGATGTAAACCGCGGATCTCTATCAGACACAATTGATACTAGCACTCCGTGCCTCGAAACGATCTCCTTAATGTACAATCTTACCAACTGATCAAAATTGAATCTAATCTTTATTGGTAAAAAGTGCGCTGATTTCGTCAGTCTGTCCACTATTACCCAAATCGCATCGCATCCTCTCTGAGTAGTTGGAAGACCCACCACAAAATCCATTGTGATGTGTTTCCACTTCCATTCTGGTATTTCTAACGGTTGGAGTAATCCGCTGGGTCTTTGATGTTCGGCTTTTACTCTCTGACATGTCAAGCATTTCGCTACGCATTCAGCAACATCTCTTTTCATATTTGGCCACCAAAAATGTCAGCGCAAATCCTGATACATTTTCGTGCTTCCTGGATGAATTGAATACTTTGAGCTATGAGCTTCAGTCAGAATTTCTTCTTTCAGCTCTAGCACTGCTGGAACCCAAATTCGTCCATCGAACCGTAGTAAACCTTCGGTATCGACCTTGTATTTTATATCTTCGCCTTCACCCAAATTCTCTTTGATTTTTCCACACTCTCCATCTTGTAATTGAGCAATTTTCACTTTGTTCACTAAAGTTAGATCAGCTTCTATCTGGAATAGTTGTTCGTCAGATTCATTTGGAAATTTGATTTCCAACTCCAATTTTGTCATTGCTGAAATGAGCTCCTTTTGAGTTGTTATCAGCATCAACTTCTCCCGACCTTTCCTGCTTAAAGCATCTGCAACTACATTCGCTTTACCCGGATGATAAAAGATCTCACAATCGTAATCTTTTATTAATTCCATCCACCTTCTTTGACTCATGTTCAAATCCTTCTGAGTGAAAATATACTTCAGACTTTTGTGGTCTGTGTAGATCTCACATTTCTCTCCATAAAGATAGTGTCTCCATATTTTTAGAGCAAACACCACTACAGCCAATTCCAAATCATGAGTCGGATACCCCTTCTCATAATCCTTCAATTGTCTTGATGCATAGGCAATAACTTTGCCGTTCTGCATAAGAACACAACCAAACCCTTTATGTGAGGCATCACTATATACCACAAAATTTCCTGTATTATCTGGAAAAGTCAATACAGGTGTCATACTTAACTTCTTCTTCAAATCTTGGAAACTCTCTTCGTACTTCTCCGTCCAAACGAATTTTACAATTTTTCTTGTCAAATTTGTTAGCGGAGTGGCTATCTTAGAAAAATCTTGAATAAATCTTCTATAATAACCAGCCAGTCCCAAGAAACTCCTCACTTCCGACGGTGTTTTTGGTTGTTCCCAATTGATTACTGCTTCCACTTTCGACGGATCCACTGAGATCCCATCTTTGTCAATTACATGCCCCAAAAATTGTACACGGTCGAGCCAAAATTCGCATTTAGAGAACTTCGCGTACAGTTTTTCCTTTCTTAGTATCTCCAATGTCAGACGTAAGTGTTCCACGTGTTCTTCTTGAGTTTTGGAATACACTAGAATGTCATCAATGAATACCACTACAAACTTGTCTAGGAATGGTTTAAACACCCTGTTCATCAAATCCATGAACGCAGCAGGTGCATTGGTTAAACCAAAAGACATCACCAGAAACTCGTAATGTCCATACCGAGTTCTGAATGCCGTTCGTGGTATATCCTCCTTTCTTACCTTCAATTAGTGATAACCACTTCTCAAATCTATTTTCGAAAAGTACTTAGCACCCTTCAGTTGATCAAACAAGTCATCTATTCTTGGCAACGGGTATTTGTTTTTAATAGTGACTTTGTTTAACTCCCTATAATCAATGCAAAGACGCATTGACCCGTCCTTCTTCTTCACAAATAAAACTGGCGCTCCCCACGGCGATACGCTTGGTTGAATATATTTCTTGTCCAGCAGCTCTTGCAACTGAACCATTAGTTCCTTCATTTCAACCGGAGCCATTCTGTACGGGGCCTTCGATATCGGTGCTGTTCCCGGTACTAAGTCGATCACGAACTCAATTTCTCTGTCAGGCGGAAGTCCTGGCAAATCTTCTGGAAAAACGTCTTCGAATTCCCTCACTACTGGTATTTCTTCCAGCTTTACCCCCTTCTTTTGAGTATCGACTATGTAAGCTAAATAGCCCACACAACCTTGACTCAACAATTTCTTGGCCTGCATAGTCGTCAGACATTTTATTTGTCTAGGCGACTTGCTACCATAAAATACTACCTTTGACGGAGTCATAAGGTTTACACACTTCTTTTGGCAGTCAATTACCGCTCCGCATTTGAACAACCAATCCATTCCCAAAATTACATCAAATTCCCCCAGTCTAATCGGAATCAAATCTACCAACAAGACATTCTCCTTAATGTTCACCCTACAGTTCTTATATACGAATCTAACAGGGATTATTTCCTTATTCGCAATTTCTATGTTCAAAGGAAAATTCAGTTCTTCCCTAGGCAATTCTAACCTCTTAGCAAATTCATCAGATATAAACGATCAAGTAGCACCCGAATCAAATAATACATATGCATCAATATCATTGATTGGGATAATACCTGAAACTACATCCTTTGATTGCACAACATCTTGCACAGTCATGTTAAAGGTTCTGGCTGTGGGTTTGATTGATGCTGCAGGTCCTGTAATAGCCCACGCACCTCCATTATTATCTCCTTTGCTTCTGGTTGTCACTCCCTCCTTCTTCTTACGACATTCACGAGCAAAGTGATCCTTGGATCCGCACGTGAAGCACACATTCTTCTTTGATTGAGTGCAATTTGGGGCTATGTGACCCTCCTGGCCACAATTGTAGCAAACTCGTTTTCCCATCAAGCACGCACCCTTGTGAAACTTTCCACATGTCGCACATGCTTCAAACTTTTTGTTCTGCTGGTTACCTTGCTGGTTTCCAGTACCCATACTCCCATTCCACTTCCTCTTGTTGTTGTTGTTGTTGTTATTGTTGTTGTTTCCACTGCCACTACCACCATTCTTCACCTCATTCTCATTCTTCTTCTTCTTTTGTTCCTGGTTAAATTTTGTCACCGCCTCGCCTCCACCTTCAGCGAGTACTACTTTCTCCATCACTGCTGCAAACGTCTTCAATTGGAACAGGGAAACCCTACTGTACAACCATGGCTTCAGTCCCTGTTCAAACCTCTTTGCCTTATGCTCATATGTGCTAACCTGATATGGCGCAAACCTCACCAATTCATTGAATTTTGCGGCATACTCAGATACCGTCATCGTCCCTTGCTTCAGTTCTAGAAACTGTACTTCCAGCTGACTCTTCGAACTCTCCGAGAAATAGGTCTCGAAAAACAACTCCTTGAACCTATCCCAAGTCATCACTCCTGGCCCTTCACGAGTTTTATTAGCCTGCCACCAATAACTAGCTTCTGCTTTCAACATGAACGTTGCGAAAGCAGTCTTCTGATCATCCCCTATCCTAGCGACATCGAACACCTTCTCTATCTCCATAATCCAGGTTTGTGCTTCGACTGGATTCATGGACCCACGGAATTCAGGTGGTCCAACCGCCTTAAACTCCTTAAACGTTGTACCTTGGTTTTGAGGTTGATTCTGCAACGCTCCTGTCAGCAGTGTTACTAGTTGTTGAACGGGATTCGCATCAACATTGTCGTTATTGTTAGTTCCTTCAGTGGTTCTTTGTCGTGTTGGCTGACGTCTGGGAGGCATTTTCTGTTAAAATAAAACATCTATTAGACCATTACTCAACTTCTTTAAGTATTTCTAATTAACTTGCCTCTACAAAAGAAATACACACATAGCACATAACACTTTGAACAAAATAATAACATTTATTTATTCATAAACTTTCTGAAAACACAACACAATAGCATCTCTGCTATCTACATTCCTTTCCTGAACTACAAAAGTTTCAGGACAACATCATTATTATCATATCCCATGGTTACTTAACACTAGGGACTTACACATTATTTAATACTTATTACGTACATTACCGACACATTTTCTACGATGATCTATTAAGGTACTTCGTAGCCCTATCACGTTCTTCCTCCATGACTCGAAACATTGTTCTGAAATCTAACACGAATGATGGCAGTGTCTCGAACTGAATCGGATATCCCATGACCCGATCTTGTGCTCGATTAATTGCGGTGTTAAATACTTTATCCATCTCTTCCATCTTCATCCTCTTTTCCTGCGCGTCTCTCGCTGCTCTTCCAGTTCGTTGATAAGCTTCCTCGTATGCATCTTCAGCTCTTGCCCTCTTAGCAGCTTCTTCTCTCAGCTTGCTCTCCAGTTCAGCAACCATCTCGATCAATTGTTCTTTCTCTCCTTCAGTCTGTATTAATTTCTCCTCGGCGTTAGCCAGTCGTTCTTCACGATCCAGGATCTCATCGTCCTTCTGTGTCATTGCAGTCTGTTGTTCAGCTACTATCTCTTCCAATTCCTCAACTGTATCCTGAAGTTCCACGTTGCGGTCATGCACCTCATCGTAAATACGGCATGTTATCGAGTTAAGTGGAATCCTTTCTTCCTCATCCTCCTCATCTGTCTCCACATCATCCTCCTCATCTTCAACTACTGCGACCAACGGGGCTAACTCCCGTGGCAGTAGTTGTTCCCAAACTACCTGAATGTCGCGAGGCTCCTCCTCTATAGGCACTTGAGGTCCCTCCTCCCTAGCCTGACAGGATTCTCCGACATTAGTCATCCTGACAACAAAATTTTAAAGTTTTAGTTATTAATCATTCTACTCGACACTCGCGAGCACATAAGTTATAAACACATAAGCACATAAGTGTTTTATTACTTCTTTCTTGAAACTCGACAAGAGTTATCTCCACTATCTTTTCAAAGGTTACTTCCTAAGGCTTTTTCCCCCACCTAAGGTTCATAACCTAAAGCTTTGATACCAACCTGTGACACCCCCAAATCCCGGTACTTCATTTTCTCAGAATTTGGTGTTCACGTAATCAAAACATTCATTTCTAACTACCCAATTATAATAAAATTGAATAACAAAAACCTGCCTAAACAGGATTAAACTTAAATAAATCTCCCAGGTTAACTAACCTTTACAAACAATCATTCATGCGGAAAATTAAAATAAATTTCATTACAATCTTTAAACCAAGTCTGAAAATAAACTATTCAACTATTATAAGTCTTCAGCATTGTTTCGTCTTTCCTTTCCCTTTACTGGTACTAGGTACGTCACCAGTTTCAACCTTACCTGTAAGAAATTTTACAGGCAAGAGTGAGCAAACAAGGCCCACTTGAAATAACAATAATTAAATCATTAAACTTTTACACCATTTGTCAACATTAAGCTCAATAGAATTTAACAATATATTCTATTAACTTTTGGAAAGCTTTAACCTTTACTGAGGGTCTAATGATCGCGAATCATGTCCACAGTTATAAGTAATTTTTCAACTTAAACTTTAACAGTCATAAGACTATAAGGACTTCACGTACTTAGGGGGATCAACCCTTCGTACAATGTATTGTGCACAATCATTTCAACGCTAAGCATAACCTCTTATAAAAGAGTTGTTCTTCTCAGTATTTAGAATACAAGTCCGTACCAAAGTGAGTTTGGTTTGGATACATCATGGGGTAATTTAGAATTCAATGGTAATCAACTAAGGTTTAGTTGATTACAAACGACATAACTGTATACTATGGAATAATCATAGTTTAATTGATGTTTATAAATTGACATCATGCTTTAGGGATAATCTAATAGCATACAATTTGAATAATTATAACCTACCTTGCTTAAACAATAATAAGACAAGGTTAATTAAATAATAAACATCCACAACATGTATCTAATTGTACATGCTAAACCACAAGTTAAGTACAAGAATAACTTGCTCCAAATAAATTTACACCATTATATGATAATCGAAATTGAAACAATAATTAGTTCAATAACACCAATGATTAGAAAACTTATACAATAAAGAACTTGCTAAATATCAAAAGTTAAGGCTTAGAAACTTGCTCAATGTAAAAGGTAGGTTTAGGAAACTTGCCTTTAGCACAAGCTACACTTTTACCACTTGAATTGATACCCTAAACATATGTCGTATTGACATAATTAGTCCTAACCAACATTGTACATTTATATAAATAATTACATTCATCATATGAGTTGAATTACCCATTCACATAATCAATTATATTTCAAGTAGATAATACCTAATAACATGATATTTCATAGTCTAATAATACTGAAATTATCATTTAACATTATTATAATAAACACATAACATTTATTTTCAAGTTTTGTACATTTAAACAAAACTGTCAGACAGTTCTGCCAAGCCGCGCCGCGGCGCCACAGTTAACACTGTGGCTCGCGCTGCGGCGTGGTCATGGCGCTGCGGCGCCGAGCTCAAGTCTACAGACTCGCGCTGCGACGTGGTCATGGCGCTGCGGCGCCACAAAGGTACTACACGCTTGCGCCGCGGCGCCGCGCTGCAGTCCTCGGCAGACAGCCTCGGCAGCTACATAGAAAAAGCCAAATTGGCCAAAAAGCTCGAATCTAATTGACTGGTTATCATGAAAATTGCATATAGACATCATATAAACATATTGTGAGTACTCCTAACATGTTTCTATCCATCAATTAGCATAAACATCAATTATACAACACCCAATTTCAATCTTTTTGGCAAAAACTCTATTTTTGAAATTTTTCCATGAAAATCAACAGTGTGATTTTGTTATTCAACCAAATCAGAAATTTCAAAGCATCATGATTATGATTCTACATACTCTAGCAATTCTAAAAATCAAATTATCAATACAACAACTAATTAAACCTTAATTTTTATTTTAACTAAAGCCATATTCGTACATAAAAACTCTCTGTAAAATATTTTCTTCATAAATTACATACATACATGAATTAAATTCTCTATGATCATACACAACTCATGAAACACATATATAATCGATAATCATACAAAGTTATAATCATAACAACAAAATTTTTTTTATAAAATTTTCACAGAGACTTTTTGGGAAGAAGAAAAATAGAGTTTACAAAAGAAGAAGATGGCTCCTACCTTGGATTATGAAGATGATAATACTATCCCTTTTTCTCCAAATCTTTTCTCCAAAACCTGTAAAATTCTATCAATTCTCTCAAGTTTTCTCTCTGTATTTTTCTTCTTCTTCTTTTTCTTCAACTGAGCCTTCTTCTCTTCCTAACTCTAACTACGTAATAAAATATAACGTATATCATATAATATCTATTAATGATATAATATAAATATAGATATAATTATATCAGTTATATTTTGTTTGAAATTTAAAAGTCATAAGGCTTGTTTGGCTAAGCTAATAAAAATAACCATTTAATCCTTACACCTTGTTTGGTAAATTGAATTAAAATATAATAGATTAATCCTTATACCTTGTTTGCTAAAATCCTAATAGATTAAAGACTTATTATGCATTAAGCCTTGTTTGACAAGACTAAATTAAACCATTTTTAATTTATTTTAATAACTCCTTTATAGCAAGGTTATTAGTCACACCTTTATGAAATTAATAAATCAATTAAACATTAATCTATTAAATTACTTTAACACATAAACAATTATAATTCTTTTTACAATTATAATTTTATTTAATCAACTAGAATTTCAAACTACAATTTCTCATTTAAATATTATTATTTATTTAAAATCATTATAAGCTCTCTAGCTTATTAAAATAAACTCCATTATTGTAAAATCTCATAATAATTAATTTATTTAGCTCCTTAATTATTTACTCAATAAATAATTAATTAAATCACATCAACTCAAATTGCCGTATAATTCAATAAATATTTAATATTGCCAATAAATATTTAATATTTAATATTTAATTATTTATTCAACAAATAATTAAATAAAACACATCACTCAATTGAACAATTACTTATTCAACAATAACATATCCATTAAATACTTAAATAAATCAATAAATATTTAATATCACGCTTTAAAATTATGGAATGTTACATTAAGTCCTCTTATTGGTGTCCCCAGCAGAGCCGCCACCTGTCGACGTCGGGATTTTTACTTGTCCCTTTTCTAGTCTTGTTCTTTTGTGTTCTCATTTTAGGTGAGATTTGTTTGAAAAAACAAGCGAAAAAGGTCCGACATGTGTAATGTCGACGATGGACTGTTAAAAGTCGCCAATTGGTTTTTTAACTGGTTGTACCAACACAACTGAGAAAAGGTTTGCACATTGACCCAGTGATGTGACACTGCTAAACGGGTCTGTGAAACCGAGATTTATTAAGGTCCGGGGACTTGCTTATGCGGAGGGAAGGTGTTAGGCACCCCCGACATTCGTGTTGCCATGGTGACCGCCACTTTTCAAGAAACTGTTATATGAATGTGTGCGTGTGTGGGTCAATGTGCTATTATTTGAAAGTAGTGCTATGCCTCGTTTGCACCTATATACAAAGGGTTTGAATTTGTGTAAAATTCAGTTTTAAACAAGATATAGCAGTGATGTTTTGTAAAAAGAAATTTTTCAAATCCCGTGCTCAATAATAATTGAGGCCTTTGATACTTCCATTTTATTAAATGTTCGGCTTGATTGTTTTTATTTTCGAGATTCAAAGCATCTTCGAGAAAATAATGTACAAAATAGTGCCAAACTCCTCGTGAGCATGAAAACTATCTGAGGAAATCCAAACATCGTGAATAAATTTACAAACTGCTTACAGTTGAAAATGTCTATCACGGGAACCTAATCTAGATTCAGTAAACTGAATCTGTGATCACATGATTCCTAGGCTCACATGATGCCGCAATTGATATGAACGCAGTAAGTAGTTATATATATAAAAGATGTAAATATATATATATATATATATATATATATATATATATATATATATATATACAAACATGATCAACCACCATGAAGCACCTCCATGGGGGATCAGAAATGTGTATATATATATATATATATATATATATATATATATATATATATATATATATATATAGACATGATCAACCACCACGAAGCACCTCCATGGGGGATCAGAAATGTGTGTATATATATATATATATATATATATATATATATAGACATGATCAACCGCCACGAAGCACCTCCATGGGGGATCAGAAATGTAAAAAAAGATGTAAAAGCGATCAACCGCCCGGAAGAAACTCCAGACGGGACAAAATATACATAAAGCAATAAAAACGGTCAACCGCCATGAAGTAAACTTCAGGCGGGACGAAATGTATATATATATATATATATATATATATATATATATATATATATATATATATATATATATATATATATATATATATATATATATATACGGTAAGGATCAAGAGCACTCTCCTTAAATAGCATTCCGCCTTAAATAGCACTCTGACATCAAAACGACGTAGTTTTGGAGGGACGCGGTGACATTTTTGTAAATACAATGCCACCGCGTATTTACAAAAATGCCACCGCGTCCCTCCAAAACTACGTCGTTTTGATGTCAGAGTGCTATTTAAGGCGGAATGCTATTTAAGGAGAGTGCTCTTGATCCTGACCGTATATATATATATATATATATATATATATATATATATATATATATATATATATATATATACGTAAGCAATTAAACGCTCCAGACATAAGTCTAAGAGCGCATCGAACAGAGTTCAACACACAGTTCATATATATAAGTATATATATATATATATATATATATATATATATATATATATATATATTCACTTATATATATGAACTGTGTGTTGAACTCTGCTCCAGACATAAGTCTAAGCTCATCGAACAGAGTTCAACACACAGTTCATATATATAAGTGAATATATATATATATATATATATATATATATGAAAGCAATTAAACGCTCCAGACATAAGTCTAGGCTCAATCAAGGCATAACTCGATAATGTATATATATATATATATATATATATATATATATATATATATAAACTTAAATGAAACCACGGACCGAAGTCCGGGCATACACACGCAACACGACTCTTAACGTGAAGAATAATGTGTGCAAAGATGAAGAGAAAGGCTTTAAAGTGTGTAAGAAGGCATACAGTGGGCTGCCAAAGAAGACTTCTATAGCTTTAAGTGGATGAACACTCGGCTCTCGCCGGTAAAAAGTAGTTATATATGAGTTTACAAGTGTTTAAAATGAGAAAGCACTCAGTTTAGGGTGTGTACAGAGCAAATTGTACAGGGTTTCCTAGCCTTTTTCTCTTTTAAAATGGACAATCCAAGCCCGCTATTTATAGAGGGGGGCTCTGCAGGTGTACCTGCGGCTAGCCGCAGATGTACCTGCGACTGCCCGGGGAGCCCCGGGCTCCGCGGGTCCAACCGTCACGAAGTACGTGCACGCATGCAACGTGATGTTCGTTCAAACTTTCAGAACTTCAATCCGGGCATCCGACTAAGTTGTATAAGACCTATTTCGGACCGCCGTTGTCGAGAGTTACGCAATGACATGGGATTAGAGGTTGTACAAAGTCAGGAAGATTGGACCATGCCCTCCGGTCTTCAAGCTTCAAATTCTATCCGTTACCCTGCGTAATAGTCACTCGGGATTAGACTTCCTTGGTTCTTGTGCGACATTGATATGTAGAAATGTATATATGAGATGTTGAGACGGCGCGATGTGGCGTCAATGTGGCAAGATGATGACTTTGCCCCTCAACGGGGTTATCTTCGATTTGGGCTGATAAATAGACGTTGCTTAGGGTTATCTCTGAGATTGGACTGCTGCAAGTGTTGAAGGTCCTCAGTGTCATCTCTGAGATATGCCTGTCTTCCCGGGGTTATCTCCGGGTCTTGTACCAAGTACCTCGGTATGAGTGTTGAGTGTTTTGAAGCTACTTGCATGGCTTTGAAACAAGCATTTTGGGGTTATCTCCGGAACTACAACTGCATTCCTTGGGGTTATCTCCAAGGTTGGCGCTACTATTCCCGGTGTCGGGACTGAGACTGAATATCTCGGGGTTATCTTCGGGATAAATCGGTCTTCTCCGGTGGAATTTTTGGTATTAGAACTGCAGGCCTCGGGGTTATCTCTGAGGTTAGAATTGATACTCCCGGTGTGTGTTCCGGGGTTGAGACTGAGCTTTCGGTAGTATTCGGACTGGATATGAGCTTTCTTCCAGGGTTATGTCTGAAAGACGAATTTCCCTCCTGTAATGTCAGTAACAGGTGTGCAGAAAATTTTGAGTGTCTACAATAAGCATACAATAAATTTTGACAATGTCCAATAATCACACATTTCATTCCACTTGGCAATATCAATGTTGTTTGGAGGATTTATCCTAGCATCTTCGGTTGATTGAAAAGTTTTGAATAATTTGTAAAGCTTACACCTCTGCCCTCTATTCCTATCCTTCATTATTCCAAGTGCAACACGCTTCACATGAGTTTTAAAAAGGTCGATATCGAAGCGAGCCTAAAGAAAAAAATAATCCAGCAAAATTAACCAGTTTATAATTATAATTAAAGCAAATATAAATAACCACCAACTTGATAAAATAAATGTAAAATGAATTATTCTAAACTAGAATAATGCATTATGCATGGTTGTTTATTAGTGACAATAATAATAATAATAATAATAAATAATAATAATAATAATAATAATAATAATAATAATAATAATAATAATAATAATAATAATAATAATAATAATAATAATAATAATAATAATGGTTAATTGAGATATGTAGTTAATGTAGGTAATTAATTAATTATTTTAATTTCTGGTGCAGCAAAGATTTTCCAAAAAAAATAAAATAAAATAAAATTAAAGGTAGAAGCCCGCCACGGGCCACGGGCCTTTTTGGCCTAGCCCGCAGTTGGCCCGCCCCGCCCCGCCCCGCCCGTTTGCTAGGTCTAGTAGGATCTATGGGACTTCCTTTACTAGGTGACACATTGATAGCCAACTTCTTTCTTTTTGACTTGGCGAGTTTCTCAAGACCAATACCGCGAGTAGGTCCGCGTATTTTCTTTGCTGAAGATGAAGTTATTCAAAATATTAGATGTCAAAAAGTAAAAGGAACAACAAATTAACAAGAAAACAATAATTATGTATATCATATATATATATATATATATATATATATATATATATAGACACACACACAAAAAATGTGTATAACATGTCAACTAAATAGGCTTACATAAAACTCACATTGTGCAGACCCTTGCTCATCGGACATCGGTGTCGGGCCACATTCTGCTGGTGGGGTAGAGTTTTCACCAACTATAGTGTCGTTAGTACGTTGCATCGAGGTAGAAATGGGAGTACGCATTTCATTCGCATGACCATCATTGTCATTCGGTGAACGTGCAATCATTGAACGTAATTTGCTTGTTCGACCCACAAGTGATGGTTAAGCAGATCGAGTTTGTGATCTTATGATTGGGCTTCTTGGTATCAGCATAATTCGTGATCTTGTGATTGGGCTTCTTGGAGGACTTCATGTCAGGATAATTCTTCTTCTTACACGAGGATTTGAACCTTCAGTTAAGTTAAGTTAAACTTCTTCATTATCCTCAAAGACCTCAACATTTTGCGAGGCTAAATATTTTCTTGTTTGAGCTGCTCCTTTCCTTTTAATTCCAGGGCCAGACATTTTTAAGTACCAATTATGCAAGATGAGTATATTTCTGAAACTACATAATCAGACCAGGTATATATATTAGTAAATAAGACATGTATAGTACTAGAAAGTAATAATTAAGCATGTCGTACATCTCAAAATCATAACTAGGTTCACCATGTATGCCTAAATTCACACAAAGTAAAGGAGCTGATTCATTTTTTCAAGTATATCATCACTAAATAATGAAACCCAAATTAATACAGAAATGAGCAAAAACAGTATGGATTTTTATAACAGTGCATTCAGATTTTAAAGTAATTCAAGTTTCCCCCATTCAAGTAAAGATACACAACCAGCATAAAGTTTCAACTTAAAACCTACAACATATCTTTTATGTCAGGTTCAGGCTATCAGTTAACACATTCAAATTACTAATTCGCAGGAAACTCCAAAAGTGTCGAATATCTAAGTTAATGACAACCACGAAAACAGCGAGGCACTAAATTAGATAAAATGAGTGGAATATTCCACTACTTAATTTTCCTCACAACAACAATAGTTATGTCAAATCAAAAATGGAGTAGCTAAATGGAAATGTAAATCTCTTTTGCATTCAAGAACTATTAATACAGTCAAGAGAGTAAAACCTATGTTTTACCTCCAAAAGCACAGGAAGAGAAGGTACATAAACTCAGATTGGTAGATCTAAAGCGAAACATAAACCATATTCCATACATAATCCATAATCCATATTCAACACAATCACAAATAAATTGATTATAAAAACAAACAACAATATAAATCGAAGTGAATGAGAAGAAAGAGATCTGACCTGCGAAGATACGTCTGTTAATAAAACCCTTGAAGCTAGAGGAGGCCAAATATATTGGAGCGAAATATAATATATCCAAGCGGTAAACAATTTTGGGAGGGAAATATAATATATTGGAGCGAAAATTATAGCGGGAGAAAGTATAATAATAGTGTGTATTAGATTAATTAATATCAGTGTCTCTTAGACTAAATATAAGTAAATGAAAATTTAACACCTTTTTACATGTTTGTAATATTAGAGATGAAAAATAATTTCTTTTCTTTGGACTTGTGATAAACACGATATTTATTAAAAATACATAACAATATTGTTAATTTAATAGATAATTATTATTATTATTATTAGATAATTGGTACTCTCCTTCCTATATTAAACGTCTTAATTTGATTTTGCTATGTGAAATTGACCATTTTTTAAATTAATTATATTTTTTAAAAAATAAAATATACGTCTATCGATTATGATCGTAATAAATTATGGAGAATTTACTACAATTGTCAAGTTTCATAATTTAAAAATTATATATAAATATTTTTAATATATAATTCTAAAAATAGATAATTTGACCATAAAAGTCAAATTATGGAGTTTATTAGGAGTATTATTTAGATGATTAGTATTAGTTATTTAGTATTGGAATGGCTCGTATAAAATTAAGAGGTGGTAACGGTGATAATGGAACTTCTACTAATTATTTATATGTCTACTAATTTATAACGAATATGTTTTGCATAAACAATAAGATAGAATAGTAATATATATGTGATTTCATTCTTTATTTCTTCTTATCAATGTATCCACATACGCCGTTATTTAATATTGATATAAATTTATCGTCATATATATATATATATATATATATATATATATATATATATATATATAGTGTTAATAAGTTTTAATATTGATATAAATTTATCGTCATTCTTTATTTCTTCTTAAAAATGTACTCCCTAAATCTTAATAAGTGTTAATTTTGTAGGATTATTGATGTAATATTATTAAAATTGTGATGATAAACTTAAAAATATTGTCATAAAAATTAAAATCATTTTATGAAACTTAAAAATTAGACAAATATTAATATGTGGTTAATTATATTAAAAAAATTAAGAGAATCGGGATTTGATTTACTTTACTTTTATTAATACTTATTGTACAAATGTTTCAAAGACTACCTATGTTCCAAAATTTTAAATTTATCCGTTCATAGATATTTTATACATTCCATTCCACTCCATATACAGAATTGGGTTAAATTTCATGTGATTCAGTAAACAAAATATTAATTTTAACATTGATAGATCATCTATATGATTGAATGATCTTAGGTAGAAAACGTCTGTTTCACTTATCATATCACCACTGCATATAGTTTTTGTATATTTTAAATGATTGGGGATCACATGAAATTTTTACGGTCAAAACTTTGGGATTATGTTTATTTGAAAAAAATATACTTGGGATTTGATTATTTATATTAATTTAATATTACTTAGGACTATGTTATCCCATGATTTAAATTATAGTGAATATAAATTATATTATATATAAATGTATTAAATTTTTAACAATAGTAAATTTAATTTTAATAACACTTTTTACATAATTTACAATATCGATTATTTCTTATAATAATCTATAAAGTGAATATCTTTCCACTACTTTAAAATTTAAAATTTCATACATTGACCATAGCATAAAGAAAGAGAAAAATACAAGATGATGGTGGCGCTCTTATGTGGAATAGAGCACAAATGAAAAAAAACATATGTTTTACAGAAAGAGTCAAGTTTGAGTTTATTCTTTAATTTATAATATACTATAATTCAAATTGTAATGTAATTAATATTTTAATACAAATTTTATTCTTAATAATATTTTTTAAGTAATTTAAATTATTAATTGTATTAAATAGAATATTAACTTATAATAATTTAAATCTTAAAATATTGTTAATTGACAATAAACGAAATCATAATAATTATTACTTTTTTATTCTACAAAAAAAGTTATATTTGAGTTTGTTATAATTAATTTATAATATCCCATAATTTAAATTTATCTTTTAAATTTTTAAAATAATAATAATTTACATATAATATTCCTTCTATTTTTTTTAAAAATGTTATCAAACTCTGTTTTTGGAACAGGTCCCTAACTTACCATATAGTTGTTTGGTGTTATACGAAAAGAAGAGAGACTAATTTGGGTATCTCCTTTCTCACTTAGCCAAAACTCACATATAGGTCGATCCCATCCGTAGCTTCGCTTGCACTTATGTCCTCCATCATAGGCAAATGTCCTACTTCTCTCCTCCATCCGTAGCTTCGCTTGCACTCACGTCGATCCCATCCGGGTTTTAGGGTTATTTTTCTTCTTCTATTCTCTTACAATTCGGTAAGAAATCAAATATCAGTTTATTTATTTCTTAATATCTGCACTTTGTTTATTCATTTAATCAAATCTGAAATTGGTTATATGTCATAATTTTAAATTGATACTATTAGTTGTTTATACTATTATTATGAATGAATGGTTTTGGTATTTGTCAAGTAGGAGAATTGGATTAGGTTTGTTCCTCCTATCCGTTTCTAATTATTTGAAATGTTCTTCCTGCTACTACTAGTTAAACATTGTCACCTGAACCTACAAGTGGTGTGTTTATTTCCTTGGTACTTGAAAAACTAGTGTGATCCTAATGGAGTATGTGTTATCTATCCATCTTGTCTTTTGGGATTCATCCACCCCCTGGCCCTAACAATTCTGATACTAATTCGATAGTGTCACATAGTAGTTAGACCAGGTATATATATATATATATATATATATATATATATATATATATTGAATCCTTTCAATTGAGGGTTGGTTATTCGAAATTGTGTTAATGCACGAACTTCTATGTACAACAATGATGTTGTGGTTGCTAAAAGGTTTGTAATCTAAGTTATGTTACATATTTGCATACATGCTTATGAAATATTGTTTTTAACTATGTTGGAAGATGATTTGCAATACCGTAATTCAACCCTCCTGGTTCTTTTATAGTCTTGTAACTCGGTCAAAAATTTCTTGTTTCTTAATTAAGTTTTTAGATTACTGTTCATAATCTGCAAGTAATAAATTGCCAATTTTGGGATTCTAGTCTATTAAAGGATGAAAAGTCCAATCTCTTTTAGTTTAGTTGTTCTGTTCTCATGAGAAGCTAACATATTCACTTGAATGACAGCATTCTGCTATCCCAGTGCAATGTCTATTATACATTTTTTAGCTGGCTTTATGGGATTGTAGGCTCTTGTGTGCACCTTGTGATGGTTAATTCCTCATGGACACGTTCTCATATTGATAAGCTTTGGGGAATACCAGATCGCACAATGTCTATCCTCCTTGTGATACATCAGGAATTCAGGTTTAAATTTTCTTAGTTTCTATAATCATGCTCCTCCATGTTCAAATGTTTATATTTACAGAGTTGTATTACTTGCATCATTAATCGATGTTGCTCTAGCTGTTGATATTTGGAGCTTGAGATGTACTATTATTGAAATGATGAATGGGAAACCTCCTTGGAGTGAGTGTGAAGGGGTAAACACTTACTGTTACTTGATGTGCTTTATTTATTGTGATTTATCCATAGAAACTCAGTATTTGTATCATCAGATTCATGATGGTTAGCTTCTTGCTGCTTCTTCCCCTACCCCCAAAACCAGATTGTATCAATGTACTGAATGTGATGTTACCCACTTACTGCACAAAGATCAAAAGTTTTTCTTTCCATGCATTTCCTTAATATGTACATGTATATATATACACACACACACACACACACACACACACACATAAACACACACACACACACACAATAATTTTGATGCCATTAAACAATCAAAATAAAAGAAAAGCAAATAAGAAGGGTGGATGAAGATTTTAGGGCAGAGCACGTCTGAAAATACTATTGTCTTGATATTTGTCACCACAAACGCAGCACACACGCAAAAATTTTAGCAACAACATATATAGATATGGTATGGAGTAGAAATCAAGGGGAAAAGAAATAGAAGTTATTTTTTATATTCTCAATTATTGTAGATTACATTGCATGGGTGAAAAATAAGGGATGAACATAAAAACCACTCGTTTGTGCTATGCAACTAGTAAGACCCTAAACCAAAGTCAAGTAATTGGAACTATTAGTTATTAAAACCATTGAAGAATCAAAAGATATCAGATGAGAATTTTTCATGTGGAGCTGATTTCCTGGAGAGCTATACATACAAAATATATAGATTATAGAAAAAAGACCATAATTTTCTTGTGTGAGTATATTGGACTTGATGCATGACATCTAATTCTCACCATGTATGGTGAAAAGTATGGTTTTATCATTTATGTGTCAATCTTTTCTTTGTTTCATTGCAGAAACTAATACATCGTGATTTTCATATCCATTTTTCGTATATAACTTAAATACTTATATACTTCAAGGGCTGTTTTTTCCACTGCTGTTTAACCATGCATGGGCCATATGCCCCAACTTGTATTTCCTATGGACTTACTGTAATATTAATTCTTACTGGCTGACTGCATTAATATAATACATTAGTCACCCGTTTCCTCTGTTATATAAGATGGTTCCATGTGCTTCTGTTACTACAGCCTGCAGCAATGTTCAAGGTTCTGAGAGAGACTCCACCCATACCTGAAACATTGTCCCCCGAAGGCAAGGATTTCTTACGCTGTTGCTTTATAAGAAATCTGGCAGAACGGCCATCAACTATCATGTTGCTAGAACATCGATTCATCCGTTGTATTTCTCAGGCACACTCTCTTCAACTGGAGGCATTTTCACTTGCCATCAAGAATTTAGATGAGGACTTGCCTAAATCGAAACTCCAATTTGTTGGTAGTTGTCGGAATGAGGCAGATGAAACTAGGTTGTAGAATTTGAAAGACCAAGCTATTGAACTGAAGGTTGATGAGCATGTGGAGTTCTTCGAGAATGGTATGTACAGGTTTGTGGCAATTCAAATTTATATATCGATTGCTTTTGACGCATACATGTATAGTTTGGGTACTATGCTGATATTCCTTGTCACGTATACATGTAGTTCAGTGGTATTTTAAACTAAGCATGAATTCTTTGTTTCTTCCGCGAAGTATAGTAAATTGAAGCAGTAGAAAGAAATTATTATATGGAAATTTAGGATTTTATATGTGTAAATTACCCAAGGAAAAATCTGTCTTCCTTGTTTTGGTTATTGAAGTTTTATGCTCTCTACATTCCGCTTCAAGTTCAAAACCATGTCTGGATGATGGTATTGTTATTTGGAGTTATAATTGAGTTACTAGCTGAACGCAATTTTAAATTCATAACATGCTAGCTTCATATAGTTTGGCAGATTCTCAGAATTGATGTGATATAACCTTTGCAGTCACCCCTACACATGAATGATGTATGTAGGACTCAAATACCCCTCTCCCAATTTTTGAATTAAAGGAAAGGTCTTGGGTTGATATTTCTGGATTAAGAAATTCATCATGCCTCATTTTTCAATGCTTGGAAGAATCTTCTTCTCAGTTAACTATCAATGTACAATTATGAAATTTGATGAACTGGGGCAACTACCTTGAAAGGATAATTTGTATCAAGTTATTAATATTTCACAAAGATTGAATTTTAACAACGGTTAACATAGTCACTTGATGTGATTTACATTTACGTTGTTTATGTTTATTTTTGTGTGTGCGTGTGTATATATTTATTATATTCCTTTTTTGACTCGGTCATTTGTTGTGATTTTTATGTTTGCCTTTGTATGAGCAGCTATGGAGGCTTGTGCCATATCTATCACTTGATTTGTGGTTATAGTCTGTTACTAAATTTCTCAGATGTTTTCCTTCATTGAGAAGTTATTTTTTTACTTTATTTTATTTTTTCGTTTGAACCGCAGGGATTTGGTGAGACTCTTAGGTGGTGCAGTTGCAGGAATCCATTCCATGATAGATGAGCATTTTGGCATTAGCGTTGTAGAGTGCATGGCAGTAGGAGCTATACCAATCGGTATGCACTGTGCTTCTGTTCCTATCATATATACTACATCTTACTTTGAAAAGAGAGCCATACCAATCGGTATGCACCGTACGAAGTTTGATTGTAAAGATGATGAATGATCATGTCTCGGATGACTTTTTTTAATTAATAATATTTTAGTTTTTTGGAATTTCTGTCATAATTTATTATGGGGTTATTGAGACATAATTTTTTTTGTTTATAAAATAATTTTGACATTCGCTACATAACAAAAGAAAAGGCAATATTTATATCGTTGCAAATCATAACAAATTTCGTTGCACATAAAAAGTAAACGATAACGTATAATGTCGTTGCTAATTGACAATAACTTTTGTTGCTCTATAAAAACAATCACCTTCGAATAGTATCGTTGCTAATTCATCATAATTATCCATAAAAAAAACAACGGCGACGCAAAATTTTGTTGCAAATTAGTATATAATTGGTTTATTTTGTACATTTAGTAACAAACATCATTACCAAAAAGTACACAATTAGCAACGAAAACCAATTAAGGCAACAATTTCTACATTGTTCAGTAACGACAAACTTCGTTGGCAAATGTGTATCAAATGCAACGAATTTTATATTCGTTGGAAAATAAAAAGATTCTTTTCGTTGCCAATTAGGCGTATTTTTGTAACAAAAATTATTTTTCAGTAACAATTTCTTAATAAATTTACTACAAAATATTTCGTTTCTAAATGATTTATGATTTTACACGTAAACAAAATTTTGTTGCGAAATATATTACTTTCTGCAACGAAAAAAAATTCGTTGCTAGACAATTAGCAACGCTCATTGCGCAATGAAATGTCCAACGAACAAAAAATCGTTGCAAATGACGGCGACGCAAAATTTCGTTGCAAATTAATATATAAGTGATTTCTTTTGTACATTTAGCAACAAACATCGTTACCAAAAAGTACACAATTAGCAATGAAAACCAATTAAGGCAACAATTTCTATATTGATCAGTAATGGCAAACTTCGTTGGCAAATGTGTATGAAATGCAACGAATTTTATCTTCGTTGGAAAATAAAAAGATTCTTTTCGTTGTCAATTAGGTGTATTTTGTAACGAAAATTATTTTTCAGTAACAATTTCTTAATAAATTTGCTACAAAATATTTCGTTGCTAAATGATTTATGATTTTACACGAAAATAAAATTTTGTTGCGAAATATATTACTTTCTACAACGAAAAAAAATTTGTTGCTAGACAATTAGCAACGTTCATTGCGCAACGAAATGTCCAACGAACAAAAAATCGTTGCAAATGACGGCAATGCAAAATTTCATTGTAAATTAATATATAACTGGTTTATTTTGTACATTTAGCAACAAATATCGTTACCAAAAAGTACACAATTAGCAACGAAAACCAATTAAGGCAACAATTTCTATATTAATCAGTAACGGCAAACTTCGTTGGCAAATGTGTATCAAATACAACGAATTTTATCTTCGTTGGAAAATAAAAAGATTCTTTTCATTGTCAATTAGGCGTATTTTTTTACGAAAATTATTTTTCAGTAACAATTTCTTAATAAATTTGCTGCAAAATATTTCGTTGCTAAATGATTTATGATTTTACACGAAAACAAAATTTCGTTGCGAAATATATAACTTTCTATAACGGAAAAAAAATTGGTTGCTAGACTATTAGCAACGCTCATTGCGCAACGAAATGTCTAACGAATGAAAAATCGTTGTAAATGGCATTTGGCAACGAAATTTCGCACATTTAGCAATGAAAACTGTTTGTTGCAAAATCACCATTTTTTTGTAGTGAAGCAAGTATTGGCATAGCTTCATTCGAGGCATTGTATGGACCCAAGTGTTGTTCTCTATTATGCTAGGACGAGGTGGAGGAAGCAACGTTGTTGGGACCGAAATTGGTACGTATGACTACGGAGAAGATTCAAATGATCCGACAACGTATAAAAACCTCACAAGATCGACAAAAGAGTTATGTTGATCTTCATCGGAAGGACATAGAATTCAATGTTGGAGAGCATGTGTTGTTACGTGTTGCTCCATAGAAAGGAGTTACGAGATTTGAAAAGAGAGGAAAGCTCAATTCTCGATTCATTGGTCCATTTGAAATCTTCGATCGAGTAGGAACTGTGGCCTATAGACTCGCTTTACCGCCAATTATGTCTCGTGTTCATAACGTTTTTCATATATCTATGTTACGTAAATATGTGGAAGACCCGAACCACATTATTGAGTTAGAACCGGACGAAAAAGCGGAAGATTTAACGTATGAAGAGGTACCTGTTAAAATCTTGGATAAGAAGGAATATATTCTACGCTCTAAGGTTATACCTCAAGTCAAAGTTTTGTGGAGGAATCACGATGTTGAGGAAATGACCTGGGAGTTAGAATTTGAAATGAAATCAAGGTATCCTCACCTCTTCGACATACCAAGTACGTACTCTAATTTCAAGGACGAAATTTCATAAGAAGGGGAGGTTGTAAGACCCCAACTTTCATAAATAAAGATTATTTTTTTCTCAAAATATATTTTTGAATATTGTGGTATGGATTTGATATAATGTTATAGTTGTGGGTAATATTTATAAATTTTGCAAAGTATGCAAGTTGTTATAAAATATTCGATTAGTCAGGGAATATTCGTTTTAACAGAAAATATTCGTACGACGGCACAATCATTGGTGGATCCCACAACGGAATTATTGTCGGAGTTAGAAAAAGATATAAATATCTTTTTATAAAAGTAACGGCAAAAGTTTTACCGTTAATTGTTAAAATACTCGGTGTTAACAATACAGTAATTCGCGTGGTTGCATAGTAGTACACGGTATTGATTATTGATGCTTACGTGAGAAGTCACTCAGTTTTATTCAATTATTGCTACAGTAATTGCTGTATAGTATCTCACGTTATTTGATTCAATTATTGTTAATATTTTATATTATTAAATTAATAATTGAGATGAAAAGTTATTCATATTATTATTTGCATAATTAACAATGTCTAGAAAGTTCTGTCGATGAAAGGGGTTTGGTCACCTAATTGCGCGCCAATAGGAAGAAATTCTTATCGGAAAGCCCCCTCTTTCCTGGGAAAGATCTGGTTGTTAATATTGCGAGTTATAATAATAATGAAAAAATGTTGTTAAAAATATTGAGAGGATTTTATGATGTATTTGATGTAAATTTTTCTTATTTTATGGACCCTCATTTACCTATTTTTTTAAACTAATCGGTAGAAGATTATTCAGTATATATAATATGTGTATGAAAGTGACATATGGGGTGGGGCCCACATGTGGGATGAAAAATGGAAAAGGGGGTGGGGGATAGATGCCTTGGAAGGGAAGGAGTGTATATGTATATATGATGATACATAGGAAGGAGGGAATATATAAACATGTGTTTGTGAAATTAATTTGTGTGTGTGATTGTGATATATATATATATATATATATATATATATATATATATATATATATATATATATATATATATAACTTACGTGTGAGGGCATTGTGAAAATCAGAAGTCTGCGAATTCAATACGTCCGTGAACCTTTCAGTTGTTTCGTCCGTGAGAGAAAAAAATATTGTTCACCCGTGATTTATTCAAATAGTATCTTTTCCATTCTCCTATAAATAGGATGCTTAGTTTAGAATTGAAAATCATACCAGAATAAGGGAATTCTTCTTCTATAATATTGAGCGTATTTCTGTAGAGTTTTAAGAAGATTTGAGCGTAGAAAATAGTGAAAGTTTTCTTCAAGAATATCCTCGCCCTACCAGTCAGAAGTACTCTCTTTTTAAGGTAAGGGATATTATTTTTGTTCTGTATTCGTATGAAATAATATTTTCTTCTATACTCTGTAGTATGTAAGTAATATTATTTCGTTTCAGATTCCGAATTCTACACTCATTTTGTTAAGTTTTGGCTTCTATACTCTATGAAATTAGTAGAATATCCTTGAAATTTGCGATTCATCCAGTATCTTTTCATGAAAATATTATTCTGAACATTCTTGATAAGTTTTAACTTTTTCATGCTGGAGTACTGTTCACGGGGTACTATTCCTAAAGTACTATTCACGGGGTAATATTAAATCGGTTACTATTCACCCGGGGTACTATTCCTGATAAAAATTGATTTCTTTTCGGTCCAAATTATTTTTGATATAATATTATTCTTGAATTTTACTCCACAAAGCAGTATCATGTTGACAATTTGGACGTTTTTGACTTTTGGATAAATTAAATTATAAATCTTTAAAAATTTATCATTTGCTTTCATTTAATTGAATTCTTATATCATTGTCATTATCCTCATGCCTATATTGTTATGAAAGTCATCTTTGGCCAGTAGTGCATAGATGGACTGTTGATTGGTATGATTATGACCAAGAATTATTCGGTATGATCATGACCCGTAATGTTACAAATGATGTGATAAAAGTCCTCATTGGCCCGTAGTGTATTGATGGACAGTTGTTGGCATGATCATGACCATTGGTGATTACACGAATATCATTTGCCCATAGTGCATGGATAATTCGTGGACATGATACTAATGAATATCCTTGGCCCGTAGTGCAGGGATGATTCAATGATGTGGATTATTTATTAAGCTGAGTCTCAACGATAAAATTGATGATAAACTTTTTTAATCATAGAAGATTGTAGATATCATGCTCTACTTGACTCTTCTAATAGATTGCTTGTTCCGCTGCAGTTAAACTTGATGTCTATTATATTTTATCAGTTTAACACTGTTAAAAGCTAACGATAATTTGTTCTGCATTATCTTAGTCATAATATTTCTTATTGGGCTAGTTGAGCTCACCTTTTGCTTTCATTGTTCTCTTTAGGAAATGAGAACGTAGCTGTGACTAGTCGGGGAACGGAGTGATGGTCCGAGTTGGTGGCTGTAGTAGTCCTCACTATTTTATAAAATAGTGTGATAATAATTTTAATGAGGACTCCATTTGAGTTTGAATTTTGTCTACTAGAAAATATTCGTGTAAAAACTCTCAGCTACGTTTTTGTCGTATTAATGAAGTTTGTATTTAAATTCTGTATCATGTATTTGGCGACTCAGAATAGGTGAAGTATACTTATTTTGGGGGCGTCACAGTTGGTATCAAGGCTTGGGGATATGATCCCTAGCTAAGATGTGAGACTAGAACTAGGGGGAGAGATGGGAAATCCTTCGCTAGTATGACCTACCTAAGCTTATTTGTTATTTAATTGGTCGGTCAGAATATAGGGATAATATGTGGCATGTCAATTAACCCTTGTTTTGTGGCAGTATTTGAAAATGACATCCGCGAATGTTGAGATAAGCAATGGAGCACATGAGACCGTTAAGTCACCAACGATTAATACCCAGGATAATGTGCATCAGAAAGGCAATAATCCTCAGGTGAACAACAACACCGACCAAATCATGAACGATGAAATGTTCAGAGGCTTTCTATAATTCATGCAACATCAGGAGAGAGAGATAGAGAGAGAGATAGAGAGAGTCATGTCCAAAATGCAGGTGGAAACACTGGCAACTCACGGATGGTCACCGCTAAGCAGTTCAAGGAGCTGGAACCACCAGAGTTTGTGGGAAAGCCAGAACCACTTAAGGCAGAGACGTGGATAAAGAAGATCACCAAGATATTTGATGTCTTGGGATGCTCCGAGGAGCAAAAGGTTCCCTTTGCCACCTTCATGTTACAAGGAGAAGCAGATTACTGGTGGGAGTCTGTAAAACGTACTCAGCCTGCCGCACTAAAGATGTCTTGGGAGAAGTTCCAAGAACTGTTCAACGACAAATACTTTCCCGAAAGTATTCGTCACATGAAGGAGGTAGAGTTCATCAAGCTGGAGCAAAACAATATAACCGTGTCGCAGGATGAAGCTAAGTTTGTCGAGTTATCTCTGTTTGACACAAATGATGAGAGAATGACGCGAATGTTTTTGCGAGCTTTGAAACCTGAAATACGTCAATATCTCATTTCTCACAAACTATGTTTCTATTCAGATGTTGTAAATAGGGCTCAGTTATTAGAGCGTGATAATGAGTCAACCCAACCAAGAGAGAGCAGTTGACAAAATGATAATACCAGTGGTAGCAGTCATCAAAGCGATGACAACAAACGTGGAGGAAGTCAACATGCCCGAAATGGTAACCACTTCGGTGGTAATCATGGCCAAGACAATAGGAGTGGAAATTTTAAGAAGAGGAGATTCAGTAATGATTGAAAGACGTCAGTACCAGCAACTGTTTTTAAGGAAAGAGAACGACCACCGATAGTATGCTACAAATATGGAGGGGAGGGACACATCAGTCCAAACTGTACGCAGCAGTCCAAAACATGTTACAATTATGGAAGAGAAGGTCACCTAGCTCAATTTTATCGAGCAGTAAAACCAAGTCCAGCTGGGATGGAGGCACCAAAAGTCGTCCCAAAAAAGTCAAAGCCGGTAGTTCAAGGGAGAGCATTTGTCGTGACCTCCCAAAAACCGAGAAACCCGAACGAAGTCATCATGGGTAAGCTAATCATAAACTCTAGTGAAGTATATACCTTATTTGATATCGGTTCTACCCATTCTTTTATTTCTTCTACTTGCGCTCAACGTTTAAATTTGACTTCCGAGAAATTAAACTTTGACTTATCTGTTGAAACTCCATTGGGAGAAACCTTCATTACATCCACTGTTTATAAGTCTTGTTTGATTCAAATCCGCGACCGCACGTTACCTATCGATCTTATTTCTTTAAAAATACTTGCATTTGATGTGATTTTAGGGATTGATTGGTTAACCACTCATCATGCAAAAATTGATTATTTTCGTAAGGTTGTTAGCTTTCATATTCCTAACCAACTTATTATGCGAATTCAAGTAACTAAACCACTAAAGTCAATCACTATCATATCAAGACATAAAGCTATTTGTTTATTTAAAAATGGATGTCAAGCATTCTTAGCCCATGTCACAGATTTAAATAAAAATACGTCAGATTTGAATGATATTTCTATTATTAATAAATTTCTTGACGTATTCCCCGAAGAACTTCCTGGCCTACCCCGGAGCGTGAAATCGAGTTTGGTATCGACCTTGAAGTCGGTACAAAACCCATTTCCAAAGCTCCATATCGAATGGCTTCTATTGAACTTCAGGATTTAAAGACCCAACTGCAGGAACTGTTAGACATCGGTTTCATTCGTCCTAGTACGTCTCCTAGGGGTGCTCCTGTTCTATTCGTAAAGAAGAAAGATGGAAGTATGCGACTTTGTATTGACTATCGGGAGTTGAATCATGTGACCATCAAAAATAGGTATCTGTTACCTCGTATTGATGACCTGTTTGACCAGTTGCAAGGTGCCAAATGTGACGCCCCCAAAATAGGTATACAACACCCATTCTGAGTCGCCAAATACATGGTACAAAAAGTAAACTACAACTTCAATAATACAATTGTCGTACAAAATACGACAACACATACTGTGAGTTTAAATACAAATATTGTCTTCTAGACAATATCAACACTCAAATAAGTCCTCATTACAATTATTCAAATACTATTTTACAGAAATAGTGAGGACAGCTAAAACATCTTTCTAGAACCATCACTCCATACCCCGACTAGATCCTGCTATGTTCTCACCTCCTGAGAAGAAAAATGGAACAAAAAGGAAAAGAGTGAGCTCAACTAGCCCGGTAAAGAATATTATTGTGACAACCCCAAAATAGGTTCATTCCATCCAACCTATTTTGAGTCGCCAAATACATGGTACAGAAAACAACTAGAACTTTATTACAACAATTGTCGTGCAAAATACAACAACACATATGTTGTGAGTTTGGATACAAATAAATACCAAATGTGACTCATGTTCCAACCGTGGACATCACCTCACAATGACACCTTACATAAAGGTATAGTCAAAAATTATTTTAAAAATTAGAATATTTGGGAAGTGCTCAAGGAAACCTTCGTACATGGGAGGCCATGCCTCTAGGTTATGATAGATATCATATGGCCACAGAATTATCCTTGGTTGACCCAATAGACCCCAAAGAAAAATGAGAAGATTACTATCATATTCTTCCCAATGGAGAGTCTTCTCTTGACATATCATTATCTCTACTGTCTCTAATTGAGAATTATACTTCAAACAAATACCAAGATTATATAGGTAGTGCTCGTATATATACTCAGCAAGTGGATGAGCATATCCCTGTCTTATGATGACACGAGGTTGTATGTCGTTAGACATCTTGTATGATAGTGGCAAACCACCCTTCTAACGTTGGGTACACCTTACCCTATTGGATTCACCAAATAAAACTACTAAATGAACTTTTTTATACTGCTTCGGGAGAACATCCACAGCTAGAGACCACCGTTCTATTTTCCCGTTACCCTCGCTCGACCCAGCTACACTCTTATTACCTGAAATGAATTGTGAAGCAAAAGGGTGAGCACAACTAGCTCAGTAAAGAATATCATGACTAAAGATAATTAAATTATCAATAGCCTTCATCAATAATAAATCAGAGATTTAGAACATATGGTAAATAATAAAAATTTCAACCATAGTTACAGCGGAATGAGCAATCCATTAGAAGAGTCAAATAGACCATAAAATCTATTATCTCCTCCATGTTAAAAATCCACCAAGAATTTTTTATCCATGTAACATCACTCAACAGTTCCTTTCCACAATCATATGAATAACTCATAATCATAATTGTGACTCTAAATTTTTCTTCGTACCCAGGACGAAGAATATTTTCATCACCTGTCTTTACCTGAAACATCAAAGATCATGGTTATACCAAATCACAGTTCCTATTCATAATTATACTAATAAATCCATCTTTGCACTACGACCAAAGATATTCAACAACAGTTCATCTTTGCATTACAGGCCAAAGATATTCATCAACAGACCATCTTTGCACTACAGGCCAAAGATATTCAACAACAGTTCATCTTTGCACTACAGGCCAAAGATATTAATATCTCAAAGAAATATATAATCATTTCAGAATTTATATAAACAATAATTATAACCATGTTAATCAATTCATCTTTACACTTAAGCTAAAGATATTCAATTATAAATTCAATGGTCATGATCATACCAGTTAACAATTCATCTTTGCACTACATGCCAAAGATATTCCTTAGTCACGATCATACCAATAATTTACCCATCTTTACACTCAAGTGAAAGAGAAATTCAACATCAGGGTTATAAAAATGTTATATATGATAATAAAAATAATATTATCAACAACTGCATTTATTTTCAAGAGCAACAATCATAAATCAACGATAATTTGGTCAGAAAAAGAAACTAATTTTTGTCATGAATAGTACCCGTGAATAGTAACTCGTGAATAGTAACTCGTGAATAGTAACTCATGAATAGTAACCCCGACACAAAAAGATAAAAAATTCACAATAAAATTCATACCAATATTTTGGTATAATGATATTGAAAGAATAACATTTCTTAAACTTATAAACAATTTATCTTAATTGTTTACACTTTACTAAATAATGTATTTAATTATTCTAAAATGTCAAACTCATAATATTTCATCACCAATAACCAAAACTCTAATAAAAATTTGCATATACCTCATATAGGGTTTTCAAGTCATAAAATCCTATTTTTCAATTTTCTTACTTCACATAACATATTTAATTCATTTACTCATAACTAGTCCATTTTCATGAAAAATACCAAATCAGTTCTAAAAATATTTCTTTTCTGGGATTTAGCAGAATATAGTCCCATATTGAACATATATTTTTCTCAGAATTTTTAAAACTCATTTACTATTTTTCATATGGCCAAAACCGCCGAATATTTAGACATTTATCATAAATTGTACTTTTATCCAAAAATTCCGAAATTCACAAAGTATACTCCTATCATATACATGTACTCCCAATAAAATTTTTATCAATTTTGGAGTTAACCACAAGAAGTTATAAGCGGTTACTTTTAAAATGGTCTTTTCTCATAAAATTCATAACTCTTAATCTATACATCCAAAAATCACCATTTTTGGACACAATCAAGAAAACTCATCAAAATATCATTTCAAATTTTTTCAGAATTTTTGAAGGTCAAAAAAATTACAAAACTGAAAAACATAACAACCCTTAAAATCCCTTACTATCCCTTACAATCTTGTACCTCAAAAGAGCAGTACTTCTGATCGGTATAAGGCTGAAGGAAACTTGCACTGATGAATAGAAACTCTCAAAGTATCTAAATACTCACAAAATATACTTCATAATATAGAGAGAGAAAGAGAGAAAGCTTATGTTTCTGGTGTGATTTTCAATTCTAACTTATCCCTCTATTTATAGGAAAATGTTAGCACGCCGAAGCAGACTTAACCTGCAACCTGATGGCTTTACCTGCTACTATTCCCACCCACCACATTTGAATAAAAATCTCAGCACATTTCTTCACAAACCAAGAGTGGGACCCATCAATTATAGAATTTTCCACCAAAATGATTAACTCCGAAAATTCAACAATTTCTGAACCAGTCATCTCGTAAAATTCATAATAAATCATACGTTCATTTTTAACGGTTCAAAATTTATGGACATATACTCAACTTATATATGTATAACATATCCAAAAATTACCACGATCCAACGGTCGGATTAAAAATTATAACCCCCGCAAAATATCTCAAAAACCCTGATTTTTAATACCTCCATTCCGACAAAAATACTGATAAAAACCTCAACATTAACTCCTTCATTTTTAACCACAAAAATATATCCCTCATTTATATCCACATAAAATAAATATTTCCTTATCATATGAATCAATAATTAATTATTCCCAAATAATATTACAGAGTTACAATTATGACAACCATGCCGTTCCCAGGAAAGAGGGGGCTTTCTAATAAGAATTTTTCCTTACTGGCGCGCAATTAGGTGACCAAACCTCTCCTTAGACAGAACTTTCTAGACATTGCCAATAATGTTATCTAATAATATTATTCAAATAATATGAATTATTGATCTGATAATGGAAAATACTGTGCAGTAACAATTATTGAACAACAATAATATAAAATTTTAACGTAGCAATTATTGAATCAATAAAATAAAATATTGAACAGTAATTACTGTAACAATTATTGAGTAGTGCCTTCCTCCGTAAGAATCAATAATTCAAAAATACTGTGCAATCCGTGTGCTACTGTGTAACAACGCATATTACTGTATTTTAACCACCGGGTATTCCAACAGTGTTAACGGTAACAACTACGCTGTTAATTATAAAAACTCAATTTTTGTCGTTAAATTCATCCGACAGTTATTCGTTATGGGGCCCACAAATAGATGCGCCGTCGTACGAATATTCCCTGACAGAAAGAATATTCCACGACCAAACGAATATTCCCCGACAACAATGATTATTTTATAACCACTTGCTTATTTTGAAAAAAAAATTCACATTTCACCCATAACTTTAAACTTTTATCAATTTAACCATTTACTGAATAGTAATTATAAGAAAAATTGAATACTTTTATTTCATAAAATTCGGGGTCTTAAAATTATGACTAAGATAATATACAACAAATTATCATTAGTATTCAACAGGAAAAAATCTGATAGAATATAATCGACAACAAGTTTTAGATCAAAAACTGCAGCGAAAATAACAAACCATTAGAAGAGTCAAGTAGAGAATGAATTCTACTATCTTCTAAGATTTAAAAGTCCATCATCAATATTTTATCCCTGTAACATCAATCAATATACATCTTGAATCAAATATTCATCTTTCCACTACAGACCAAAGATATTCATTTGTAACACCAGTCGGTCATGTTCATCTCAACACATGTTCATCTTTGCACTACAGGCCAAAGATATTCATCAGGTAATCATACATCTTTGCACTACAGGCCAAAGATATTCAGTAATATCATCATTTAGGACTGAGGATGATGAAAAATATCTTAAAAAAAACGAATCCAGTAAGACATGAGGACAAATAGTAGGGATTCGTATAACAGTTTATCAAAAATCAATAATACTTCATAATAATCAATTATGAAGCAGAATTCAAAACTAAAGATCAAAATATGGATACAATCAAAGATAGTAACCATAATAGATATCTTGGACAAAAAGGGAAAATTTTATTTTTCGGTGAATAGTGCCGTATTCGTGAATAGTACCGTATACGTGAATAGTAACGTATACGTGAATAGTAACCCCGACACAAATAGTTCCAAATTTGATAAAAAGTTCATATCAATATTTCGGCATAATGATATTGAAGAAAATATCATTTAAGAAGAAGATAATATCCCTTATCTCAAAATATCAGTACTTCTGGTCAGAATACCGGTATAAGGCTGAAAGAAACTTGCTCTGATGAATAGAAACTCTCAAAGTATCTAAATACTCACAAAATACACTCAATAATCTAGAGAGAGAAAGAGAGAAAACTTGTTTCTGGTGTGATTTTCAATTCTAACTTAGCCCTCTATTTATAGAAAAATGTTAGCACGCCGAAGCAGACTTAACCTGCAACCTGATGGCTTTACCTGCTACTATTCAAGCCTACCACATTTGAATAAAAATCTCAGCACATTTCTTCACCAACCAAGAGTGGGGCCCACCAATTCTAGAATTTTCACCAAAATGATAAACTCCAAAAATTCAATAATTTCTGAACCAGTCATCTCGTAAAATTCATAATAAATCATACGTTCATTTTTAACGGTTCAAAATTTGTGGACATATACTCAACTTATATATGTATAATATATCCAAAAGTTACCACGATCCAACGGTCGGATTAAAAATTATAACCCCCGCAAAATATCTCAAAACCCTGATTTTTAATACTCCATTCCGACAAAAATACTGATAAAAATCTCAACATTAACTCCTTCCTTTTTAACCACAAAAATATATCCCTCATTTATATCCACATAAAATAAATATTTCCTTATCATATGAATTAATAATTAATTATTCACAAATAATATTACAGAATCACATTTATGACAACCAGCCCGTTCCCAAGAAAGAGGGGGCTTTCCAATAAGGATTTCTCCTTACTAGCGCGCAATTAGATGACCAAACCTCTCCTTAGACAGAACTTTCTAGACATTGCCAATAATGCTATCTAATAATATTATTTAAATAATATGAATTATTGATCTGATAATGGGAAATACTGTGCAGTGACAATTATTGAAACAATAATAATATAAAATATCAATGCAGCAATTATTGAATCAATAAAATAAAATATTGAACAGTAACTACTTTAACAATTATTGAGTAGTGCCTTCCTTCGTAAGAATCAATAATTGGTGCAATACCGTGTGCTACTGTATTTTAACCACCAGGTATTCCAACAGTATTAAGGGTAACAACTACGCCGTTAATTATAAACAACTTATACTTATCGTTTTCTTCATCCAATCACTTTTCGTTATGGGGCCCACACAAGGCTGCGCCGTCGTACGAATATTCCCCGACAGCAAGAATATTCCACGACCAAACGAATATTCACCGACCAAAAATGAATATTTTATAACCACTTGCTTATTTGAAATATTTGAGCATTTTACCCATAACTAACCACATTAATCAAATCAACCATTTCTATTTCAAAATAATAAATAGAGGAAATTTAATTTCATTTATTAATAAGTTGGGATCTTACACCAAATTCTTTTCAAAGATCGATCTTCGTTCCGGATATCATCAATTAAGTATTAAAATCGATGACATTCCAAAGACTGCTTTCAGAACTCGATACGTGCATTATGAATTCCTAGTCATGTCCTTTGGATTGACTAATGCTCCTGCCGCCTTCATGGATATGATGAACCGAGTATTCAAGGAATATTTGTGACACCCCCAAATCCGAGTACTTCATTCCCGCATGATTCAGTGTTCACTTTATACAAGCATTCATTTCTAACTACCCAATCATAATAAAATAGAATAATAAACCTGCCCATACAGGATTACATTTATAAAAAAATATCCCAGGTTATCTAACCTTTAAATACAATCATTCAAATGCGAAAAATAAATAAACTTCATTACATAATTCCAATAAAGTCTGACAATAAAATGTAAACATAATTATTACAAGTCTTCAATACTTTCTCATCTTTCCCTTTCCTTTACTGGTGCTAGGTACATCGGCCTTCTTAACTTTAGCTGTAATAGGTATATAAGCAAGAGTGAGCAAACAACGCTCACTTGAAGTGAAATGGAATAAAACTTTACAACATTTGCCAAATCATAGGCTCAATAGAACTGAACAATATGTTTTATCAATGAAATTCATGAGATCTAACTGAGGGTCTAATGACCACGAACTATGTCCATAGTTATAAGTAATCTTTCAACTTAAACTTTAACAGTCATAAGACTATAAGGACTCCACGTACTTAGGGGGATCAGTCCTTCGTACAATATATTGTTCACAAACATTTCAACGCTAAGCGTAAACCCCTAATAATAGGGTTGTTCATCTCAGTATTTAGAGTACACGTCCGTCCCAAAGTAAGTTTGGTTTGGATACATTTCAAGTTAATTTAGAATTCAACGGTCATCAACTAAGGATTAGTTGAATGAAAAGGTAATAACACTATGTTACGGAATAAACCATAACTGAATCAGCATTGTAAATTAAGCTCATGCATTAGGAATAATCTAATAGTACAATTATTGAATAATATCACATACCTTGCTTTGGAATAACATTAAACTAAGGATAAAATCTTAGAATTGAATGTTAAGCATGCATAATAAGTAGTAAATTTAACGATAAAACTTGTTCAACATAAATATATGAGAATTTATAAACTTTCATGCTAAATAACAAGTTAAAGACAAGAACAACTTGCTCAATATAATCAAGATAGGGTAAGTAAACTTGCATCATCATGAACAAACTAGATACAAGAACTTGCTCAATAATAAATAAACTAGCTCAACGGAAGTGTAAGCTAGCACAATGTAACAATAGATTTAGATAACTTGCAAAATCATAAATAGAAAACTTGCACAACGAAGGTTTAGGGTTAGAAGACTTGCCTTGCGTGTAGGCTAAACTGAAATAATTCAATTCACAATATTCTATACATATATCAATTGGATACAATTCGTCATTACCAACACTGTGACGCCCCCAAAATAGGTATACAACACCCATTCTGAGTCGCCAAATACATGGTACAGAAAGCAAACTACAACTTCAATAATACAAATGTCGTGCAAAATACGACAACACATACTGTGAGTTTAAATACAAATATTATCTTCTAGACAATATCCGCACTCAAATAAATCCTCATTACAATTATTCAAACACTATTTTACAGAAATAGTGAGGACTGCTAAAACATCTTTCTAGAACCATCAATCCATACCCCGACTAGATCCTGCTATGTTCTCACCTCCTGAGAAGAAAAATGGAACAAAAAGGAAAAGGGTGAGCTCAACTAGCCCAGTAAAGAATATTATGACTAAGATAATATACAAACAAATTATCGTTAGTCTTCAACAGGGAAAAATCTGATAGAATATAATCGACAACAAGTTTTAGATCAACAACTGCAGCGGAAACAGCAAACCATTAGAAGAGTCAAGTAGAGAAAGAATTCTACTATCTTCTAAGATTTAAAAGTCCATCATCAATATTTTATCCCTGTAACATCAATTAATAATCATCTTTATCCAAATATTCATCTTTGCACTACAGGCCAAAGATATTCATTTGTATCACCTGTCAGTCATGTTCATCTCAACACCTGTTCATCTTTGCACTACAGGCCAAAGATATTCATCAAGTAATCATACATCTTTGCACTACAGGCCAAAGATATTCAGTAATATCATCATTTAGGACTGAGGATGATGAAAAATATCTTAAAGAGAACGAATCCAATGAGACAGAAGGACAAATAGTAGGGATTCGTATAACAGTTTATCCAAGATCAATAATACTTCATAATAATCAATTGTGAAGCAGAATTCAAAAATAAAGATCAAAACATGGATACAATCAAAGATAGTAACCATAATAGACATCTTGGACAAAAAAGAAAAATTTTATTTTTCGGTGAATAGTGCCGTATTCGTGAATAGTACCGTATACGTGAATAGTAACGCATACGTGAATAGTAACCCCGACACAAAAAGTTCCAAATTTGATAAAAACTCATATCAATATTTCAGCATAATGATATTGAAGAAAATAATATCATTTAAGAAGAAAATAATATCCCTTACCTCAAAATATCAGTACTTCTGGTCGGAATACCGGTATAAGGCTGAAAGAAACTTGCTCTGATGAATAGAAACTCTCAAAGTATCTAAATACTCACAAAATACACTCAATAATCTAGAGAGAGAAAGAGAGAAAACTTGTTTCTGGTGTGATTTTCAATTCTAACTTAGCCCTCTATTTATAGGAAAATTTTGGTAGGTTTGACCTGCAACCTGATGGCTTTACCTGCTACTATTCCCACCCACCACATTTGAAATATAATTCAGCACATTTCTTCACCAACCACAAGTGGGGCCCACCAATTCTAGAATTTTCCACCAAAATGATAAACTCCAAAAATTCAACAATTTCTGAACCAGTCATCTTGTAAAATTCATAATAAATCATACGTTCATTTTTAACGGTTCAAAATTTGTGGGCATATACTCAACTTATATATGTATAACATATCCAAAAATTACCACGATCCAACGGTCGGATTAAAAATTATAACCCCCGCAAAATATCTCAAAAACCCTGATTTTTAATACCTCCATTCCGACAAAAATACTGATAAAAATCTCAACATTAACTCCTTCATTTTTAACCACAAAAATATATCCCTCATTTATATCCACATAAAATAAATATTTTCTTATCATATGAATCAATAATTAATTATTCACAAATAATATTACAGAATCACATTTATGACAACCAGGCCGTTCCCAGGAAAGAGGGGGCTTTCCAATAAGGATTTCTCCTTACTGGCGCGCAATTAGATGACCAAACCTCTCCTTAGACAGAACTTTCTAGACATTGCCAATAATGTTATCTAATAATATTATTCAAATAATATGAATTATTGATCTGATAATGGGAAATACTGTGCAGCAACAATTATTGAAACAACAATAATATAAAATTTCAACGCAGCAATTATTGAATCAATAAAATAAAATATTGAACAGTAATTACTGTAACAATTTTGAGTAGTGCCTTCTTACGTAAGAATCAATAATTGGTGCAATACCGTGTGCTACTGTATTTTAACCACCGGGTATTAACAGTATTAACGGTAACAACTACGCCGTTATTTATAAATAACTTATACTTGTCATTTTCTTCATCCAATCACTTTCCGTTATGGGGCCCACACAAGGCTGCGCCGTCGTACGAATATTCCCCGACAGCAAGAATATTCCACGACCAAACGAATATTCCCCGACAAAATGAATATTTTATAACCACTTGCTTATTTTGCAAAATTTGCACATTTAACCCATAACCAAAGTATTTATATCAAATTAACCCCTTATTATTCACAATAATATTTAGAGAAAATTTGATTTTATTCATTAATAAGTTGGGGTCTTACAACCTCCCCTCCTTATGAAATTTCGTCCTCGAAATTGACGTACGTACCTGATATTTCGAAAAGGTGAGGATACCTCGCTTTCATTTTTGATTCCAACTCCCAGGTCATTTCTTCAATAGCATGGTTTCTCCACAAAACCTTAACTTGTGGTATAACCTTCGTGCGTAGGACATGCTCTTTCCTATCCAAGATCTTAACAGGTACCTCCTCGTACGTTAAATCTTCAGCTATCTCGTCTGGTTCTAACTCAATAATGTGGTTCGGGTCTTTAACATATTTACGAAGCATAGATATGTGAAAAATATTATGAACACGAGACATGCTTGGAGGTAATGCGAGTCTATATGCCACATTTCCTATTCGCTCAAGAATTTCAAATGGACCAACAAATCTTGGATTGAGCTTTCCTCTCTTCCCAAATCTTGTAACTCCCTTCCATGGTGCAACACGTAATAATACATGATCCCCAATATTAAATTCCACGTCCTTCCGATGAAGATCCGCATAACTCTTTTGTCGATCCTGTGCCGTTTGTATACGTTGTCGAATCGTTTGGATCTTCTCTGTAGTAATGCGTACCAACTCTGGTCCCAACAATGTTGCTTCACCCACCTCGTCCCAGCATACTGGAGAACGACATTTTCTTCCATACAACGCCTCGAATGGAGCCACACCTATGCTCGCCTGATAACTGTTGTTGTAGGAGAATTCCACCAATGGTAGGTACTTATCCCAACTCCCTTTGAGATCTAGGACACAAAGTCTTAATAGATCTTCAAGAGTTTGAATAGTCCTCTCTGATTGTCCGTCCGTTTGAGGATGGTATGCCGAACTGAATCGTAAATCCGTGCCTATAGCTTTCTGCAAGCTAACCCAAAATCGTGAAGTGAATCTTGGGTCACGATCCGAAACTATGGATACTGGCATGCCATGCAATCTCACAATCTCGTTCACGTACATACTAGCAAGACGTTCAAGGGAATAAGTCTCACGTATCGGCAAGAAATGAGCGGACTTGGTTAATCTATCAACAATAACCCAAATCGCATCTATGCCTTGAGAAACCTTGGGAAGACCCGTAACAAAATCCATAGTAATGTGTTCCCACTTCCATTTCGGGATCTCAAGTGGTTGCAATGGACCCTTTGGCACTTGATGCTCCGCCTTTACACGTTGACAAGTTAAACACCTCGAGATAAACTCCGCGATCTCTCTTTTCATATTGCTCCACCAAAATGTATGTCGAAGATCGTGATACATTTTGGTACTCCCAGGATGGATTGCAAACGGTGTGTTGTGTGCCTCCATCATTATTCTATGCTTCAAGTCAAAATCGTTAGGAACACAAAGTCTGGAGTTGACTCGAAGTATTCCTTCTTCATCGATTCTTGCTTCTGGAATAGCACCTTCTTGCACTTTCTTCTTCATACGCATCAGCTCCATGTCCGTAGCTTGAGCAGCTTTAACTTTATCGATTAAAGTCGGTTCTACTCGTATATTTGATATCATCATGTGGGTACTTGGAGCCTTCATCTCTATCTCCATCCTTTGTAAGTCATACAAAATGGGCCTTTGTGTTAACAATATTGCACTCGTACCCGCATATGATCTTCTACTCAATGCGTCAGCTACTACGTTTGCTTTTCCAGGATGATATTGGATGATATGATCGTAATCTTTCAACAGCTCGAGCCAACGTCGCTGCCGCATGTTGAGTTCCTTTTGGGTGAAGAAATATTTGAGGCTTTTATGATCTGTATAGATCTCCACTTTCTCCCCATACAGGTAGTGTCTCCAGATCTTCAACGCAAAAACGACTGCTGCCAACTCCAAATCATGAGTAGGATAATTCCTCTCATATTCTTTGAGTTGTCGTGAGGCATAGGCTATGACTTTCCCATGTTGCATGAGAACACATCCTAACCCTTTGCCTGAAGCATCGCTGTAGATAACAAATCCATCCGAACCAGATGGTATTGTCAGAACAGGTGCCAAAATGAGTCTCCTCTTGAGTTCTTGGAAACTCTTCTCGCATTTCTCACTCCATACGAATTTTGTATCTTTCCGAGTCAGCTAAGTTAACGGAGTAGCGATTCGAGAAAATCCTTCCACGAATCTCCGATAGTAACCAGTTAAGCCCAGAAAGCTTCGTACTTTGGTCACCGACTTCGGTTGCTCTCAATTGTGACTCATATCCCAATCTTGGATAGCACGTCACAATGACACCTATCAGTTTACTACCGCACGAATATGGCGTCCCCTACGGAGAGTATGGCTTTAGTGCATTTCACAAAGGAAGTCACTAGATAAAGGCTCGGGTACAAACTTCTACAGTTAGGTTTTTAACTCCTGAAGTTCAATAGGAGCCATTCGATTTTTAGAAGTGAGTTTTGTACCAGATTCAAAGATGATACAAATTTCAATATCACGCGTAGGCCAAGAAATTCTTCAGGAAATACGTCAGGGATTTACTAACAATTCAAATCTGACGTATTTTTATTCAAGTCCATAACATATCTAAGAAAGCTTGACATTCGTTTTTCAATAAACGAATGACTTTACGGCTTGATATGAAAGAGTTTAACTTCAATGGTTTGGTTGCTTAAATTTGAATAACAGGTTGCTTAGGAATATGAAAACTAACAACCTTACAAAAGTAATCAATTTGGCATGATGAGTAGTTAACCAATCGATCTCTAAAATCACATCAAAAGCAAGTATCTTTAAAGAGATAATGTCAACATGTAATGTGATGGTTCCAACTTGGATCAAACAAGATTTATAAACAGTGGATGTAACGAAAGTTTCTCCTAACGGAGTTTCAACAGATAAGTTAAAGTCCAATTTCTCCGGAGTCAAGTTTAAACGTTGAGCACAAGCAGGAGAGATAAAAGAATGGGTAGAACCGGTATCTAGTAAAGTATAAACTTCGCAAGAATTCAAGATTAGCTTACCCGTGATCACCTCGTTCGGGTTTCTCGCGTTTTGGCCAGTAACGACAAACGCCCTTCCAGGAACCGCTGATTTCGACTTATCCGGGACAGCTTTTGGAGTCACCATCCCCACTGAACTTGGTTTTGCTACAGAACACTCTCGAGCTATATGAACCTCCTTTCCACAGTTATAACATACCTTAGATTGTTGTGGGCAGTTTGGGCTGATATGTCCCTCTTTCCCACATTTGTAACATACGACCAGTGGTCGTTCTCCTCCCCTAGAAACAGTTGATGTTTGTGCTGACGTCTTCACGTTATCATTGTTGTACCTTCTCTTCTTGAAATCTCCTCTCGACTCGCTCCTTCTATTATCACGACCACGATTACCACCAGAGTGGTTACCGCTTTTGTCTGAATGCTTTCCTCCCTGCTGGTTTTCATTGCTTCGATGACTGCCGCCACCGGTATGACCCTGGTTGTGGTCCCTCGGTTGCACATACTCATTATCTCGCTCTAATAATTGAGCCCTGTTTACAACATCTGAATATAAAGAAAATTTATGAGAGATAAGATATTGTCGAATCTCGAGTTTTAGACCTCTCAGAAACATCCTTGTCATTCGTTCCTCATTTTCGACCAAATGAGGTGCAAACCTGGATAACTCTGCAAACTTCGCCTCGTACTGGGACACCGTCATGTTGTTTTGTTCCAGTCTGATAAACTCTACCTCCTTCATATGACGAATACTTTCAGGAAAGTACTTGTCATTGAACAGTTTTTGAAATGTTTCCCAGGACATGTTGAGTGCGTCAGGCTGGGTACGCTTCACAGACTCCCACCAGTAGTCTGCCTCACCGCGGAACATAAAGGTGGCGAATGGAACCTTTTGTTCCTCCGTGCATCCCAAGACATTGAATATCTTGGTAATTTGCTTGACCCACGTTTCCGCCATGATCGGATCCGGCTTTCCCTTAAATTCTGGTGGTCCCAATTCTTTGAACTGCTTAGCTGTGACAAACCGCGCGTTATCATTTCCACCCGTATTCTGCACACGAGTCTCCCTCGTTGATTTTGCATGAACTGCAAAAAGCTCCTAAACATTCCATCATTCATCGTTTGCTCGGTAACGTTGTTTACAGGAGGAATATTGCCTTCCTGTTGCACGTTCCCCTGGGTGGTGATCAAAGGTGTTTCCACGGTCTGATTCACTCCATTATTAACGTTCTCAGCTGCCATTCTTAAATACTGCCATAAAACAAGGGTTAATAGTCATGTCATATATTATCCCTATACTCTGACCGACCAAATAAACACCAAATAAACTTAGTCAAGTCATACTAGTGAAGGAATTTCCCGTCTCTCCCCTCCTAGTTCTTGTCTCACATCTCAGCCAGGGATCATATCCCTAAGCTCTGATACCAACTGTGACGCCCCCAAAATAGGTATACAACACCCATTCTGAGTCGCCAAATACATGGTACAGAAAGCAAACTACAACTTCAATAATACAAATGTCGTGCAAAATACGACAACACATACTGTGAGTTTAAATACAAATATTGTCTTCTAGACAATATCCACACTCAAATAAATCCTCATTACAATTATTCAAACACTATTTTACAGAAATAGTGAGGACTGCTAAAACATCTTTCTAGAACCATCAATCCATACCCCGACTAGATCCTGCTATGTTCTCACCTCCTGAGAAGAAAAATGGAACAAAAAGGAAAAGGGTGAGCTCAACTAGCCCAGTAAAGAATATTATGACTAAGATAATATACAAACAAATTATCGTTAGTCTTCAACAGGGAAAAATCTGATAGAATATAATCGACAACAAGTTTTAGATCAACAACTGCAGCGGAAACAGCAAACCATTAGAAGAGTCAAGTAGAGAAAGAATTCTACTATCTTCTAAGATTTAAAAGTCCATCATCAATATTTTATCCCTGTAACATCAATTAATAATCATCTTTATCCAAATATTCATCTTTGCACTACAGGCCAAAGATATTCATTTGTATCACCTGTCAGTCATGTTCATCTCAACACCTGTTCATCTTTGCACTACAGGCCAAAGATATTCATCAAGTAATCATACATCTTTGCACTACAGGCCAAAGATATTCAGTAATATCATCATTTAGGACTGAAGATGATGAAAAATATCTTAAAGAGAACGAATCCAATGAGACAGAAGGACAAATAGTAGGGATTCGTATAACAGTTTATCCAAGATCAATAATACTTCATAATAATCAATTGTGAAGCAGAATTCAAAAATAAAGATCAAAACATGGATACAATCAAAGATAGTAACCATAATAGACATCTTGGACAAAAAGAAAAATTTTATTTTTCGGTGAATAGTGCCGTATTCGTGAATAGTACCGTATACGTGAATAGTAACGCATACGTGAATAGTAACCCTGACACAAAAAGTTCCAAATTTGATAAAAACTCATATCAATATTTCAGCATAATGATATTGAAGAAAATAATATCATTTAAGAAGAAAATAATATCCCTTACCTCAAAATATCAGTACTTCTGGTCGGAATACCGGTATAAGGCTGAAAGAAACTTGCTCTGATGAATAGAAACTCTCAAAGTATCTAAATACTCACAAAATACACTCAATAATCTAGAGAGAGAAAGAGAGAAAACTTGTTTCTGGTGTGATTTTCAATTCTAACTTAGTCCTCTATTTATAGGAAAATTTTGGTAGGTTTGACCTGCAACCTGATGGCTTTACCTGCTACTATTCCCACCCACCACATTTGAAATATAATTCAGCACATTTCTTCACCAACCACAAGTGGGGCCCACCAATTCTAGAATTTTCCACCAAAATGATAAACTCCGAAAATTCAACAATTTCTGAACCAGTCATCTTGTAAAATTCATAATAAATCATACGTTCATTTTTAACGGTTCAAAATTTGTGGGCATATACTCAACTTATATATGTATAACATATCCAAAAATTACCACGATCCAACGGTCGGATTAAAAATTATAACCCCCGTAAAATATCTCAAAACCCCTGATTTTTAATACCTCCATTCCGACAAAAATACTGATAAAAATCTCAACATTAACTTCTTCATTTTTAACCACAAAAATATATCCCTCATTTATATCCACATAAAATAAATATTTTCTTATCATATGAATCAATAATTAATTATTCACAAATAATATTACAGAATCACATTTATGACAACCAGGCCGCTCCAGGAAAGAGGGGGCTTTCCAATAAGGATTTCTCCTTACTGGCGCGCAATTAGATGACCAAACATCTCCTTAGACAGAACTTTCTAGACATTGCCAATAATGTTATCTAATAATATTATTCAAATAATATGAATTATTGATCTGATAATGGGAAATACTGTGCAGCAACAATTATTGAACAACAATAATACAAAATTTCAACGTAGCAATTATTGAATCAATAAAATAAAATATTGAACAGTAATTACTGTAACAATTTTTGAGTAGTGCCTTCTTACGTAAGAATCAATAATTGGTGCAATACCGCGTGCTACTGTATTTTAACCACCGGGTATTCTAACAGTATTAACGGTAACAACTACGCCGTTATTTATAAATAACTTATACTTGTCATTTTCTTCATCCAATCACTTTCCGTTATGGGGCCCACACAAGGCTGCGCCGTCGTACGAATATTCCCCGACAGCAAGAATATTCCACGACCAAACGAATATTCCCCGACAAAATGAATATTTTATAACCACTTGCTTATTTTGCAAAATTTGCACATTTAACCCATAACCAAAGTATTTGTATCAAATTAACCCCTTATTATTCACAATAATATTTAGAGAAAATTTGATTTTATTCATTAATAAGTTGGGGTCTTACAAACACTTTATATATCTACATCACGTATGGTTTGATTTTTAAATCACTTAATCAATTTACACCAACAACATAATAATAAAGGTTATTAGGTGTTAATAACATGCTCGTTCTTAGCACTAGAATACCAAAATAACAAAAATTACATGTTAAACAAATCATCATATTGCATTACATTAACTGTTACAGACTTTTTTGCAAAATAAGAGTCATTCTTGGACCTACTGCAAACTGGCGCCGTGGCGCCATAGTCTACACTGTGGGCCGCACTGCGCCTCGGGTACGGCGCTGCGACGCGAGAGCTATGCCAGGCAGCGACGCTGCGACGCGAAGGTTGGCACTGCGACGCGAAGTGCTGGGCTGCGGCTCTGATTTTGGTGCTGAGGCTCTGAAACTTGCAGAACCCAACACACGAAGAACAGAACAACTAAATTTTGACTGATTAACACTTCTAACATCTAAATTAACATGTATAATTTATGTACACTACACATAAACATTACCAAGCATGTCATATACTAATTTAGCACAACTTAAACAATAATTTAAGAAAATTTAAATCCTTGAAACATTGTTTTAAAACAAAACTCCATTGTTGACGTTGTTTAACAAGATTTAACACTGTAAACCACAATTATCCATCCAATTCATTCCTTTGAACTACGTTTTCATTAAATTCTTACCCAATTAGCATACACAAGGTTCAATTTCTCAATTAGCATACACTAATTTTATTAACTTACAAAATTAACAATCACAGTTCATGCATATATTTTTATTGTAAAATAATTTCCTTTCTTTTTGAACGTAATTTAGCATATATATATATATATATATATATATGCTAGTTATAAAATTACAATTACAATTATACATAATTTCATAATGAAAACATGGTTTACTGAGAATTTTGTAAAAATTTAAATTCAAGAACATAGAGACTATATGCATAATGACGTAAAACATATCTATACGTACATATATTAAGGTTATAGACACATACCTTTTGTTGCTTAAGAAAATACTTGGTAATCACTGAGAATAGCTAGAAGAACTCAGAACTTTCTCTTGTTGCTTCTCTCTCTCAGACTCTCTCTCAAAACTCTTTTCGTAGACTTAGCAATTAACTGGAGCATAAACAAAACTAACTGATAAAAGTTTGCGTTAAAATAAAAACTGATATGTCAATAATAAGCCTACTAATTATTATCAGTTATAGGAGATAATGTATAGATTAAATATATTTTATTTATTATTTTATTTATCTAATTTTTATTATTATAATTCAATAATTCAAAAGAAAACCAAAAGCCATAAGGCTCCGTTTGGCAGAATTATTTAAAATTAAAGAATTAATATCCTTAAGCCTTGTTTGGATAAAACTAAATTAAACTACTTTAATTTATTTTAATAACTCTTTTATAAAATAGTTATTTGTCACACTGTATTTAATAAATTAAATAAAACATTGTAACAATTCATTTAATCACAATAAACTTTCTAACTTAATTATTAATTTAAATTAGAATATTATCTCAAAATAATAAATTTCCTCAACTCATTAATTATTTATTTAACAAATAATTAATCAAATCAAATCAAATTAAATCAAACAAATATCAAATATCTATTCAATGACAAACACATCCATTAAATATTTATATAATTCAATAAATATTTAAAGTTACAACAAAAATTTGGATTGTTACAATATTTGGATCACCTTGTAGTCTTCTTTATTGATGACATCCTCATTTACTCCAAAAGCCGTGATGATCATGAGCAACACTTGAGGTTGATACTCCAAAAGCTTCGTGAAAAGAACATATATGCCAAGTTGAAGAAATGTGAGTTCTGGCTTGAGGAAGTAGCATTCCTTGAGTGCGTGATATCAAATCACGGAATATCTGTTGACCCAGCGAAGATTAAAGCAATTCAAAGCTGGGAGTAACCTAAGTCAGTGACCGAAGTACGTAGTTTTCTCGGCTTAGCTGGTTATTATCAGAGATTCGTGGAAGGATTTTCTCGAATCGCTACTCCATTAACTCAGCTGACTCGAAAAGATACAAAATTCGATTAGAGCGTGGAATGTGAGAAGAGTTTTCAAGAACTCAAGAGAAGACTCATTTCAACACCTGTTCTGATAATACCATCTGGTTCGGAGGGATTTATCATCTACAACGATGCTTCAAGCAGAGGGTTAGGATGTGTTCTCATGTAACATGGGAAAGTCATAGCCTATGCCTCGCGACAACTCAAAGAATATGAGAGAAATTATCCTATTCATGATCTAGAATTGGCAGCGGTCATTTTCGCACTAAAGATCTGGAGGCATTACCTATATGGAGAGAAGGTGGATATCTATATAGATCATAAAAGCCTCAAATTTTTCTTCACCCAAAAGGAACTCAATATGCGGCAACGACCTTGGCTCGAGCTGTTGAAAGATTACGATCATACCATTCAATACCATCCTGGAAAAGCGAACGTGGTAACTGACGCATTGAGTAGAAGATCATATGCGGGTACGAGTGTGATATTGTCAACGTAAAGGCCCATTTGGTATGACGTACAAAGGATGGAGATAGAGATAAAGACTCTAGGACCTGATGACGTCAAATATATGGGTAGAACCGACTTTAATTGATAAAGTTAAAGTTGCTCAAGCTACAGACATGGAGCTGATGCGTATGAAGAAGAAAGTGCAAGAAGGTGCTATTCTGAAAGCAAGAATCGATGAAGAAGGAATACTTCGAGTCAACTACAGACTTTGTGTTCCACACTTGGAGTAACTTTACACTCAACAGAAATACTCACAATATTATAGTAAAGGAATTTTATATTTTTAGTATAGTGATTATGTGTTTTGTTTCTCATCTAAGCAATCTATTTATACTGAAAATTGAGGAGACAACTAGCACACCCCTTTTGACAAAATAACCAAATGAGGTATATAATAATGCTGGTAATGAAATTTGTGGTCCCATAGAAAAAATTAAACCAACTTATACACGTTTTAACAATAATTGAGTTGTGGAATAGACTTCTTTAGAAAAAGTAGAGTGTCGGCAAGTCCTGCGAGACTTACTTTTGTAAAAAGAAAATAATTGAACAAACATCTGCATATCATACTTATCTTTAATCAACACCCTTTTCATTCTTTGAATCATTATTCACAATTATTAGCATAGACTCACAATACTGCCAACTGGTCTAATTATATCATATCAAATAATATGAGTTACTGTGCAATAACTACTGTGATAATTATTGAATGAAATACTGAGTGACTTCTTACGTAAGAATCATCAATATAAATTAATGTACAATATCGTGTGCTACTGAGGAATACCGTGTACTACTGTGGAATCACGTGTATTACTATATTTTTATCACCGGTATTTCAACAGTTTAACGGTAAATGTTTTACCGTTATTTTTTTATAAAAAGGTTATTTCTTTCACTTTCTATATCTGACAGTTATTCCGTTATGTGGTCCACCAATAATTACGTCGTCGTACGAATATTCTCCGAACAAATGAATATTTTATGACAACTTGCTTACTTTATAAAATGTGCACATATCACCCATAATTATATCATTATATCAAATCAACATCTTACTATAAACAATTTAAATTCTATTAAAAGTCGGGATCAACACCAAACCATATTTATATCGAATAACATATAAATCAACTAATAATTCATTATTCATTCAAGTTGTCTTTATTTATTGTAAGACCCCAACTTTTTTATAAATAAAATCGAATTTCCTCTATTTATTATTTTGAATAATAAGGTGTTAATTTGATATCATGCTGTGGTTATGGGTGAAATGTGCAAATTTTATAAAATAAGCAAGTGGTTATAAAATATTCATTGTTGTCGGGGAATATTCACTTGGTCGTAGAATATTCTTGCTGTCGGAGAATATTTGTACGATGGCGCAGCCAATTGTGGACCCCACAATAGAATTGTTGTCAGAATGAGAAAACGACATAAATATTTTTTTTATGAAAATAGCGGCGGAAGTTTTACCGTTAACTGTTGAACTACCCAGTAGTAAAAGTACATTAATACGCGTGGTTGCATAGTAGCACACTATATTGATTATTGGTGCTTACGTGAGAAGTCACTCAGTTTTACTCAATAATTATTACAATAATTAATGTTTAATATTTTATTTTATTGATTCAATAATTGCTATGTTGATATTTTATATTATTTGTGTTTTAATAATTGTCAATGCATAGTATTTTCCATTATCAGATCAATAATTCATATTATTTGAATAATATTATTAGATAGCATTATTGGCAATGTCTAGAAAGTTCTTTGGTCATCTAATTGCGCACCAGTAAGGAAAAATTCTTATCGAAAAGCCCCCTCTTTCCTAAGAACGACCTGATTGTCATAATTGTGATTCTGTAATATTATTTGTGAATAATTAATTATTGATTTATATGATAAGAAAATATTTATTTTATGTGGATATATTTATTGTGGTTATAAATGAAGGAATTAATATTGTGGTGTTTTATCAGTGTTTTTGGCAGAATATAGGTGTTAAAAATCATCCGTATGTAGATTTTAGACATTTTCTGTTTAGAATTTGGAAAAATTTTAACCTACAAAGTTGTAGAGAATTTAATTTCCTATGGAAGCACATGGGATTCGAATTTTTCTGATAAAAGAGCTATTTATTATGAATTATTGAAGTTTTTAATTATTGTTTAAATGATAAAATATTTTGAAAATTTCTAGAATTGGTGGGCCCCACTATTAGTTGGTGAGAAATGTGCTGAAATTTTATTTCAAAAGTGGTGGGTGGGAATAGTAGCAGGTAAAGCCATCAGGTAGCAGGTTAAGTCTGCTTCGGCGTTCTAACATTTTCCTATAAATAGAGTGCTTAGTTAGAATTGAAAATCACATCAGATACAAGTTTTCTCTCTTTCTCTCTATATATTATCGAGCGTATTTATGTGAGTATTTAGATACTTTGACAGTTGCTATTTAATATAAGTTTTTTTAGCAGTATATTCGATATTCCAAGTCAGAAGTACTGCTCTTTTGAGGTAAGGAGTATTATTTATTTCACATTCTGAAGAGATATTATTTTTCGTATTCGTATGAATATTATTTCTGTTCAATATTCATAAGAAATTTTATTTCGTTCAATATTCGCGAGAAATATTATATTCGTTTAATATTCGTAATGAATATTATTTTCGTTTAATATTCGTAAGGGATATTATTTTCTTCGTAAATGATATTATTTTCTTCAATATCATTATGCTGAATTATTGATATAAGTTTTATTGTGAAATTTCTACCTTTTTGTGTCGGAGTTACTATTCCTGAAGTTACTATTTACTGGGTACTATTCACTCAGTTACTATTCACCCGAGGTACTATTTATGATAAAAATTGATTACTTTTCGATCTAAATTATTTTTGATACAATATTATTCTTGAATTTTACTCCACAAAGCAGTATCATGTTGACAATTTGGACGTTATTTATTTCTGGATAAATTAAATTATAAATCTTTAAAAATTTATCCTTGAACTTGTTTTATTGAATTCTTAAGTCATTGTCATCATCCTCATGTTTATATTCTGTTGAAAGTCATCTGTGGCATGTAGTGCATAAATGGACTTGGTATGATTATGATCAGGGATTATTCGGTATAATCATGACCGTAATGTTACAAATGATGTGGTAAAAGTCCTCATTGGTCCGTAGTGCATTGATGAACAGTTTTTGATTATGGCCATGGATTCTTTTCGGCCAAGAGTGCAAAGATGAATTGTTTTATGGCATGATCATGACCGTTGATGAAAACACGATTATCCTTGGTCGTAGTGCAGGGATGATTCGATGATGTGGATTATTTATTAAGCTGAGTCTTAGCGATAAAAGTGATGAAAAAACCTTTTAAATCATAGAAGATGGTAGATATTATGCTCTACTTGACTCCTCTAATGGATTGCTTATTCCGCTTCAATTGTTGATCTAAAACTTGTTGTCTATTATATTCTAATAGTTGTTATACTATTGAAGGCCAATGATAATTTATTCTGCATTATCTTAGTCATAATATTTCTTATTGGGCTAGTTGAGCTCACCCTTTCTTTCACTGTTCTCTTCAGGAAATGAGAATATAGCTGGGACTAGTCGGGGAATAGATTGACGGTCCATATGGTTGCATTAGTAGTCCTCACTATTCTGTGAAATAGTGTGATAATAATTGTAATAAGGACTTATTTTGAGTTTTAATACTGTCTAGAAGATAATATTTGTATTAAAACTCACATCTTATGTTGTGTCGTATTCTACACGACATTTAACAGTTTGTATAAATTAAGTTTGTATTTGTATTCTGTACCATGTATTTGGCGACTCAAAATGGATGATGTATACCTATTTTGGGGGCATCACATTTATCGCATTATATTCCAAAACTTATAAATGAATAACAAAACTAAAGAAACCCATATATGACAATTTATTTTAAAAACATCAGTCCACTTTTATGGTATTATCACCATTAGCCAAAACTTAACTATCAATTTAATTAATTTTAACAGAAACTAGACTTCAAATAATCAAATTTAGCATCAACAATCGCCCAAATCGGATTTAAAATCATTAAGTTATACATTTTTAAAACTTAAAGTTTGTTGCTAAAAATTCTGCTTGAAAAATTCCAAACCAGCCACATCACGAAATTCATAACAAATCATACGTTAATCTTTAACGGTTCAAAATTTATGGACATATACTCAACTTATATATGTATAACATATCAAAAAATTACAATGATCCAACGGTCTGATTAAAAATTATAACTCATGCAATAGAACTTAAGAAAACTAATTTTCCGGACTATGAGTCCTTCAAACCAGTTTCATTCAAATAGTCACCACGAAAAATCCACAAGGAATTTTTGGGTGATTCTAATTTATGTGTTTAGCTTACTTCCAAGAATTTCTTTTGATATAAGGCTCATCTCCTAACTCATTATACACAAAGAGTTAACAATATTATAAAAACATAGTAGCAAATTAAGTTTTCTGAAATTTTCAGATTCCGTTTTTTATTTGATTTCTTGATTTCTCTGATTTGATTCCTGTTTATGCAAGTTTAAATCATCCAATACATACATAAATATGTACTCTTTACATAAGATTCATAAAAACTTAAATCTAAGAATAAATCAAAGGTTTTTAAACATATCTTTTCTTTTAATTTCCTCTTCAGTTCTTCTTTCTTCTCCTTCTTAATCTTCATTTTCTCTCTCTTCTTTCTCTTGGAAATTTCCAGGCGCATATGGGAGGTGAGGAATGAGGAGAATCATAATTCTTTCTCTCTCCTCTTTCTTCCTTTCTTTTCCTTTCTTTTTCTATTTCTTTCCTCTTTTTCTTCCTTTCTTTTCTTTTCCTTCCCCACATGTTCCTTCATCATTTCCACTTCTTCTCTCCCTTCTCAATTATCAGTCGCACAAGTAGCCCCACTCCCTTCAAATAATCTCATTTCTTCTCTTTTATTAGCTCATTTATCTGATTAAATGCTCATTTGACCATTTATCAATTTAACATTTTACAGTTTTAGAATAATAATTATAAATTAAATTAGACTTTTATTTCATAAAAGACGGGATCTTACTGTTATGCTATAAAATAACTAAGTGAGTCAACATTATATACATTTAGGCATTCAGTGACAAGATAGTATCAATAAGAATTTAAGCGACGAGAAAGGTAAGTACTCAAACTGAAACTTTTCTTTCAAAGTTTATTATAAGATTGTCACATTATTGAACTTTAAGTTTTAAAGTTCGTATATTCATGAAATATTTAAAGTATGTTAATGTCATTATTTCGGCTAGACAAATGTTGGGATATATTGATATTATGAAAATCTCATTCAATGCTTTCCAAACTATATTATTGTGGTGCGAATTTCTATGTTACTGTTGTGAACGAACAACATTTTTTTAGGGGCATATGAGATCGGACGTTATAATTTCGGTGGACACGAATAGTGCAAATAGATTGTTATGTTGTGCACAAACCATATTGTTGTGGTGCGAATTCTTATGTTACTGTTGTGAAAGAACAACATTTTTTTAGGGGCATATGAGATAAGACATTATAATTTCGGTGGACACCAATAGTGCAAATAGACTATTATGTTATTCACAAAATAGGGTACCTTAGGTTGATCCCCTAAAGTACAAGTCTAGGATAGTTTCAATTTTTATATCTGATTATATCTATGAGTTACGATTTCAAGTAATGTCAATTCTAGTAATGGTTCATTGGTCATTTGACCTTACAACATGCAAAAGCTTGGTTTTCAACTCAAAATATTTATAAACTGTTTCGTTTAGGAATGATATAAATTGTTTTTCAATTATTATCAATATACGAATTATGTTATGTTCAACTAATTTATACTTGCTGAGCAATCATTTGATCACCCATGCGTTGAATATAATGTTTTTCAGTTAAAACCGAGAAGGCCGGTAGTTTTGGGAAAAATAAAGGAAAATGCAAGGTTGCGGAGTAATATTATTATTAAGCGACTGTGCTTAACTATATTCTAGAAGTGTTGTAATAAATACTTTAATACCATATTTAATATTATTGTTAATTTGTATGAATGTTGTAAAAGTCTAAGAAACTGGGATTATAAGCTAATGTTTGTATAAGGTCTATGTAACTTAACACATGTTTAAGTTATTATATGAATGAATGGGTATGATTGTGTAATATAGTGAGCATTAAACCCGAAGTAAAGGTGATCCGAATTTGGGGGTGTCACAGATATTATGGGCCGAACTGCAGGCCCAATGTGGCAGTAACGCATGAATTAGAGATGACCGATTAAAAAGTGGAAGCGGTTTTCAATTTAAAGACCCACTGCCAGTATTTAGTAAAAGTTCATGAACGTGGGTGTTATGAAAATGAGTTTTTCTATGCAGACAGAAATATGGGACATGGATATTAGACAGGAGGTATATTTAACTTTCATCTATTTATATTTTTACCCTCATTAAAGGTCAAAACATAAATAGATAAAAGTTAAATACACTCTTGTCCAATATTCCTGTCCCATTTTTCTGCCTGCCTAGACTTTTTGTATGAAAATTATCAGGAAGTGGAAAGCTATAAATGACCATGTCAAGATCAGAAGAAAGGGCGCGAACTCATCATCAAAAAACAACAAAACAAAACTCTTTTCAAAGTATCTATCTTAGGAGTAGAATTAGACAGCTGTCGGGCGCATCGCCAAGAGGTTCTATAATGTAGGAATATCATAATTGTAATTTTTGTAAACAATTTCCAGTCACGTGTTACTGAATTTGTTTTGGTTAGAAATAATTTTTAGTCTCGTGCTACTAAAAATTGTACTTGTGTAACTTGGTGTAAATGTACCAATCATTCTGTATTCCAAGAACTCTTCGAGTCTAAAGTACAGAACACACAATCTATCAAATTGTTTAGTCTAAATAATTTTTCAACAATAACAATAAAATAATAATTTGTTTTTTTGTCCACAGTTATATTCACATTGAATTTATACTTCTCTTCATCCACATTATTTATTTACAATAAATTTCCTTTTTTTATAACACTTCATATGATTTACAATATAAACATCCCTTCCCGCCTTTTCTACTAGTATGAATTCTAGGGCTGTTTATTAATCTACGTCAACATGCTTCTTAAATCTTAAAAACCCAGAAATGTCAAAGAAAATAAACAATATCAAACGGAGGGAGTTTTTTTTTCCTTCTAAAATAATGAAAATTTATTTATTTATTCTAATGAAATAAAATACTTTAAATGAACTTAAAAATATGCCGATAAAAAAAAACTTCAAAATATATATAACTTCAGTTATTTACTTACAACCTACATGATATATAGGGCTAATTACACTTTTGTTACATGAAATATCATTAAATTCATAATTTGGCCTCTAAAGAATTTGGGCTTACAATTTACTACACCAAGTACTTAATTTGATACAATTTAGCCCCTAATTTTCGAATTCGGTCAAAATTGGCCAGAATACCCAACCCGCCTAAGAATCTGATCGGGTTTTGTGTATTTAATACCAGTTGACCGTATAAATATACGGTTTAACTTAATTTAGAAAAGGGCTATTTACAGTTACGTTACATCAAGTACTACCATATTAATGATTCGTACCCCAAAGAAAAAAAAATTAAAATTATAAAAAATTATAAGTATAATAATTTTTAGCCCTTTTAAAAAAAGTAACTAATATTATAGAAATACTGTATAAAATTATAAATACAATTTAAAATTATAAATAAAATTATAAAAATTATAAATACAATTTGTAAAATTTTAGTTGTGATATAATTTGTAAAATTAAGACGTAAAATTTATAATTTATGATTTGCAAGATTTAATTTGTAAAATTTAGACATATAATTTGTTAAATTATAGGTACAATTTTAAAATTAATTTTTTTTATAAATACAATATATGTAATAACTACTACTTGTTTGAAGAATAAAACAGAAAACGGACAGAAAGAAAGTATTGTTGGATAAACTAATTAACTACAATTTGTTTGAAGAATCTTTTAACTAAATAAAAACAACTTACTTTCCAAATCCAAAATACATTACATATGTCGTCTTATGTATCTTCTCTCTTTGTAACCCACTTTTTGCAAACCATCTCTTCTCTCCTCCTCCTTCAAAGGTGATAATCAGTTTTTTCCATTAGAAAAATATTTGAATTAACATAGAATTTCAGGTTATTTTTTGCTTAAGTCGATCACAACTACTGGACAGAATCCAAGGCGCTGAAATTTCCAAATTTGAAGGAACCAAACAATTTCAAGGATTAAGAAAGAGGGAGAGAGGAGAGAGAGCAAATGGGTCATTTTTTTCATTTTTTCGTTTTCAATTTTTTCCTCCTCCTTTTGTATGCTCTTCTAATATAAAAAGGGTATTATTTAATTAATTAAATTTTGGGCACTTTTGTCAATTGTTTAAAAGTTTATTAATTTTTTGGGTAATCAAGTCTTTTTTTTTTAATTTTAAAATAAAAATTTATATTTGATAATCTTTGTATTAATATTTAATTTTAATAATTTAACATATAATAATTATTTATAAGGATTTATACAGATTTAATACGTCAAAACAAGTATTTGTATAAATTTTATACAAATTAGTACTTGATGTAGTAAATTATGAATTTGGTGGTACTTGATGTAACATAAGTGTTATTAGCCGGTAATGTATATGGTCAAACCGTATACAATTCTTATCTGACCAGAAAATTAGGTGTTCCAACCAATTTTGACCGAATTCTGAAATTGGGGGCTAAATTATATCAAATTAAACACTTGATGTAGTAATGTGTAAACCCAAATTCTTTGGAGGTCTAATCATAAATATGAAGGTATTTCATGTAGTAAAATGTAATTGACCCTGATATATATAAGCATGATTTAGTGCGTAACTAGTTTACGTACTCGAGTGTAACGAATTCTTATGTTTAAAATAAAATTAAATATTAACACGTGCAGATCTGTAAATTGTCGTAGTATTTAGAAATATGAAAATCAATACAATTTTGGCATAAAGATTGTTAAAATATTTATGTTAAAATCAATTGGTATTAAGTGGAGAGGCCCTCTTAAGTACATATTGTAAGTTTTTAGGTCAAATTTAATCACTGTGAAACTTTAACCTAATAAAGATTGTTAGGCCATGTTTATTTGGACCTACTGGGCCATAATTATTTGGGTTGTTGGAGTATTGGGCAATTATTAAAATGAGGTTATCTGTGAGCTTGGGTCGGTGATTATTGAATAGATAGGTGTTGGACTGTTGAACCAACACCTTAATTAATAAGGATTTGACATAATCCTAGTTAGTGGGGAACAGTGATGGGATCAGTAGGTGAATTGTATGCAATTAGCTGAGGTCACGTAAGGTGTTGCATGTAAGGCGGTGAGTTGAATATAAGAGTACAGAGCACTTCATGGAAAAAGGTAACATGCAATTTTATACCAAACACTAGAGCACACCACCTCCATTGTTAACCTTGTGTCGTCCTGTACTAGTTCTCACACTAGAGCTATCCCCCGGCGGCCCAAGCTGTCAAGCTTTCGGTGCTGACTCATTTTTTGTGCAGGATTGGACGTGCTTTTTAGTGATTGTGGCGCGTAGAAAGATCTTGGAGTTAACATTGGCGCTAGAAGGAGGGCTTTCTAATGTTTCTGGTTTTCAATCACATATATTGAACATCCTACGTCGGAGTTATGGTGAAAAGTAGGACAATCACAGCTGAAGGGCAGCCGACGACTGTAAGTTCTTCTCTACAAAGAATTTATGTTAAAGATAGGCTGGGGCCTTCAAACAGTATCCATGACAGACTTGGATCACAAGATATGCCGAAGGGGTCTCATGTAAGAGATCATGGTGATGTCAGAAAGAAGTTATTCTCCATTGCTAGTAAAGGGCCTGACAAGGATCGAAAAAAGGTAGAAGGCACACCGCCTAGAACCCTACACCGAGAAGGTCAGGCAGACAGGACATCTACTCTGGCTAAGATGGCACAAGAGACTGACAAAGCTTTGAAAGAACTTCTGAAACAAAGGGAAGAGATTGCAAAACAAATGGTTCTTATAGCAGAAATAGAAGATGAGGCATCTAGTTATGCTCGACCTAAAGAACGTGGTAGGTCTCTACAAAGGCAAACATAGAGAAATGAGGAGCCCATGCAGTCTGAAAGCCTGTCTCGAAGTCATTCTCGAGACCGAAGAAGAGTAAGGGGTCATACTCCCGAAGATCCAAAGAGGGTACTTCGCTCTGAGGATTCTCGGGGTAATGACAAGAGCCGGGGAAGAAGTAGATCGAGAGGACGTATGCTCGAGGGTTCGAAGAAGCCACCTCGCCTTGAGTATCGTCGACATAGTGAGAAGGATAGACGCTGAAGCAGATCTAGAAGCAACACTCCTGAGAATTCGAAGAGGATACACCGCCCTATGGATACTCGCCATAGCCGAAGCCATAGACGAAGTCCTTCCAAGGAAGCTAGTTCGGATGGAAAGGGCCAACTACTCCAAAGAAAAGAAGTTCTCCGGAGAAAGAAGTTTCTTCGCAACAAGAAGGAGTGGAACTCTTAGCCAAGGAAGTGAAAGAGCTTCGGAGATAATTGGCTGAAGTTTAGCAGGTGAAGGGAAACTCGAGCAAAAAGGCATCCCCTTTCTCTTCAGAAATTCTTCGGGAGAAGGCGGATCCAAATAAAAAGCTTCCTTATATGGAGAGTTATGATGGCTCAGGGGATCTGTATGACTACAGCCAGGCGTTTGATAGGCTGATGGACTATTATGATTGTGACACCCCCAAAATAGGTATACAACACCCATTCTAAGTCGTCAAAATACATGGTACAGAAACAACAACAACTTTATTAATACAACATAAAAACTGTGAGTTTAAATACAAATATTGTCATCTAAACAATATCCACACTCAAATAAGTTCTCATTACAATTATTAATATACTATTTCACAAAATAGTGAGGACTACTAGAACAACTTCTAGAACCATCATTCTCGCCTCCTGAGAAGAAAAATGGAACAAAAAGAAAAAGGGTGAGCTAAAATAGCCCAGTAAAGAACATTATGACTAAGATAATATAGAAAAAATTATCGTTAGTCCTCAACAGGGAAAAATTTAATAGAATACAATAGACAACAAATTTTAAATCAATATTCGCAGCAGAAATAATAATTCATTAGAAGAGTTAAGTAGAGAATGAAATCTACTATCTTCAATGATTTTAAAAGTCCATCATCAATATTTTATCCTTGTAACATCAATCAATATACATCTTGATTCAAATATTCATCTTTGCACTACAGGCCAAAGATATTCATCAGTTAGTCATGTTCATCTCAACACATGTTCATCTTTGTACTACGACCGAAGATATTCATCAAAAATCTTTCATCTTTGCACTACAGGCCAAAGATATTCAGTAATATCACCATTTAGGACTGAGGATGATGAAAAATATTTTAAAGAAAACAAATCCAGTGAAACAAAAGAACAAATATTAAGGATTCATACTTTAAACAATCTGAGTTCAAAAATACTTCATAAATAATCATAGCGAAGTAAAATTCAAGAATGATCAAAACATGGATACAATCAAAGCTACTATCCATAATAGATATCTTGGACAAAAACAAAAAATTATTTTTTTTGGTGAATAGTGCCGTATTCGTGAATAGTGCCGTATACGTGAATAGTAACCCCGACACAAAAAGTTCTAAATTTGATAAAAATTCATATCAATATTTCGGCATAATGATATTGAAAGAAATAATATCATTTATAAAAAAAAATAACATCCCTTACCTCAGAAAGACAGTATTTCTGGCTGGAAAATTGAATATAGTGCTGAAAGAACTTACACCGTATAGCAACTCTCAAAGTTCTAAAATACTCACAAAAATATGCTCGATATTATAGAGAGAGAAGATTTTAGTATCTGGTGTGATTTTCAATTCTAACCTAAGCACCCTATTTATAGAAAAATACTTAGAACACCAAAACAGAAAATTTAATATAATATTATTATTATTTGTTAAAATTCCATACGCCCACTTTTGAAGATCTGAATTCAACAATTAATAACACATGCTAGACCCACTTAACTCACCAAACACGTTTTTCTTGAAAAAAAATAATTAAACTTCCAAAAATCAATTATTTCAGAACTTTAGAACTTCAATAATTTATAATAAATAGCCCTTTTGTTATAAAAATTCGAACCACATGTCTTTTACATAAGAAATTTCATTATCTACAACTTTGCAGAAGAAAGTTTTTCCAAATTCCAAACAGAAACTGACCGAAATCTATAAACGGGCGATTTTACAAGCTATAATTAAATTTCAGTCAAGAAATGGGGTCCACCGACACACAAAATATGTGTTAATCATTTAATGCAACAAAATACTCTTCCTCATATACTCATATATCCCACATTCATTGTAAAAATATCATTATTATTATATTATAATAATATAATAAAATATTATTTTTTCAGAAAAGATAAAATATCGATTTTCAACAATTGTCACTTTAAATTTTTTTTCCATCTATATCTACATAAAATGAATATTTTTCTCATCATATAAATTAATAATTAATTATTCACAAATAATATTACAGAATCACAATACTGACAATCAGGCAGTTCCTAGGAAAGAGGGGGCTTTCCAATAAGGATTTCTCCTTACTGGCGCGCAATTAGGTGACCAAACCTCTCCTTAGACAGAACTTTCTAGACATTGCCAATAATGTTATCTAATAATATTATTCAGATAATATGAATTATTGCTTCGATAATAGAAAATACTATGTAGTGACAATTATTGAAACAACAGTAATATAAAATATCAACGCAACAATTATTGAATCAATAAAATAAAATACTGAACAATAATTATTGTAACAATTATTGAGTAGTGCCTTCTAACGTAAGAATCAATAATTGGTGCAATACCGTGTGCTACTGTGCAACAACGCGTATTACTGTGTTTTAACCACCGGGTATTCCAACAGTATTAACGGTAATAATTACGCCGTTATTTATAAACAACTTATACTAGTCGTTTTCCTCATCCAATCGCTTTCTATTATTGGGCCCACAAAAGACTGCGCCGTCGTACGAATATTCCCCGACAGGAAGAATATTCCACGACCAAACGAATATTCCTCGACAACAATGAATATTTTATAACCACTTGCTTATTTAAAATATTTGCATATTTTACCCATAACTAACCTCATTAATCAATTCAACCCTTACTATTTCAAAATAATAAATAGAGGAAAATAAATTTCATTTATTAATAATTTGGTGTCTTACAACCTCCCCTCCTTATGAAATTTCATCCTCGAAATTGACGTACGTACCTGGTGTTTCGAAAAGATGAGGATACCTCGCTTTCATTTCCGTTTCTAGCTCCCAGGTCATTTCCTCAATAGCATGGTTCCTCCACAAAACTTTAACTTGTGGTATGACCTTTGTGCGTAGGACATGCTCTTTCCTATCCAAGATCTTGATAGGTACCTCCTCGTACGTTAAGTCTTTAGCTATCTCGTCCGGTTCTAACTCAATGACATGGTTTGGGTCTTTCACATATTTACGAAGCACATATATATGAAAAACATTATGAACACGAGACATACTTGGAGGTAACGGGAGTCTATAGGCCACATTTCCTACTCGGTCAAGAATCTGAAATGGACCAATAAATTGTGGATTGAGCTTTCCTCTCTTTTCAAATTTTGTAACTCCCTTCCATGGAGCCACATGCAACAATACATGATCCCCAATACTAAATTCCACGTCCTTTCGATGAAGATCCGCATAACTCTTTTGTCAATCCTGTGCCGTTTGTATGCGTTGTCGAATCATTTGGATATTTTCTGTAGTCATATGTTCCAACTTGGGTCCCAACAATGTTGCTTCACCCACCTCATCCTAACATATTGGAGAGCGACACTTTCGTTCATATAATGCTTCAAATGGAGCCACACCTATACTTTCCTGATAACTGTTATTGTAAGAGAATTCTACTAACGATAAATACTTATCCCAACTCCCTTTGAAGTCTAGGACACAGAGTCTTAATAGATCTTTAAGAGTTTGAATAGTTCTCTCTGATTGTCCGTCCGTTTGAGGATGGTATGCTGAACTGAATTGTAAATCCGTGCCCATAGCTTTTTGCAAGCTAACCCAAAATCTTGAAGTGAATCTTGGGTCACGATCCGAAACTATGGATACTGGCATGCCATACAATCTCACAATCTCATCTACGTACATACGAGCAAGACGTTCAAGGGAATAAGTCTCCCGTATCGGCAAGAAATGAGCAGACTTGGTTAATCTATCAACAATAACCCAAATAATATTTATACCTTGAGAAACCGTGGGAAGACCCGTAACGAAATCCATGGTAATATGTTCCCACTTCCATTTCGGAATCTCAAGTGGTTGCAATGGACCCTTAGGCACTTGATGCTCCGCCTTTACACGTTGACAAGTTAAACACCTTGAGATAAACTTTGCAATCTCTCTCTTTATATTGTTCCACCAAAATGTATGCCAAAGATCACGATACATTTTGGTACTTCCAGGATGGATTGCAAATGGTGTATTGTGTGCCTCCATCATGATCTTGTACTTCAAATCAGAATCATTAGGAACACAAAGTCTGGAGTGGACTCGAAGTATTCCTTCTTCATTGATTCTTACTTCTAGAATAGTACCTTCTTGCACTTTCTTCTTCATACGCATCAGCTCTGGGTCTGTGGCTTGAGCAACTTTAACTTTTTCGATTAAAGTTAGTTCTATACGTATACTTGACATTATTGAATGGGACCCCGGAGTCTTGAATTCTATCTTCATCTTTTGTAAATCACACCAAATGGGCCTTTGTGTTGACAACATCGCACTCGTTCCTGCGTATGATCTTCTACTCAATGCGTCGGCTACCACGTTCGCTTTTCTAGGATGGTATTGAATGGTATGGTCGTAGTCTTTCAACAGCTCGAGCCAACGTCGTTGCCGCATATTGAGTTCTTTTTGAGTGAAGAAATATTTAAGGCTTTTATAGTCTGAATATATCTCCACTTTCTCCCCATAAAGATAGTGCCTCCAGATCTTTGCTTCCAACTCTAGATCATAAGTAGGATAATTCCTCTCATATTCTTTAAGTTGTCGCGAGGCATAGGCTATAACTTTCCCACGTTGCATGAGAACACATCTTAGCCCTTTGCCTGAAGCATCGCTGTAGATAACAAATCCATCCGAACCAGATGGTATGATCAAAACAGGTGCCGAAATGAGTCTCCTCTTAAGCTCTTGGAAACTCTTCCCGCATTCCTCGCTCCATATGAATTTGATATCTTTCCGAGTCAGCTGAGTTAATGGAGTAGAGATTCGAGAAAATCCTTCCACGAATCTCTGATAATAACCAGCTAAGCCCAGAAAGCTATGTACTTCGGTCACCGACTTCGGTTGTTCCCAACTTTGTATTGCTTCAATCTTCACCGGGTCAATAGATACTCCATGTTTTGACACCACGTGCCCAAGGAATGCTACTTCCTCAAGCCAGAACTCGCATTTCTTTACCTTGGCATATAACTTGTTTTCACGAAGCCTTTGCAGTACCAGCTTCAAATGGTGCTCATGATCTTCACGACTTTTGGAATATATGAGGATGTCATCAATAAAAATAACAACGAACTGATCCAAATATTCCTTGAATACTCGGTTCATCATATCTATGAAAGCAGCAGGAGCATTAGTCAATCCAAAAGAAATGACTAAGAATTCATAATGCTCGTACCGGGTTCTAAAGGCAGTCTTTGGAATATCCTCAGTTCTAATCTTCAGCTGATAATATCCAGAACGAAGATCGATTTTTGAAAAGAATTGTGCTCCTTGTAACTGGTCAAACAAGTCATCAATACGAGGTAGCAGATACCTATTCTTGATAGTGATATGGTTTAATTTTCGGTAGTCGATACAAAGTCGCATACTCCCGTCTTTCTTCTTTACGAATAAAATAGGAGCACCCCAAGGAGATGTACTAGGACGAATGAAACCGATGTCCAACAACTCCTATAATTGAACCTTTAACTCCTGAAGTTTAATAGGAGCCATTCGATATGGGGTTTTAGAAAGGAGCTTTGTACCAGGTTCAAGATCAATAAAGAATTCAACTTCACGTTTCGGGGGTAGACCGGGAAGTTCTTCAGGAAATATGTCAGAAAAGTCACTAACAATAAGAATATTATTCAAATCTGACGTGTCTTTATTCAAATCCATAACATGGGCTAAGAAAGCTTGACATCCGTTTTTTAATAAACGAATAGCTTTATGACTTGATATAACAGTGATTGATTTTAATGGCTTAGTTGCTTGAATTCGCACAACAGGTTGGTTAGGAATATGAAAACTAACAACCTTACGAAAATAATCAATTTTGGCATAATGAGTAGTTAACCAATCAATCCCTAAAATCACGTCAAATGCAAGTATCTTTAAAGAGATAAGGTCAATAGGTAAGGTGATGGTGCCAACTTGGATCAAAAAAGATTTATAAATAGTGGATGTGATGAAAGTTTCTCCTAACGGAGTCTCCACGGATAAATCAAAGTCTAATTTCTCCGGAGTCAAGTTTAAACGTTGAGCACAAGCAGGAGAAATAAATGAATGGGTAGCACCGGTATCTAGTAAGGTATAAACTTCGCATGAATTTATGATTAGCTTACCCGTGATCACCTCGTTTGGGTTCCTCGCATATTGACCAGTCACGACAAACGCTCTTCCAGGAACCGTTGACTTTGACTTTTCTGGGACAGCCTTTTGAGTCACCATCCCCGCTGGACTTAGTTTTGTTACAGTGTAATCTAGAGCGATATGTCCTTCCTTTCCACAGTTATAACATACCTTAAACTGTTGTGGGCAGTTTGGGCTGATATGTCTTTCTTTTCCGCACTTATAGCATATGACCGGTGGTCGTTCTCCTCCCTTGGAACCAGTTGGTGCTGACGTCTTCATATTATCATTGTTGAATCTCCTCTTTTTAAAATCTCCTCCCGACTCGCTTCTTCTATTCTCATGGCCATGATTACCACCAGAGTGGTTGCCGCTCTTGTCCGTATTTTTCTTTCTCCGCTGGTTATCGTTGTTCTGATGACTGCTGTCACCAGTATGATCCTGGTTATGGTCCCTCGGTTGAACGTACTCGTTATCTCGCTCTAATAATTGTGCCCTGTTGACAACATCTGAATAGAGAGAAAATTTATGTGAAATGAGATATTGACGTATGCCGGGTTTCAAACCTCTCAGAAACATTCGCGTTATACGTTTCTCATTCTCCACCAAATGAGGGGCAAATCTGGACAACTCTACAAACTTCGCCTCGTACTGGGACACCGTCATGTTATTCTGCTCCAGTCTAATAAACTCTACCTCCTTCATATGACGAATACTTTCAGAAAAGTACTTGTCATTGAACAATTTCTGAAATGTTTCCCAAGACATGCTAAGTGCGGCTGGATGGGTACGCTTTACAGATTCCCACCAGTAATCTGCCTCATTACGGAACATAAAGGTGGCGAATGGAACCTTATGTTCTTCTGTGCATCCGAAGACATTGAATATCTTGGTAATTTGTTTGACCCACGTCTCCGCCTTAATCGGATCCGGCTTTCCCTAGAATTCTGGTGGTCCTAACTTCTTGAACTGCTTGGCTGTGACAAACCGTGAATTGCTATCATTTCCTCCTGTATTTTGAACACGAGTCTCCCTCGTCTGATTTTGCATAAACTGAAAAAAGCTTCTAAACATCCCATCGTTCATCATCTGCTCAGTGGTGTTGTTCACAGGAGGAACATTGCCAGCCTGTTGCACGTTCTCCTCGTTGGTGAGTACAAGCTTCTCCACGATTTTATTTACTCCACTGTTAACATTCTCAGTTGCCATTCTTAAATACAGCCATAAAATAAGGGTTAATTAAACAAATTAACAAATCACATAATACCACTATATTATGACCGACCAACAAATAAGCTTAGGTAGCACATACTAGCGAAGGATTTACTCGTCTCTCCCCTCCTAGTTCTATTCTCCGATCTCCACCAGAGATCATATCCTTAAGCACTGATACCAACTATGACGCCCCCAAAATAGGTATACAACACCCATTCTGAGTCGTCAAAATACATGGTACAGAAACAATTACAACTTTATTAATACAACATAAAAACTGTGAGTTTAAATACAAATATTGTCATCTAACCAATATCCACACTCAAATAAGTCCTTATTATAATTATTAATACACTATTTCACAAAATAGTGAGGACTACTAGAAAAACTTCTAGAACCATCATTCCACACCCCGACTAGTATTCGCTACATTCTCGCCTCCTGAGAAGAAAAATAGAACAAAAAGGAAAAGGGTGAGCTAAAATGGCCCAGTAAAGAACATTATGACTAAGATAATATAGAAAAAATTATCGTTAGTCCTCAATAGGGAAAAATTTAATAGAATACAATAGACAACAAATTTTAAATCAATATTCGCATCTATTATCTTCAATGATTTTAAAATTCCATCATCAATATTTTATCCTTGTAACATCAATCAATATACATCTTGATTCAAATATTCATCTTTGCACTACAGGCCAAAGATATTCATCAGTTAGTCATGTTCATCCCAACACCTGTTCATCTTTATACTACGGCCAAAGATATTCATCAGAAATCTTTCATCTTTGCACTACAGGCCAAAGATATTCAGTAATATCATCATTTAGGACTGAGGATGATGAAAAATATTTTAAAGAAAACAAATCCAGTGAAACAAAAGAACAAATATTAAGGATTCATACTTTAAACAATTCGAGTTCAAAAATACTTCATAAATAATCATAGCGAAGTAAAATTCAAGAATGATCAAAACATGGATACAATCAAAGCTACTATCCATAATAGATATCTTGGACAAAAATAAAAATTTAATTTTTTTGGTGAATAGTGCCGTATTCTTGAAAAGAAATAATTGAACTTTCAAAAATCAATTATTTCGGAACTTCAGAATTTCAATAATTCATAATAAATAGCCCTTTTGTCAGAATAATTCGAACCACATGTCTTTTTTATAGAAAATTTTATTATCTACAACTTTGCAAAAGAAAGTTTTTTCAAATTCCAAACAGAAATTGACCGAAATCCACAAACGGGCGATTTTATAGGCTATAATCAAATTTCAGTCAAGAAATGGGGCCCACCGATACACAAAACATGTGTTAATCATTTGATGCAACAAAAATACTCTTTCTCCTCATATACTCATATCCCACATTCATTGTAAAAATATCATAATTATTATATTATAATAATATAATAAAATATTATTTTATCAGAAAAGATAAAATATCGATTTTCAACAATTATTACTTTAAAATTTTTCTCCAACTATATCCACATAAAATGAATATTTTCCTCATCATAAAAATCAATAATTAATTATTCACAAATAATATTATAGAATCACAATACTGACAATCAGGCAGTTCCCAGGAAAGAGGGGGTTTTCCAATAAGGATTTCTGTTTACTGGCGCGCAAATAGGTGATCAAACCTCTCCTTAGACAGAACTTTCTAGACATTGCCAATAATGTTATCTAATAATATTATTCAGATAATATGAATTATTGCTTCGATAATAGAAAATACCGTGTAGTGACAATTATTGAAACAACAGTAATATAAAATATCAACGCAACAATTATTGAATCAATAAAATAAAATACTGAACAATAATTACTGTAACAATTATTGAGTAGTGCCTTCTAACGTAAGAATCAATAATTGGTGCAATACCGTGTGCTACTGTGCAATAACGAGCATTACTGTGTTTTAACCACCGGGTATTCCAATAGTATTAACAGTAACAATTACGCCGTTATTTATAAATAACTTAAACTTATCGTTTTCTTCATCCAATCGCTTTTCGTTATGGGACCCACAAAATACTGCGCCGTCGTACGAATATTCTCCGATAGGAAGAATATTCCACGAGCAAACGAATATTCCCCGACAACAATGAATATTTTATAACCACTTGCTTATTTAAAATATTTGCGCATTTTACCCATAACTAATCTCATTAATCAATTCAACCCTTACTATTTCAAAATAATAAATAGAGGAAATTAAATTTCATTTATTAATAATTTGGGGTCTTATAATGATTATTCGGATGCAGCCAAGTGTCAAACTTTTATGACGACTTTGAGAAAAGATGCAAGGCAGTGGATGGGGACTTTGGCTTCGGACTCAATTTTGTTTTGGGCTGACTTATGTGACAAGTTCCATGCTCAGTTCGGGAGCAACAAAAGGAGAGGAAAGCCCACAAGGTCATTGGCACAGGTGAGACAGTATCCAAATGAGACTCTAGGCCAATATGTGAAGAGATTTGGAGAAGCAGTGGGTCAGGTGATAGACCTCAATGATCTTTAGGCTGTAGGTTTATTTCAAAATGGGCTGGATTTGGTAAAATCTAAAAAACAGGTAAAGAAGTTGATGTTTAGTCATCCGAAGAGCCTAGCCGAAGCATTTGAGAAGGTAGAAGGCTACATCGCGGTAGAAGAAGCCATGAGTAGCTTAAAGCATGGCCCTTCGGAGAAGGTGAAAGAAAAAGATAAAGATAAATCTGATGGTAATCAGAAGAAGAGTGATGTCAATAACGATAGATCTGATGAGAATCAGAAGAAATAGAACAATACTTGGGGGTCGAAAGGAGGTCGACCACCTTTTCCCAGTCAGAAGGTGAATAAGGTGTTTACCCAACTTAATACGGATCAGGCTACTATTCTGGAGCAGATAAAAGACCAGCCCTACTTTGAGCAGCCTCGTGATAATCTTAGACCAGGGTCAGGAAATCCTCACAAATATTGTGATTACCATCAGGCAGCTGGGCATGATACGAGCTCCTGTTGGAATTTAAGAGAGTTCATTGAAAGAAAACTCCAAAGTGGTGCTTTAGTTCAATATGTGGCAGGACGAGAGCCTCTGAGGGAGTAGGAGAGGAATAATAGTCCTATTCAGGCTGCTCAACCTGCACAACCAGCTCTGAATCAACCAGCAAGGCATGTTGTAGATGTAATCACAGGAGGAAATATTGGTAAAGTTGATGGGAAGAAGCGAAGGGGATATCTAGATTCGGTGATGACAGTGGCGGGTGTTCCCCTGAAGAAAGAAAGGGCGTATCCAAGTTCGGTAATTTTTTTTAATGATGATGATTTCCCTTCTGAACCCATTGAACCCCATGAAGGAACTCTGGTGATTACTGCACAAGTGGGTTCGGTGGACATGAAGAGGATGATGATAGATAACGGGTCTTCGGTGGATATTTTATATGCACATAATTATAAGAGGATGCACTTAGATGGAAGGAAGATGGAAATTGGGTAGAAGGCTCCCCTGTATAGGTTCAACAACGATCCAGTCAAGGTGGCGGGGACTATTGAGCTGCCAGTCATCTTTCGGACGGCTCCACAACAAGTTGAAATTATGTGTAAGTTTTATGTGGTGCATGTGGACTCGGCTTATAACTCCATTTTGGGAAGACCCACTTTGATAGCTCTTCAGGCAATGACATCGATTCCCCATTTCAAGATTAAGTTTCCAACACCACGTGGAGTTGGGGAAGTTTAAGGAGATCTGGACTTGGCGAGGAGATGCTATAGGAACGCTTTGATTACTTCGGGTGTAGGGGTCAAAAAATATAAGCAAATCATGGCTATCGAGATCGAACCATTTACAGAAAGCAGTACGAAGCCATTGGTTATGCCAGCTGAAGAGACCGAAGAGTTTGAGCTAATTCTGGGAAGGAAGGGAAAGATAGTAAAGATAGGTTCAGGTCTGTTGGAACCTTTTTCGGATGAACCTGGTGGAGTTTCTTCGGTGATATGTTGATATCTTTGCTTAAGTTCCAAGTGACATGCCTGGAGTAAGTAGGAAGGTTGCTGAACATAGATTAAGTGGACCCAGCAAAGAAGCAAGTTCGACAGAAGAGGTAGATTTTTGCACCAGAGAGACAGAAGATAATCGACGAAGAGATTGCAAAGTTGTTGCCATCAGATTTTATATTCGAGATAGATTATCCAGAATGGATGGCGAACGTGGTTCTGGTGTAGAACTAGAATGGGAAATGGCGAGTTTGCATAAATTACAATGATTTGAACAAAGCATGCCCGAAGGACTTTTATCCTTTGCCCTACATTGATCAGCTCATCGATGCGACTTCGGGATATGCCATACTTAGCTTTATGGATGCTTTTTTGGGTTATCATCAGATTTCTATATGTAAGGAGGATATTTCAAAGACAACATTCATTACTCATCGGTTGGTGTATGCTTATAAAAAGATGACTTTCGGCTTGTTGAACGCATGAGCTACTTATCAGAGGATAATGAATTATGTGTTCACAAGGTAGTTGGGAAAGAATATGGAAGTTTATGTTGATGACATGATTGTCAATAATATGTCAGTTCAAGGTCATTTGGATGATTTGGAAGAATGTTTTCAGACGGTACGTCATTACAATTTGAAGTTGAATCCAACCAAGTGTACCTTCGGACTTGGAGTAGGTAAATTCCTAGGTTATCTGGTTAGCAAAAGGGGTATAGAGGCAAATCTAGAAAAAATCTAGACTATTATGAATATGAAGTCTCCTCAGTCCTATAAAGATGTGCAATGTTTGACGGGTAGAATAGCAGCTCTGAGGAGGTTCATGTCTAAATCAATAGAAAGGTGTCTGCCGTTCTTTAAAACGTTGAAAGGGATGAAAAATGCTAAGACATTTCAGTGGACTTCGGAGTATGAAGATGCTTTCCAAGGGATCAAGAAGTATTTATCTTTGGCGTCTTTGTTGGTGAAGCTAATTCCTGCTGAACATTTGTATTTGTACTTAGCGGCAAGTTCATTGGCAGTAGGAGCAGTGTAGGTGCTGGAGATTAGGGGTAAACAACACCCGATTTTTTATGTGAGCCATGCCCTAAGGGATGCAGAGACAAGATATCCAAACCATGAGAAGTTTGCTTTTACCTTGATAATAGCCAGTCGAAAGCTTCGACAATACTTCCAAGGTCGGTTAATAGTAGTGTACACGGATGAGCCACTGAAGAAGGTACTAGGTAAACCAGAAGTTTCGGGGAGACTCGCTGCTTGGAAAATGTATTTGTCTCAGTTCTTTATTGAGTATCATCCTCGGATAGCAATTAAAGGTCAGGTCTTAGCTGATTTTGTAGTCGAATGTTCATTTTCTGAAGCTGGTGAGAGTTTAAATGAAGTTGAGAGACCTGAGAAGGCAGTTGCAGTGCTTTAACAGATGCAGAGTTCATGGACATTATATGTTGATGGGTCTTCTACTTCGGATGTCAGTGGAGTTGGGATTATATTGACGAGTCCGGAGGGATTCAAAGTACAGCAGGCTATCAGGTTTGGGTTCAGGGCTACGAACAATGAGGCAGAGTACGAGGCGGTATTAGTTGGGTTGAGGTTGGCGAAGAGTTTGGAGGTTCAGTATTTAATCATCTACAGTGATTCTCAGTTGATCATCAAGCAAGTTTCCGGGGAATATGAAGTTCGGGGTTTAAGAATGGTTAAGTAACTGGCAGAATTAAAGGATCAGCTTTAGTATTTCAATTCTTACGAGTTTTAGGGGGTCGATCAAAATGATAATTCCATTGCAGATGCGTTATCAAAGTTGGTTACTACTGTATTGAGTACCTTTGATGGCTCAGTGTATTTAGAAACTTTGAAACAGCCCAGCATCCAGCATGAGGAAGTAATGTGTGTAGAGCGATCTAATTACTGGATGACCCCATATCTAGACTATTTGGTAGATGGTGTACTACCTTCGGATCAAATGTTGGCTAAGAAGGTGAAGTATAAAAGCACAAACTTCGTGCTTATTGATGGAGATCTTTATCGAAGGGCTTATTCTTCTCCCTTGCTGAAGTGTTTTGTTCCTTCAAAAGCTGATTATGTCCTTCGAGAGGTTCATGAAGGAATTTGTGGCGATCACATGGCTGCAAAGTCATTAGCATATATGGTGCTTTGGCAGGGATATTATTGGCCAACAATTTTCGAAGAGGCCATTGATTCTGTGAAAATATGTCAAAAATACCAGTTGAATAGTCTGATTCCACATCAGCCACCAGAAGAGCTATACTCGATTTTGTCTCCTATACCTTTTGCTTTCTGCGGGGGTGGATATACTGGGTCCCTTACTGAAAGTAAAAGGGCAGGTAAGTTTTGTTATAGTGGCGATTGACTATATGACCAAGTGGGTGGAGGCGAAGCCACTTAGAGCGATCACAGAGCAAGAATGTCTAATATTTCTGAAGGAGTATGTGGTGTTTCATTTTGGTATTCCTATGGTGGTAATCTCGGATAATGGACGCCAGTTTGTGGGCTAAAAATTTGAAGCATTTTTAAAGGAGTTGGGGATTCAGCATAAAAAGACTTCAGTTGCTCATCCACAATCTAATGGGCAAGTTGAGGTAACTAACAGAACGTTCTTGAATGGAATAAATAGAAAACTAGATGAAACAAAAGGTAGATGGCCTGCGGAATTACTTAGCGTGTTATGGGCCTATCAAACTACACCGAGGACTACAACGGGGGACTCGCCTTTTAGACTAGGTTATGGTTCAGATGCATTGGTTCCTATTGAGATTGGATAAGTAAGTCTTCGAGTCAGTCAGTTTCGGGAGGTGTATAATGATAAGGGGATAAAAGTCAACTTGAATTTTCTTGAAGAAGTCAGAGAAGCAGCCTTGGTCAAATTGGCAGCATATCAGCGTCGTGTGGCCAAGCATTATAATAAAGGGGTAAAGCTTCGAAGGTTTGAAGTGGGAGATTTTGTTCTTCGGGAAGTAGAAGCTTCTACACCTCAGAATATGGGAAAGCTAATGCCGAATTGGGAAGGTCCTTATGAATTTGTTGATGTATCGAAGCCAGGAACTTATCAGTTATGAATGTTGGATGGGACTGAGATAAAGAATACTTGGCATGTGGGTAGACTTCAAAAATATTTTCAGTAAAGCCAGTGTCAGAGTACAAGAGTCTATAATTATGCCAATAGTTATCATCAATAAAAGAAGCTTTTTGCTCCAATGTCTCCAATGATGTTTATCTAATGGTTGTTTGGGGGTTCGGTGGCATGTTCATCCTATTGATGGTGAACAGGGTCCTGATTCGTCCTATAGACGGTGAACTGGATTTTTTGGAAGTTTGGTGATATGTTCATCCTAAAGATGGTGAACCAGAACCTGTTCATCCTATAGATGGTGAACAGGGTCTATTCATCCTCAAGATAGCGAATAGGTTTAATAGGAGGTTTGGTTGGATCTGTTCATCCTATAGATGGTGAACAGAACCTGCTCATTTGAAAAATGGTGAGTAGGGTCCTGATTCGTCCTAAAAATGACGAACTGGATTTTTTGGAGGTCCGGTGGAATGTTCATCCTAAAGATGGTGAATAAAACCTGTTCATCCTATAGATGGTGAATATGACATGTTCGTTCTCAAGATGGAGAACAGGCTTGCTGGGAGGTTAGGTTGGATCTATTCGTCCTAAAGATCGCGAATTGGATTGTTGAAGATCTGTTTCAGACTTCGGTAATGAATAAGTATTACTTTACATTATTACTTGATTTTATTTGAAGTGTTGAGTTCAGATTATTTGATTGTTTGAGTTTTATTTGAAGTGTTGAATTCAGATTGTTCATTATTTAATAAAAACATCAGCTAAATTTAAAAGGAGTAAGAATAAGCTAATTATATTTCATTAAATATAAAGCAATTACAATATTGTTAAAATTTTTACAAAGTTTATAAAGCTAAGGTTGAGGAGGGTCGTCTTCGGCATTATCCTCGTCTTCATCTTCAGAAGAGTCGAGGAGTAATGGGTTCAGAGAGGTAGCAGCGAGTTTTGCTTTGCCTTTGCTTCGAGCTATTTTGTATCCTTCAGCATACATCTGAACTATTTCATTCGTTAGTTCGGGTGATTTGCGATATTCGGTTTGTATTTCTTTGCGGAGTTCTTCGGTAAGTGGGGGGTCAAGGACTCTGAGCTCGTGAAGTTCTTTTTTAACTTTACACTGATACTCGAGATGTCGTTCTTCAAAAATTTTGGCGTCGTTGATTTCTTTAGTCAAGCCTCGGTTACTTTTTGTCAGTATTTCATTCTTCAGTAGTAGTTCTTAGTTTTGTTCAGAAGTGTTTTGTTGAAGTTTTTCGGTCGTTGCTAGTTGTTCTTTAAGTTTGGTAAGATCTTTTTTGAGGCCTTCAGCATTAAAGAGAGAGTCTCCATGTAAACCTCTCTCCGTTGCCAGAGCAGACTTCAAAACTGCATTTTCTCTTCAGGCAGCATTCTCTTCGGCTTCAATTTCTTTATACCTCTGATGGAGTCGCCCAAAGATTCTATTTGCCTGCAATTGTTCGAAGTTAATTAAAATATTTCAATAAATTATTTGTGAAATACAAATGATTAGGAAATAATCAACTTACTCTGGCTTGGTGAGTCATGCCAGCTTCGATCAGGTCAGAGATGGAGCTGTTGCCGAAGCAATGATCGTCAGTATCGAGTACAAAGGTGTTATAGAGGTGTAAAGGGACGTTTTCATTTAAATCTTGCCATTAGGTGGGTGAATGAACGACTTCAGGTCTAGTGGAAGAAGATGGATGTTGCGGAGATGGTATGGGTGTTTCGGATAGAGGTGGGGTGTAGTTTGTTGAAGGTTCATTTGTTGTGGTTGGTTGGTTGTCTGAAGTGTGTTTTCTTTTTCTGATGAGGGGAGAATTGGGCTTGGCGTGTTCTTTAGGTTCTTCTTTGGGTTCGTTAATTTTTATAGGAATGACTGGTGGAAGGTTGGCTTCGATAAGGGGTACTCTGAGTTCTTTGCCAGTAAGAGGAGTGACCTTAGCTCTTTTCTTTTTGGTTCGAAGGATCTCGGTACGTTCGGCGATAGGCATGTCAAGGAGGCTTTATTTAAGGGTGGGTACAGGGACGTGTTTTGGTTTTCTGGAAGCTTTTTTCTTTCGACGAGGATGGCTTATTTCTTCGATGGGATTTGGTTTGGTGGTTTAAGGTTCAGTAGTTTACGGTTCAGAGGTTTGGGGTTCAGTTGTTTATGGCTCGAAGGTTTGAGGTTCGGCATTTAGGGGTTCGACAAGACTTTGGGTTGGGTTGGCAGCAAGAAATTTCTCTAGTTCCTTTCGGTCGATGGAAGTGGGTTTGATAAGGGATACTGTAAAGAATGAAGAAGGAAGTTTCAGAATTATTTATTAAAGAAAATCTGAGAAAATACGTAAGTGTTGAGTTCGGAACTTACATTTATGGTCATACAACCATGCTTGCTTGGTAAGAAGACCGAAGCTCCATTCCTTCATGGGAAGTTTCTCCAGAAGCTTCGTCATCTCGACCACACGCTCATCTGAGATGTCACCGAAGTCTGCAGAGAGGCGCTTGGCAACGGTCCAATCAGGGATGGAAGATACTTCGGGTCCTTTAACGTAAAACCAATCCTTATGCCACCCTTTGTTTCTTGAAGGAGTATCCATCAGAGGGCGCTTCTCAAATTTGATATTGGGTTTTCGAGATTGTTTGCTCAACATCTTGAATCCTCGTTCCCGAGAATTACCGGTAGTTAAGAGAGTGAAGAAGAAGTCGATAGAGGGTGGAATCCCTATCTTGTGGTAGAGGGCGATGAATGCAAGAATGTGAATATAGGAGTTAGGCACCAATTGGGCAAATCCAACGCCTATGAACCCTAAAAGGGTGATGATAAAGGCATGAAGAGGAAAACGAACCCCTTTACCTAGAAAGTGAGGGGCATTGCAGTCCATCCTTCGGGACGAAGGTACATACGCTCGGTGGAGGTGGGAAATTTAAAATGGTGAGTGTCTGGAATCAGATATCATTCTCGGATGATATGGAGATCATCCTCTGAAAGTCCGGAAGGAGTGTTGGCGTGGGGGTATTGTTCTTCATTTTGAAATTCCAAAGAAGGGTTTGGAATGGGAGCAGGAGGAGGATTTTTGCCAGAGGAAGGGTTAGATTTAGGGTTTGTTTTTTGAGGAGACATTGGTGGGAGTCTGAGCAGCAGGGATGAATGAGATAGGCGTTAAGAAATAGGGATGGTGTTGTCCGGGTTTTGAGAAGCCATTATTGACAGTTTGCAGAGAGAGAGAGAGAGTTGGAGGTAGGAGAAAGCAAGATTACTTTGAAATTCAAATAGGCAGGTGAAACCGTCTAATTTGGGGGAAATGGGTTTTTATAGTGGATGTCCTTTCAGTTGTTTCCGAAACACGAGGGCGACACATTTAATGTGGGTAATGATGGTGAATTTGAAGAGTTGGCATCCAGTTTTGGGTTTTCTACTGATTGGGCCTTATTCGGATTCATTTGGATTTTTTTTAACTATTTGGGCCAGTTCTTTGTATACTCTTCCATCAAACATTCTGTTTGGTAAAAGATTGGGGGGCAATGTTAGGCCATATTTATTTGGAACTATTGGGCCATAATTATTTGGGCCGTTGGAGTATTGGGCCATTATTAAAATAAGGTTATTTGTGGGCTTGGGCCGGTGATTATTGAATGGATAGGTGTTGGACTATTGAACCAACAGCTTAATTAATAAGGATTTGACATAATCCTAGTTAGTGGGGAACAGTGATGGGATCAGCAGGTGAATTGCATGCAATTAGCTAAGGTCACCAAAGGTGTTGCATGCAAGGCGGTGAGTTGAATATAAGAGTACAGAGCACTTCATGGAAAAAGGTAACATGTAATTTTATACCAAACACTAGAGCACACCACCTCCATTGTTAACCTTGTGTCGGCCTGTACTAATTCTCATACCGGAGCTATCCCCCGGCAGCCCAAGCCGTCAAGCTTTCGGCACTGACTCGTTTTCTATGCAAGGTTGGACGCGCTTTTCAGTGATTGAGGTGCATATAAAGATCTTGGCGTTAACAAAGATCTTGACTTGAATATCATAAAATTAGTTTAAACTTTATGAAACCTTATATTTAATTTTATTAATTTTTTCTCCGTACATTTAATAATTTGTAATTTTATCTTGTATATAACAATATGTTCCATTTTTAATAAATAAGGTATTATATTATGTATATATTCGCCATTGGGTTTTCATTTTGTAAATAAGTTACTTTTTGTAAATCATTTTTTAATTAAAAAAAAGGAAAAAAACAACAAACAAAAACTTCAATCACAATCGTGAAAGACCCTAAGTACTTTTTGTCACACGACCAAATCACAATTATTGCAAATTATTTGAATCAGATTATAAGTGTCAGCTCATTTTATACTGTTGGGCCCAGGATATTCGGGTTTATGGCTTATAATGGGCCGACATCCAGGATATTCGGGCCTATGACTTATAATGGGCCGACATCCCTATGGTGTCATGTGGATTGGGGCCGAAGGGTGTTTTGGTGGACGGGGGATTTGTGGGTTAAGGTTCTAAATTCTATTTGATCTCTAGATATGGAAGGAAGTGTTGGGATATAGATCAACTTCCTTAATTATAGGGGATTTGGTGCAATCCTATTAAGGAATGGTTGTTTGGGTGAGAACCTTAATCTGATTTAGAGAAGGATTGCATGAAGGTGGTGAGAACATTAAAAATACAAGGTTTTTCTCTGATTCTAAAGTACATGCAAATTATTACTTTCCAGCACTAGAGCGTTAAGCCTCCATTGTTAACCTTATATCAGCCTGTACTTATTCTCACGCCGAAGCTATGCCCTCGCAGCCCAAGCCGTCAAGCTTTCGGTGTTTACCCGTTTCTGTACAGGATTGGACGTGCTTTGGTGATCGGAGCACGTGAACGGATCTTTGTGTTAACATTGGCGCTAGAAGGAGGGCAGTCTAGTGTTGCTGGATTTTCAATCACAATCATCAACTTCTTGCATATGAGATCATGGAGAATAGTAGGACAGTTATAGGTGCATGACAGCCGCAGGTGGAAGGTTCTTCTCGCCAAAGAGGGTCTGTTAGAGATAGACTGGGGCTGTCAAAGAGCATCCACGAGCGACTCGAACCACAAGGTGCCTCAGTAGGGTCTCAAGCTAGAGATCGTGATGATGTCAAGAGGAAGTCATTTTCCACAGCCAGTAAAGGACCTGACAATGATCGGAGCAGGGTAGAAGGCACACCGCCTAGAACCCGATACCAAAAGGATCAGGCGGACAGGATATCTACTCTTGCCAAAATGGAACAGGAGATGGATAAAGCTTTGAAGATACTGCTGCAACAGAAGGAAGAGATTGCCAAACATATGATTTTTATGGCTGAACAGGAATACGAGGCCTCCAACCATACTCGATCTAGAAGGCGTGGAAGGTCTCCAGATAGACGATCTAGGACACGGAGGGGTGAAGATTCAAGGCGATCTGGAAGTAGGCTTCGGAGCACTCTTGAGATCGAAGCAGATAGAGAGAACACACACCCGAGAATCTAAAGAGGTTACCTCGCCCTGTGAATTCTCGGCATAGCGAAAACGATAGGTGATGAAAAAGATCGAGAGGTCGCACTCCCGAGAATCCAAAGAGGGTACACTGCCCTATGGATTCTCGGCATAGCGAGAATGGTAAATGAAACCCTTTCGGGCAGGTAGTTCAGACAGAAAGGGTCAATCTGGACATGGTAAGGAGGACTCCCCAAAGAAAGAAGTGCTTGCAAAGTTAGATGGGATGGAACTGTTGGCCAAAAAATTGGAGGAACTTCAGAAAGAATTGGTCGAAGTTAAATAGGGGAAGGTGAGTTTGGGCAAAAAGGCGTTCCATTTCTCTCTAGAAATCATTCAGGAAAAGGCGGACCACAATAAGAAGCTCCCCTATATGGAAAGGTATGCTAGCTCATGAGATCCTTACAAATACAGTCATGGGTATAATAGGTTGATGGATTATTACGATTACTCAGATGCGGCTAAGTGTCAGACATTTATGACGACTTTAAGGAAAGATGCCAAACAATGGATGGTGACCTTGACCCCGAACTCAATCTCGTGAGAAGAGTTTTCAAGAACTCAAGAGGAGACTCATTTCAGCACCTGTTCTAACAATACCATCTGGCTCGGAGGGATTTGTCATCTACAGTGATGCTTCGAGCAAAGGGTTGGGATGCGTTCTCATGCAACAAGGAAAAGTCATAGCCTATGCATCAAGACAACTCAAGGAATATGAGAGGAATTATCCTACTCATGATCTAGAGTTGGCAGCTGTTGTCTTTGCACTTAAAATTTGGAGGCATTACTTGTATGGGAGAAGGTGGAGATCTTTAGGGATCATAAAAGCCTCAAATATTTCTTCACTCAAAAGGAGCTCAACATGCGACAACGACGTTGGCTTGAACTGTTGAAAGATTATGATCATACCATTCAATACCATCCTGGAAAAGCGAATGTGGTAGTTAACGCATTGAGTAGAAGATCATATGCAAGTACGAGTGCGATATTGTCAACACAAATGCCCATTTTGTGTGACTTGCAAAGGATGGAGATAGAGTTAAAGACTCCAGGGACCCATGTGATGATGGCGAATATACGAGTAGAACCAACTTTAATCGATAAAGTTAAAGCTGCTCAAGCTACAAACCTGGAGCTGATGCGTATAAGGAAGAAAGTGCAAGAAGGTGCTATGCCGGAAGCAAGAATCGATGAAGAAGGAATACTTCGAGTCAACTCCAGACTTTGTGTTCCTAACAACCCTGATTTAAAGTATGAAATCACGATGGAGGCGCACAACACACCATTTACAATCCATCCTGGAACTACCAAAATGTATCATGATCTTCATCATACATTTTGGTGGAGCAATATGAAGAAAGAGATAACGCTGTTTATCTCGAGGTGTCTAACTTGTCAACGAGTCAAAGCGGAGCATCAAATACCAAAAGGTCCATTGCAACCACTTGAAATTCCAAAATTGAAGTGGGAGCACTGAAAGTAGTATGCACACAAGCCAATCATGTTTGATGATAAAGCATATACTTTGTAACAATCTTATTCATTTATTAATAAAAAGTATTATTTATTAAAGGCTTTTAATTATCTACATGATGCTGTTTTATAATATGTGATAAACCCATAGTTTTAAATAATGTTTTTAGAATAATGATGATGATCATTCTAATGAGATCTAAATTCTTAGAAAGCTTAAAACTAAAATAGTTCCCAATCGTTGGATTACTAAATTGGGGATTAGTGAATCCGGATAGATTGGTACATACGTTGCTTGCTCATTGGATGAGAATGATTGATCTCATGATCATTTGTGTGGAGACACTAAAGCAAGTATGTAGGTGCTTATTAGAGAATAAGTTCACTGAACGTGGCTCGCTAAAGGAATATCTAATGGAGTTTTACTTGCTTGTCAATAGGAATTCCTGTAGTGATAGTAGTACAAGTGATCCTTGGACTTGAGATCATCATAGTATCTTGTGTATGATGAGTTATACTTTGACTTATTCCTTAAGACCCTTAGGGTATATCAAAGGGTATGCTTGGGTATAATAAGTTGTACATGGAGATAATGTATGATCAATAAAGAATCTACCACTTCTAGTAAAAGAAGAGAAATGTCCTATGTGATTCGATAAATGACAACCCAGCAGTCCTTGGCCAAGGCAGAATGAAATTAGAAAGGAGTTTCTAATTTGTATTATTTGGTGTTGTGCATTTAAGAGTCGAAATACATATAATTAAATAAAATAAGACTTGACAGTAATTCCATGTCTTATATTTAATTGGGACATTGAATGGTGGAAGGATTGAATTGTACGGTAGCTATTTACTCAAAGGTTCTTTTATGATTAATGTTGAAATCTATATTATCTGGAAAGTCGTTGATCGCTAGGGAGGCTTATCCCTATTGTAGAATAAATATTATTTAAATAAATTAATAGTTTAATTTATTTATTTAAATAAGATTAGAATTGTTCTAATTGATTTATTCACAACCGGTTTAATATGGAGAACCTAAAGGGTCACACCATAAAATGAAGAATAATTATTTAAGAAGTTAATGGCATAATCGTAATAATATGTTAAGTATATTTAATTTAATCTATGGTGATAGAATAAATTAAATAGCTTAATATTTATTATTTAATATTTTAGAAATATTAAATATAAATTAATAAGAGGAATCTTATTAATATTATTACAATTATTATTATTTTAATTTCTAAAAGAGTTTAGGAATTAATTTAATATATGTACTCTCATTTATTCCTAATAGGATTAGGAGGGAAAATTAGTTAAAGGAGTTTAATTAATTATACCTAATAAGATTAGGGAGCCCATTTAATTAAAAGAGTTTAATTAAATAAATAATACCTTATTTTTAATTAAATAGGGTTACCTGATATCTTTATAAGAGGAGTCTTATATCAGATATCAATATACGTAATTCCAACAGTTGGGAGAGTACGCTCTTTTCTATAGAGATAGAAAAAACTAGGGTTTTGCCAAACACCCATCTTCTTGGATCTTTCTTCTTCCTTGGTGGATCACCTCTAGAGGCCAAACACTTGGGTGGCTAACGTTGATCAAAGGAAGGAACTAAACCCGGTGGATTCAAGTTGGACGCGAAAAGGATTGGAGGTGAACTTGTACCTGAGGAAACTCGGATCTTCGAGGGTATGATTCTCGTTCTTTATCTTTTCGTTTAATTAATAATTGTGCATAAAGGATGATCCGGGTATATGGTTTGTAAAATTTTAAAACTCTGATTTTACACGTTTCCGCTTATTTTGTGCAATTTGATTGCGTTCATGAATATTACAAACCTAACAGTGGCATCAGAGCCAAACCTTTATGCGAATTATTAATTGTTTAATTTAATATGTATATTGATATGTATTTAAAATAATTAAATTGGGCATAATTTTATTGTATAAAATTTATTTAAAAAATATATATATAATTCCGAAAACCTGTTGAAAACGGCGAACTAATATTTTCGTGGTGATTCGCTAGCTGGCAAGGGTTATATGTTTGATATATTCTAGGTACAACAAAAAAATTGATTGTTGTTATTTAACATATATATTGTTGCCAGCAAGTCTTGAAGTTTAAAAGTTATCCAAGATTCATATTAGTAATTATCAATATAGTTACTTTAGATCATCACGTGGCCATAATAGTTTTGCAGTAGAATTTCTTTGATTAAAGGTATAACACGTATCACGAGGTTTATATATATATATATATATATATATATATATATATATATATATCAATCTTAATAATTTTATAATTAAAATAAAATGTTTATTTTAATATTAAAATAAAAAGTTTATTTTAATTTTAAAATTAAAATTTCATGCTAACTAATTAGAGTTGGATTTGGATTCCATGATAACTAATTAGAGTTGAAATTGGATTTCATGTTTCCTTAAATAAAGGAGTTTATTTAGATATGAAATAAGATTTCATATTATTTAAAATAAAAGAGTTTATTTGTGAATAGGAAAGAGAATCCGTGTTTCCTTTAATAAAGAAGTTTTTTTTTATGGAATTGGATTCCATAATTAATTAAAATAAAAGAGTTTATTTTGATTAATGATTTTGATTAAAATAAAATAGTTTATTTTATTCAAAATTGGATAAATTAAAATAAAATAGTTTTATTTTGATTTAAATTTGGATTAAAATAAAGGAGTTTATTTTAATTCAAAATTAAATTTTATACTAACTAAATTTGCCCATTAAATGATATCAATATATATATTGAATGTTTATTATTTATGAGATTAATATTATTTATTGATGCATATGGTGATGTGTATGATAATAAATGGGATTGATTATGGACTATTGACCAATGTGATTGAATTTTATTTTAGTTGGATGCATGAATGTATGTGTTTTATTAAATGAGGTCTACGTACCTCGTCTTCTCTAATTTTTCTTAATGTAAATTCTATCTTCCTCCTATGTACTTCCCCTTGACTGCTGATCAAGGTTTCTATTTATTTTAAATAATTTTGTAATAGGAATAATTAGAATTAATTTTGAAGAATTGGAGATCAAGAAGCAAGGAACGCTTGAAGACCCATTTGTAATGGAGTCCGGGTTTAAATGTAATAGTTATATTTAAATATTAATTCTTGCACCCCTAGGGTTTGACCTTTTTGGTTCACTTGGTGGCTCTAGTGAACCAAACTAGAATAAAAGTCCATAATCAATCCGGGTAGAATATAGTATTCCATATGTGCATGCTTATACTATATATATTATATATTATGCAAACATGCTTCGCATGTTAATTAATATGACGCGTATTTTATATATATATGTGCATGCGCGCTAAACAAGATGAGACAAATTAATAACAAACCCCTCAAATTTTTTTATATTAAGTCTTAAGCGTTCAAAGATATTTGGAATATCGAACGTCGCCTTCTAGCATGATAAAATTAATAGAGTATTAAATATTTAATATGAGTTTGTTGTGTCACCACAAGGCAAATATTAAGTATTTAAGATGTTAATTTATCACAGTTGATGCTTATAAAGAAAATTGAACAGTATTGTTTTGTTGTGTCACCACAAGGACGATATTTTTCTTCTTTGAATATATGGAGTGCTAGGTTGGACTTAACTTGGATAATTTTGATTCGGATGTGCCACCACTTGATCAAAATAATCTAAGAGGCAAAATACAAGGAGTTGCATAGTTGATGTAATTGACAAGAGTTGTTTACCTATTTATTTATATATAGTTTGTTGTGTCACCACAAGGCTATATACATTTGAAATGAGATCCTTATTCTCACTAGCAAATCTTTAGTTAGATTTTGCCGAACTATATATAGTGAGGGTAACATAGTTTGATGAAAATAGTGGGAGATACCAATTTAAAACAAGACCTAAATTATTTTGGTAATTAATAAAAGAATGTATGCTAAAATGTTGTTAATTACAAATTTATTTACAGAATTTTACAATGTCTAAAATTACTATCACTGCGTAGCATATTAGATGCTAAATTAATCGGACCGAATTTAATGGATTCGTTAAGAAATTTGAGAATAGTTCTCATGGCTGAAAAGCTATCTTATGTCCTTAATACGCCTATCCCTGCAATGGTTGTAGATAATGCCTTTGAGGAAGAGATTGCTACTTTTAGAAAGTGGCAAGATGATGTACTGTTGGCTCAATGCATCATGCTCGCATCCATGAGTAACGAGCTTCAGCGTCAACATGAAACTATGGATGCTCTTACTATATTCCTACACATCAAGTAGTTGATGGTGAGGAAAGTAGGACTGATAGATATCAGATATCTAAGGAGCTCTTCCGATCTAGAATGACCGATGACACTACAGTACAGATAAAAGTTCTTAACATAATCAATTTGATTGATCAATTAGGACAACTGGTTTTGTCATGGATGGAGAGTTGAGCCAAGATTTGATCTTGCACTCACTCCCGGACTCCTTTCACAATTGTTGTGAATTTTTCATATGAACAAGCTAGATATCAGCCTCGCTGATTTGCTTAAGCTGATTTGCTTAACATGTTGAAAAATGTTAAGAGTCACTTTCCAACCAAGAAAGACCTTGTCTTACTGGTAGGAGCCAAATGATCTTCTGAAAAGAAGAACGATTCAAAGAAGGTAAATAGAAAGGCAAAAACAAAGGATAATAAGAACAAAACTGATACGGATAGCAAAGGAGTTTGCTTCCACTGCAATAAGCCTGGACACTGAAAGAAACTGCAAGAAGAATCTTGCAGAGGCTAACCAAAGAAGCTTACTGAAGTTTCGGTTATAAATACAAATTTGTTCATGATTGAAATAAATTTTGCTTTAAGTCAAGGTTCTACTTAGGTATTGGATACCAACTTTGGTTATCATAAATATAAATTTATGAAGGGACCAAGTAGAAGTGTAAATAAGTAATCCTATGTACGGGAAATGTAGCAAAGGTTGCCACATTAGCCATAGAAACTTATAGTTTAGCAATGCCTACGGGCAAATCTATTAAGTCAATAAGTTGTTATTGTATTTCAGTTCTTGTTAAAAAATATTATTTCTATTTTATTGTTGGACAATGAAATCTTTGGTATTATAATTAAGAACAATTGTTGTTCTATTTATAATAATAATGTTTTGTATAGAACTGGAATATTACTTAATAAATTTTGTATACTTGACTTACATGAAAATAATTTTGCATATTGAACAAATTAGTATAAGAAAAGGAGATGATCATTCAAAGAGTTGAATGTGTGTATTTGTTAAAATACAAGTGTGAATTATTTGAAAGGTTCAAAGAATTCAGAAGTGAAACAAATTGACAAAGTATTAAGATTCTTTGATTAGATCAAGGAATAAATACTTGTGCAATAAGTTTCTAGATCATCTTAAATGGTTTTCTCATAATGGACGCCTCCTGATACGCAATAATTGATTGATGTATCTGAAAGGAAAAATCGTATCTTGTTGGACATGGTGCGGTCCATAATGATTTTATTGACATTCCAGTATCCTTCTGGGGTTATGCCCTAGAAATGGCTGCATATCTACGAAAAGATAACCTTAAAATCTGGCCCCAAGACTCCATAAAAGTTATGGACAGGGAGGATTCCTAATCTTAAGTATGTTAAGATAAGGGGTTGTCCAACTTATGTGAAAAAAGTTTCAAAGGATAAGCTTGGGACAAAATTTGACAAGTACAGATTTGTGGGACATCCTAAAGTAAGTTTAGGACATATGTTCTATAATCCTACTTAGCAAAAGGTGTTTGTTGCGAAACACACTACCTTCTAAGATAAAGGTGTTTATCATTGAAGGAGCTAGTGGGAGGATAATAGATCTTGAAGAGTTCAAGAACCACAAATCACTATAAGTCAAATAAGAGGAACTTGTAGATAGACCTATTGTACCACAACCGAATCGTAAATCTGGAATAGTACTGAACATACCTGGGAGGTATGGATTCATCATGGATGATGATGATGAGGTACGTATCATAGAAGATAATGATCTAGTTACTTACGATGAGGTAAGAGTTCTAGTGTGTACAAAAGGGTCAGTGGGAGCATCGTGAAATTTCTAGTATTATATGTTGATATATTACGGATGAGGAATAACATACCAATGCTACAATCAGTAAAGATAAAGTTATCTAAACATTCCTCCATGAATGATTTGGAAAGAGTATCTTAATTGGGGATGCAAATCTATATAGATAGATTTAAAAGGATGCTCGGCTTAACCCAAGGAACGTATATTCTTTTGATGCTAAAGTCGTTTAGCATGGCAAATTCCATGGGATGTCTCATGTTGATGAGCCATGGAGTGTATCTCTCTTAATAGTCCCCATAGACTCCAAAAGGAGAGATCGCATGAGTAACTATCATGTATGCAATGAAATGTACGAGACCTGATGTTGATCAGTCACATTCTGAAAAAGTTCACTGTGAGACAGTGAAAAATATCTTAAAATACTTAACCGGCACTAAGGATGTGATCATACATGGTGGGTCTGAATTAAAACTAGAGGGCTTTACAGACTCAAGTTTTTTCAGACAGACCAAGACGACAGAAAATCCACTTTAAGGTAAAGCGTTACCTTGAACAGTGGTGCAGTGAATTAGAAAGGTTCCAAACAGCAAAGAGTTGTTGGTTTAGTGATAAAGACAAAGTATATAGCTATAAATGAATCTACAAGTTGATTGTTTGGATAAAAGTTCATTACAGAACTAGGAATAGTTCCTAAGTCTCATCTTGGATCTAAACATGTGTTGCAGCACTTTCATTTGATTATAAGAATCATTGAAAGATGAGAAATTACTATAGAGATAGTGGACTCTCAAGAACAACATTACATATCCATTAACTAAAGCTTATCCAACAGCAGGATAATCGTCACTTAGAGAAGAAGGGTATGAGATACCATGGCGATTGACTTTAGTGCAAGTGGGAGATTGAAAGTAGTATGCACACAAGCCAATCATGTTTGATGATAAAGCATATACTTTGTAACAATCTTATTCATTTATTAATAAAAAATATTATTTATTAAAGGCTTTTAATTATCTACATGATGCTGTTTTATAATATGTGATAAACCCATAGTTTTAAATAATGTTTTTAGAATAATGATGATGATCATTCTAATGAGATCTAAATTCTTAGAAAGCTTAAAACTAAAATAGTTCCCAATCGTTGGATTACTAAATTGGGGATTAGTGAATCCGGATAGATTGGTACATACGTTGCTTGCTCATTGGATGAGAATGATTGATCTCATGATCATTTGTGTGGAGACACTAAAGCAAGTATGTAGGTGCTTATTAGAGAATAAGTTCACTGAACGTGGCTCGCTAAAGGAATATCTAATGGAGTTTTACTTGCTTGTCAATAGGAATTCCTGTAGTGATAGTAGTACAAGTGATCCTTGGACTTGAGATCATCATAGTATCTTGTGTATGATGAGTTATACTTTGACTTATTCCTTAAGACCCTTAGGGTATATCAAAGGGTATGCTTGGGTATAATAAGTTGTACATGGAGATAATGTATGATCAATAAAGAATCTACCACTTCTAGTAAAAGAAGAGAAATGTCCTATGTGATTCGATAAATGACAACCCAGCAGTCCTTGGCCAAGGCAGAATGAAATTAGAAAGGAGTTTCTAATTTGTATTATTTGGTGTTGTGCATTTAAGAGTCGAAATACATATAATTAAATAAAATAAGACTTGACAGTAATTCCATGTCTTATATTTAATTGGGACATTGAATGGTGGAAGGATTGAATTGTACGGTAGCTATTTACTCAAAGGTTCTTTTATGATTAATGTTGAAATCTATATTATCTGGAAAGTCGTTGATCGCTAGGGAGGCTTATCCCTATTGTAGAATAAATATTATTTAAATAAATTAATAGTTTAATTTATTTATTTAAATAAGATTAGAATTGTTCTAATTGATTTATTCACAACCGGTTTAATATGGAGAACCTAAAGGGTCACACCATAAAATGAAGAATAATTATTTAAGAAGTTAATGGCATAATCGTAATAATATGTTAAGTATATTTAATTTAATCTATGGTGATAGAATAAATTAAATAGCTTAATATTTATTATTTAATATTTTAGAAATATTAAATATAAATTAATAAGAGGAATCTTATTAATATTATTACAATTATTATTATTTTAATTTCTAAAAGAGTTTAGGAATTAATTTAATATATGTACTCTCATTTATTCCTAATAGGATTAGGAGGGAAAATTAGTTAAAGGAGTTTAATTAATTATACCTAATAAGATTAGGGAGCCCATTTAATTAAAAGAGTTTAATTAAATAAATAATACCTTATTTTTAATTAAATAGGGTTACCTGATATCTTTATAAGAGGAGTCTTATATCAGATATCAATATACGTAATTCCAACAGTTGGGAGAGTACGCTCTTTTCTATAGAGATAGAAAAAACTAGGGTTTTGCCAAACACCCATCTTCTTGGATCTTTCTTCTTCCTTGGTGGATCACCTCTAGAGGCCAAACACTTGGGTGGCTAACGTTGATCAAAGGAAGGAACTAAACCCGGTGGATTCAAGTTGGACGCGAAAAGGATTGGAGGTGAACTTGTACCTGAGGAAACTCGGATCTTCGAGGGTATGATTCTCGTTCTTTATCTTTTCGTTTAATTAATAATTGTGCATAAAGGATGATCCGGGTATATGGTTTGTAAAATTTTAAAACTCTGATTTTACACGTTTCCGCTTATTTTGTGCAATTTGATTGCGTTCATGAATATTACAAACCTAACAAGCACATTACCATGGATTTCGTTACCGGTCTTCCTAAGGTTTCTCAAGGTATAGATGCGGTTTGGGTCATTGTTGATAGATTGACCAAGTCTTCTCATTTCTTACCGATACGAGAAACTTATACACTTGAACGTCTTGCTTGTATGTACATAAACGAGATTGTAAGACTGCATGGCATGCCAGTATCTATAGTTTCTGATCGAGACCCAAGATTCACTTTACGATTTTGGGTTAGTTTACAAAAAGCTATGGGCACGGATTTACGATTTAGTTCGGCATATCATCCTCAGACGGACGGACAATCAGAGAGGACTATTCAAACTCTAAAAGATTTATTAAGACTCTGTGTCCTTGACTTCATGGGAAGTTGGGACAAGTTCTTACCATTGGTGGAGTTTTCCTACAACAATAGTTATCAAGAAAGTATTGGCATGGCTCCATTCGAAGCATTGTATGGAAGAAAATGTCGTTCTCCAGTATGCAGGGATGAGGTGGGTGAAGCAACGTTGTTGGGACCGGAGTTGGTACGTATGACTATAGAAAAGATTCAAGCGATCCGACAACATATAAAAACCTCACAAGATCGACAAAAGAGTTATGCTGATCTTCATCGAAACGACGTGGAATTTGATATAGGAGATCATGTGTTCTTACGTGTTGCTCCATGGAAAGGAGTTACGAGATTTGGAAAGAGAGGAAAGCTCAATCCTCGATTCATCGGTCCATTTTTAATCCTCGATCGAGTAGGAACTGTGGCTTATAGACTCGCTTTACCGCCAAGTATGTCTCGTGTTCATAACGTTTTTCACATATCCATGTTACGTAAATATGTGGAAGACCCGAACCACATTATTGAGTTAGAACTAGACGAAATAGCGGAGGATTTGACGTATAAAGAAGTTCCTGTTCAAATCTTGGATAAGAAAGAACATATTCTACGCTCCAAGGTTATACCTCAAGTCAAACTTTTGTGGAGAAATTACAATGTTGAGGAAATGACTTGGGAGTTAGAATCTAGAATGAAGTCAAGGTATTCTTATCTCTTCGACATACCAGGTACGTACCCTAATTTCGAGGGCGAAATTTCATAAGAAGGGGAGGTTGTAAGACCCCAACTTTTATAAAAAAAAAGAATTTTCCATAAATATCATTTTTGAATATTATGGAGTTAATTTGATATAATGTTATAGTTGTGGGTAATATTTATAAATTTTATAAAGTACGCAAGTTGTTATATAATATTCGATTGGTCGGAGAATATTCGTTTTAACAGGGAATATTCGTATAACGGCACAATCATTGGTGGACCCACAACAGAATTATTGTCGGATTGAGAAAATGACAAAAATATTTTATTAAAAATAATGGCGGAAGTTTTACCATTGATACTGTTGAACTACTCGGTAGTAAAAGTACAATAACATGTGTGGTTGCATAGTCGCACACGATATTGATTATTAATGCTTATGTGAGAAGTCACTCAGTTTGATTCAATTATTGTCAGTTAATAATATGAATTATTTAACGATAATGAAGTTTTATTTTATTCGTATTATTAATGTAATAAAACAGAAACATCTTTTTATATAAAACAGAATACTTTATTAAAGTTATTCTATAAATAGAATATATTATATTTTATTTAAAAGATTTTTCTTTAAATATGGATCGTCAGATTAAAGTAATTAATCTGGACCGTTCATAGATTAGTTACTATGCATTCCATTTTTCTATAAATAGCAGCTCATTCCTTCATTATTTCTTACGAATTCACTGAACTCTAGAGAGAGAAACTATAGAGAGAGAGAGAAGAAAAGTATTCTGCTACTTAACTACTTCTTTATTTCAGTTCTTCTTTAAAACGGTAAGGGGTGTTATTCCTTCTTATTCATGAAGAGAACTTTTGTTATTCCATTTCTTATTATTCTGTTGGAATAACCTGTATACGCGGTCTACCCTATACTTGGTGACATTCTTCTATTATTCTGTTGGAACATCTTGTCTGTGTAGTTTACACCGGACATGGTTCCATTTTTATTATTATTCTGTTGCAATATCCTGTCTGTGAGGTTTACACTGGACCTGGTTCCATTTTTATTATTATTCTGTTGGAACATCCTGTCTGTGTGTTTTACACTGGACTTGGTTCCGTCTTGTTATTATTCTTTTGGAACATCCAGTCTGTGTATTTTACACCGGACCGGGTTCCATTATTTATTATTCTGTCGGAATATTCTGTCTATGCGTTTACGCCGGACCTGGTTCCATTATTTATTATTCTGTCGAAATATCCTGTCTATGCGTTTACGCCAGACCTGGTTCCATTATTTATTATTCTGTTAGAATAACCTGTCTGTGCGGTCTATCGCATGTCGGGTGATTTCTTTTGTTATTCCATTTTTTATTATACTCAGTTGGTTAAGTTTTAACTTCTATACTCTATGAAATTAGTGGAATATCCTTGATATTTGCGTTTCATCCAGTATCTTTCATGAAAATATTATTCTAAGCATTCTTGAATTTTACTCCACAAAGCAGTATCATATTGATAATTTGGACGTTGTTAATTCTTGGATAAATTAATTCTTGAACTTGTTTTATTGAATTCTTATATCATTGTCATCATCCTCATGTTTATAAAATGTTGAAAGTCATCTGTGCCCTGTAGTGCATAGATGGACTTGGTATGATTATGACTAAGGATTATTCGGTATAATTATGACCGTAATGTTACAAATGATGCGGTAAAAGTCCTCATTGGCCTGTAGTGCATTGATGGACAGTTATTGGCATGATCATGACCGTTAATGAATACACAAATATTCTTGGCCCGTAGTGCATGGATAATTGTGGTCGTGACACTAAAGAATATCCTTGGCCGTAGTGCAGGGGTGATTCGATGATGTGGATTATTTTGTTAAGCTGAGTCCCAGCGATAACAATGTTGAAAAACCTTTTAAATCATAGAAGATAGTAGATTTTATTCTCTACTTGACTCTTTTAATGGATTGCTTGTTCTGCTGCAGTTAAACTTGATGTTCATTATATTTTTTCAGTTTAACACTGTTGAAGGCTAATGATAATTTATTCTGCATTATCTTTGTCATAATATTTCTTACTGGGCTAGTTGAGCTCACCCTTTCTTTCACTGTTTTCTTCAGGAAATGAGAATATAGCTGGGACGAGTCGGGAAACGGAGTGATGGATCAGATGATAGTATTAGTAGTCCTCACTATTCTGTTAAATAGTGTGACAATAATTGTAATGAGGACTCCTTTTGAGTTTGTATAGTCTCTAGTAGACAATAATTGTATTCAAACTCACAGTTATGTTTTGTCTTATTGTACATGACAGTTGTATTAGTAAGTTGTATTTGTATTCTGTACCATGTATCTGACGACCCAAGATGGGTGATGTATACCTAATTTTAGGGGCGTCACATATAATATTACAAAGTATTTTTAATACTTTAAAATCACCTTTATATGATTTTTAGACAATTAAATTCATTATCCGATAATTACTTTTAATATTAATATTTTCATGGCAAAATATCAAAAGTTATATTTTATAACTTAAAATATTTTTATAACACTTAAATCATTTTTATATAATTTATAAATCATTAATTCTATTTTTCCATAATTTATTTAATATATTTATTAAATAAACTAATTATCATTAATATTAATTTATTAATGAAATTTATCACAGATTATTAAAAGTTACTTAAAATATTTTCTTTTACCATAATATTATTTTTCATTAATTAAAATTATTTTTAAATAATTTATTTAATATTATAATTAAATAAATTAAATACCATTTATATTCCAAAAATATTAAATATTTTTGAAATATACTCAAAATTATTAAAAACTATTTTTCAGACTTTAAAATAATTTTTCTAAATTTATTTTATATTTTTAATAATTAAAAATCATTTTTATCTATTTTTAAATAATTTTCGAAAAAATCAGAAATTAAATAAATAGAAACCGTCGCTAAAGGGCCCTATAGCGACATAACCGTCGCTATAGGTGTTCTTGAGCTGCCCAGAAAAGCATGTCAGTGATCAAGTCATGAGGTTTGACCAATATTTAATCTTAGATCTTAATGTCTTCTGGGCTAGAAAATGTTTTAATCATGTAGTATAAGTGTAATACTACTACTACATACTAATTTCATGGCCAAGCTACATCAAATCAGAGAGTTATAAGCTCTCTAATATGATGTCAGACCTGTTCATCAAATTCTGGGTTTTTCCAGAATTTAAGAACAGTCAAGGTTCCTATTTTGAGCCCTTAAATCCTTGCTTTCCAGGCTTGTTTCGTGTGATCTAAGAGTTAAATCGTGTAAAGACCATTACAGGGTACATTTATATATTATCATATCATCATAACAATACCAAACTTCCAAGATTCAAGCCGGTCAACGAGCATGGCAAAAATTGTTCTTGGTGAATTCTAGGTTTTCCAGAAATTCAACCGGACAGTTGGTCAAAGCATGTTTGACCACTGATTACTTTGGTTCTGAGCAAGATCCAGGTGATCTAATGGTTTGAGTACGTAGATTACATGCCAGACTACAATATCCAACCAACAACATGGCATAAACACTAATAGACTGCAAGATCCAAGCCTTTAAAAATGGTTGTCAGACTTCTCTGGGTAATCTGGGTTACCCATTCATTCAGTCATGGTCGGTCAACGACCTTTGACTGCTAATATCTTGAAATCTAGACCTGATCTGACTATGATTCATGTTGAAGAATAAAGACCACATGGCATACAACAGATCCATAACATAAAACACCATAAAAATCTAACACAGATCTGACATTTGCTTGTCAGACCTTATTTTCCAACTTTTCCAGACTTGATAAATCTTTAATTTCGAGCATCTAACTGATATGGATATGAGTTTTGACAACCCAGATCATCAAATGACACTCTAATACACAACTCTAACCAACAAACAACAACATTAAACATCAAATCAAAAGATTTCTAGGTTTAGGGTTTTATACCTTTTGAGCTTTGATTTTTGATTATGATCTTAGTGATCTGTTCATGGCTTGTTATGGACTGATACTAGCTTATCTTATCTCACTTTCTCACTCTAAATTTTGAAAATTTTGGAGAGAGAAAGTCTTGGGAGAAAATGAAATTAAAGTGGTCATTTCTCTCTCTTGAATCTCTTATAAGTGTTACCAATACAATGAAATGGGCTGGCAAGTGGCTGATATAATGTGATATAAGTCAAATGCTATGGCTTAGGGTTGGTGAACAACCCAAACTAGGACAACCTTTGCAAGTTAAGCCAAATAATACAATAAGGGCAAAATAGACATTTGGCATTTAATTTTAATGACATTCTAGTAAATGGCCAAACTCTTAGAGTTTAGGGTTTAGGGTTTTGAAAACCTTAGGGTTTAATGTTTAGAAATCTTTAGGGTTTTAAAAAAAAATCTAGAATTTCCAAATTAGGTCTTTAAAAAATAGAAATTTAATATTTCAAAATTATAATTAGAATTTTCTAATTATATTAAAATTTCTTAATCACAAATTAAATCTTGCTAATTAGGATTAGCATTTTCTAATTAAAATCGCTAATTTAGCAATTAGTGTCGTAATTGGTCATTAGGGTTTACAACCCACGAATTAGGGCTTCTAATAGAAAAAATAATTTTCCTAAATTAGAAATTAGATTTCGTAATTAGATTAATGTTTTCTAATTACTCATAACTTGAAAAATTAGGATTAATATTTTCTAATTAACATTAAAACTATTTAATTAACACTTAGGTTTTCCCCAATTATAAATTAGGGTTTCAAATTTTGAAATTAGGGTTTTCTAACTAATTTGTTAAGATTAACCCTAATTAATTTTATAATTATTTACACTTACGCCATTAAGTTCCCAATTTAGGGTTTCCAACTTCCAAATTAGGGTTTCAGATTCCCAAAACTGAAGATAGGGTTTTCAGAACCGGTTTCTTGGGTTTCTTATTAATCGCTAGGGTTTTCTAACCGAACATTGACATTCTTAATATATACCTAGCGTTTGTTATAGATATCGCTTATCTGGTCAACCCTTGACCCTTAACCACATACTGAATACATAAATAACCATATACACAGAAAATAAACACGTATTCACTTAATCCTGAATAATTCACCTAAATTATTCACAGGATTTTGAAATCCTCAAAATTCCTTCTAAAAAATATCAAACGCATACACTAATTTTCTGTCTAGATTCTAATTTTGAACCTTAAATCAATTAATTAAAATTTTAAAAATTTTCTAAATTCTCGGGTTATCACATTCACCCCTTCTTATAAAAATTTTGTCCCCGAAATTTACCTTACACCTTACGCCATACACTATACTGCTTACACCATTCAAACACATTATCACATGCTACCCAATATACCACTCACAAGAGTAAAAATTTTCAAATTGTGCTGAGGAGTCGTATAGACTATTTGTCTGTCATTTTCGTAAAGGTTTTATGGAAATTCATTAGCAAACCGTCATAACTTACAGACATAAAGGGTGATTAGCCCGATATGCCCTGTACTGGCCAAGTACTGCCGGTCGGAACAATTTGTTCCTCTTATCCGCTTTAGGCGCACAAAATTTTTTACCTCAGTCTTACTGGATTCCGCACCAAAATAATTTGGTCCGAGAAATTTCTTTCAATGAACACTTAGAGTTTGTATAAACTTTAGTCTAGCTAAATCGAATGGCATAGACTCATATCAATAATTCAATTCAATTGAATTATTTAGGTGTAGCCAAACCCCGTTGGCAAATTAAAATTTTGAAAACATTTTTGAGAATGACGTCATGATGTCGTACTGTATTAACAGTCTGTTTGAGGATGCCGTCATCGTTTGTGAATTTTAGATCAAATTCACGCTAAGTATTCCTATATTTACAACTCCATCAACTTTTTATCATCTCTGCACCAGGTTACATGGTACATGAGTGATAAATAAAAATATATTTTGATATTTTAAATCGTTTGCGTCTAGCTGAAATAAATAGCATAGACTATAATTTAAACCGTTTCAAAAATGATTACGAGTCTACATATTTTTTTTAAAAGCACATAGTGCGTATTTAGTTTGATGTCAATCATTTCGAAATCTAGCATAGCTAGGAGTTTTTTGGAAAACTTATGTCTCCACTAATAATCATTTGCTTAATCAGTCTATTTGTTCATATTATCCTCAATACTGCATTCACACATAACTATGCCCAGTTCGTAAAACCACACTTATGAGTCCATTTACTTGCCACAATCATATGAGTTTAAGAACTTTCCTAGACAGACCTTTGGCGTCCATTCGCTGAGGGGTTCATAAACATTTCATATAACTATGAGTCAAGAATGTCACATAAGTATGAGTTTTAAGAACTCGTACTTAATCCTATACCCTCTACCTATAACCTATCTATCTATTATACACATGAGAAAGGAATCACCCTCTTAACATGCATATAGCAAATAGCGCGACACAAACATTTCAATGATTATCATGGACAGAAACTAAGTAGTTTTTACACCAAGTACAATTCTCCGCCCATACAAGGAATCATACAACTCAGCTTCTGACACGAGTCCTCAATTGAATCCCCACCTAATCTTAACCCCCTTCTCAATACGAATTTTATTTAACTCGTATTCATAGTCCTTTCCTGAATCTGTACCAATTCATAGTACACTAACACCCAGCAATCTTGCTGTAAACTGTTCAATCATTAGATTGATTCTTCTCCATACTATAACCTTATCAGATCATGGGGTAATCTCATCGTATATATTACGATTCATTTCTATGTCTTGATCATTTTGTTTTACGGTCTCCTATCACTGTACTATTAGTCTTTTAGACTCTATCTATTCACCACTACTGTTCACTTTTATTATCAGAGTTAGGGAACTCTATATCTTATAACTCTCTGAGATTCGTCTTTGAATCTTACCGACCAATTAACTCTATTTGAGTTAGTACTTATCCTAATTAATGTGGTTATTAGTCTCAGGTATTCCTACCTAAGGTTCATAACCTACAGCTCTGATACCAACTGTGACAGCCCCGAATCCGAGGTTCCGAATCACCGCGGAACTGGTTCGATCATTCTATAACTATTACTTATTTGCGAAAGATATAAACATAAATTGTTTATACAATACATTCAACACACTATTCCCCAAAATCGAGTAACATTAACTTAATACAGCAATCATAACTATCTAACACATAACATCATTATCAAACTATAATATTACAAAACTAATCGCGCACATTAACTTTAAGCTGGAATTGTCTTTAACCTTTTCTTGTATCCGACACATTCGTCTTAATCTGCAATGTTTTATCATGATATAGCAAGGGTGAGCATAAGGATTGCTCAGCAAGTTTAAGTTCAATAATATAACGATATATCATGATTGAAAGAATTTGAATAATAGGCTGGCTATAATTCAACAATATAATTGTGAACTAGCAGGAACAAACTTTTGACTGAACAAGTATTGAACATGAACAAAAATATATCTGAACCAACTGGTAATGAAGGTGATCAGCCTTTCATACCTGACTTATACATACAATATGTACAAAGTACAATTATACATGGCAATCAGCAATGATTAACCATAAGCACATACGAATGAAACAACTCTTAGTAGAGTTAAGTAAAAATAAACTTGCCCGAACCGTTGATTATCGCTACACAATTTATAACGCTTTTTTTGAAGACAAAATATTAGTAATATAGATCCCCAATATTAGAATAATATCATCATAATATAATACTATTATATATATATATATATATATATATATAAATACATAGAATAATCTAAACACATAACTCATAACACATAACCCTATCAGTCTATAACACACATAGGACTCGGTATCAAGTTAAACTATTGCAGTCTATCTTGATTCTGCCAAATTCTAACGTCCCGACGGTCTAGTCGAACTTATATCGAGTCTAAGTTCAATTAAACTCTGCCTAACACTTAACAATTATCTCAGATACTTTTAATATCAATCGAAAGGGTTGGGATGCGTTCTCATGCAACATGAAAAAGTCATAGCCTATGCATCAAGACAACTCAAGGAATATGAGAAGAATTATCCTACTCATGATCTAAAGTTGGCAGTTGTTGTCTTTGTACTTAAAATTTGGAGGCATTACTTGTATGGGGAGAAGGTGGAGATCTTTACGGATCATAAAAGCCTCAAATATTTCTTCACTCAAAAGGAACTCAACATGCAACAACGACGTTGGCTTGAACTGTTGAAAGATTATGATCATACCATTCAATACCATTCTGGAAAAAAGTGAACGTGGTAGCTAACGAATTGAATAAAAGATCATATGCAAGTACGAGTGCGATATTGTCAACACAAAGGCCCGTTTTGTGTGACTTGCAAAGGATGGAGATAGAGGTAAAGACTCCAGGGACCCATGTGATGATGGCGAATATACGAGTAGAACCAACTTTAATCGATAAAGTTAAAGCTGCTCAAGCTACAGACCTGGAGCTGATGCGTATAAGGAAGAAAGTACAAGAAGGTGCTACGCCGAAAGCAAGAATCGATGAAGAAGGAATACTTCGAGTCAACTCCAGACTTTGTGTTCCTAACAACCCTGATTTAAAGTATGAAATCACGATGGAGGCGCACAACACACCATTTACAATCCATCCTGGAACTACCAAAATGTATCATGATCTTCATCATACATTTTGGTGGAGCAATATGAAGAAAGAGATAACACTGTTTATCTCGAGGTGTCTAACTTGTCAACGAGTCAAAGCGGAGCATCAAATACCAAAAGGTCCATTGCAACCACTTGAAATTCCAAAATTAAAGTGGGAGCACATTACCATGGATTTCGTTACCGGTCTTCCTAAGGTTTCTCAAGGTATAGATGCGGTTTGGGTCATTGTTGATAGATTGACCAAGTCTTCTCATTTCTTACCGATACGAGAAACTTATACACTTGAACGTCTTGCTTGTATGTACATAAACGAGATTGTAAGACTGCATGGCATGCCAGTATCCATAGTTTCTGATCGAGACCCAAGATTCACTTTACGATTTTGGGTTAGTTTACAAAAAGCTATGGGCACGGATTTACGATTTAGTTCGGCATATCATCCTCAGACGGACGGACAATCAGAGAGGACTATTCAAACTCTAAAAGATTTATTAAGACTCTGTGTCCTTGACTTCATGGGAAGTTGGGACAAGTTCTTACCATTGGTGGAGTTTTCCTACAACAATAGTTATCAAGAAAGTATTGGCATGGCTCCATTCGAAGCATTGTATGGAAGAAAATGTCGTTCTCCAGTATGCAGGGATGAGGTGGGTGAAGCAACGTTGTTGGGACCGGAGTTGGTACGTATGACTATAGAAAAGATTCAAGCGATCCGACAACATATAAAAACCTCACAAGATCGACAAAAGAGTTATGCTGATCTTCATCGAAACGACGTGGAATTTGATATAGGAGATCATGTGTTCTTACGTGTTGCTCCATGGAAAGGAGTTACGAGATTTGGAAAGAGAGGAAAGCTCAATCCTCGATTCATCGGTCCATTTTTAATCCTCGATCGAGTAGGAACTGTGGCTTATAGACTCGCTTTACCGCCAAGTATGTCTCGTGTTTATAACGTTTTTCACATATCCATGTTACGTAAATGTGTGGAAGACTTGAACCTTATTATTGAGTTAGAACCAGACGAAATAGCGGAGGATTTGACGTATGAAGAAGTTCCTGTTCAAATCTTGGATAAGAAGGAACATATTCTACGCTCCAAGGTTATACCTCAAGTCAAAGTTTTGTGGAGAAATCACGATGTTGAGGAAATGACTTGGGAGTTAGAATCTAAAATGAAGTCAAGGTATCCTTACCTCTTCGACATACCAGGTACGTACCGTAATTTTGAGGGCGAAATTTCATAAGAAGGGGAGGTTGTAAGACCCCAACTTTTATAAATAAAAATGAATTTTCTATAAATATCATTTTTGAATATTATGGAGTTAATTTGATATAATGTTATAGTTGTGGGTAGGATTTATAAATTTTACAAAGTACGCAAGTTGTTATATAATATTCGATTGGTTGGGGAATATTCGTTTTAACAGGGAATATTCGTACAACGGCACAATCATTGGTGGACCCCATAACAGAATTATTGTCGAATTGAGAAAACGACAAAAATATTTTATTAAAAATAACGGCGAAAGTTTTACCATTGATATTGTTGAACTACTCGGTAGTAAAAGTACAGTAACACGTGTGGTTGCATAGTAGTACACGATATTGATTATTAATGCTTATGTGAGAAGTCACTCAGTTTGATTCAATTATTGTCAGTTAATAATATGAATTATTTAGTGATAATGAAGTTTTGTTTTATTCATATTATTAACGTAATAAAACAGAAACATTTTTTTATATAAAACAGAATACTTTATTAAAGTTATTCTATAAATAGAATATATTATATTTTATTTAAAAGATTTTTCTTTAAATATGGACCGTTAGATTAAAGTAATTAATCTGGACCGTTCATGGATTAGTTACTATGCATTCTATTTCTCTATAAATAGCAGCTCATTCCTTCATTATTTCTTACGAATTCACTGAACTCTAGAGAGAGAAACTATAGAGAGAGAGAGAGAAGAAAAGTATTCTGCTACTTAACTACTTCCTTATTTCAGCTCTTCTTTAAAACGGTAAGGGGTGTTATTCTTTCTTATTCATGAAGAGAACTTTTGTTATTCCATTTCTTATTATTCCGTTGGAATAACCTGTATACGCGGTCTACCCTATACTTGGTGACATTCTTCTATTATTCTGTTGGAACATCATGTCTGTGTGGTTTACACCGGACCTGGTTCCATTTTTATTATTATTCTATTGGAACATCCTGTCTGTGAGGTTTACACCGGACCTGGTTCCATTTTTATTATTATTCTGTTGGAATATCCTGTCGGTGTATTTTACACTGGACCTGGTTCCGTCTTGTTATTATTCTGTTGGAACATCCTGTCTGTGTGTTTTACACCGGACCCGGTTCCATTATTTATTATTCTGTCGGAATATCCTGTCTGTGCGTTTACGCCGGACCTGGTTCCATTATTTATTATTCTGTCGGAATATCCAGTCGGTGCGTTTACGCCAAACCTGGTTCCATTATTTATTATTATGTTAGAATAACCTGTCTGTACGGTCTATCGCATGCCGGGTGATTTCTTTTGTTATTCCATTCTTTATTATACTCAGTTGGTTAAGTTTTAACTTCTATACTCTATGAAATTAGTGAAATATCCTTGATAATTGCGTTTCATCCAGTATCTTTTCATGAAAATATTATTCTAAGCATTCTTGAATTTTACTCCACAAAGCAATATCATGTTGACAATTTGGACGTTGTTAATTCTTGAACTTGTTTTATTGAATTCTTATATCATTGTCATCATCCTCATGTTTATAAAATGTTGAAAGTCATCTGTGGCCTGTAGTACATAGATGGACTTGGTATGATTATGACCAGGAATTATTCGGTATAATCATGACCGTAATGTTACAAATGATGTGGTAAAAGTCCTCATTGGCCCGTAGTGCATTGATAGACAGTTGTTGGCATGATCATGACCATTAATGAATACACAAATATTCTTAGCCCGTAGTGCATGGATAATTGTGGTCGTGACACTAAAGAATATCCTTAGCCATAGTGCAGGGGTGATTCGATGATATGGATTATTTTGTTAAGCTGAGTCCCAGCGATAACAGTGTTGAAAAACCTTTTAAATCATAGAAGATAGTAGATTTTATTCTCTACTTGACTCTTTTAATGAATTGCTTGTTCCGCTGCAGTTAAACTTGATGTTCATTATATTTTATCAGTTTAACACTGTTGAAGGCTAATGATAATTTATTCTGCATTATCTTAGTCATAATTTTTCTTACTGGGCTAGTTGAGCTCACCCTTTCTTTCACTGTTCTCTTCAAGAAATAAGAATATAGCTGGGACGAGTCGGGAAACGGAGTGATGGACTAGATGATAGTATTAGTAGTCCTCACTATTCTGTTAAATAGTGTGACAATAATTTTAATGAGGACTCCTTTTGAGTTTGTATAGTCTCTAGTAGACAATAATTGTATTCAAACTCACAGTTATATTTTGTCGTATTGTACACGACAATTGTATTTGTAAGTTGTATTTGTATTCTGTACCATGTATCTGACGACCCAAGATGGGTGATGTATACCTAATTTTGGGGGCGTCACAGTTGGTATCAAAGCTTAGGGATATGATCCCTGGCTAAGATGTGAGAATAGAACTAGGAGGGGAGAGACGGGGAATTCCTTCGCTAGTATGACCTACCTAAGTTTATTTGCATGGTATTTAATTGGTCGGTCAGAATATAAGGATAATATATGACATATCATTTAACTTTTGTTTTGTGGCAGTATCTGAAAATGGCATCCGAGAATGTTGAGAATAGTAATGGAGCACAAGCGACTGTTAATTCACCACATATCAATAATCGGGATAATGTGCATCAGGAAGGCGATAATCCTAATGCAAACAACAATACTGACCAAATGATGAATGATGAAATGCTCAGAAGCTTTATGCAGTTCATGCAACAGTAGGCGAGAGCGGCTCCTGTTCAAAATGTAGGTGAAAACACTGAAAACTCTCGGACGGTCACCGCTAAACAGTTCAAGGAGCTGGGACCACCGGAGTTTAAGGGAGAGCCAAAACCACTTATAGCGGAAACATGGATAAAGCAGATCACCAAGATATTTGATGTCTTGGGATGCTCTGAGGAGCAAAAGGTTCCCTTTGCCGCTTTTGTGTTGCGAGGAGAGGCAGATTACTGGTGGGAATCCATTAAGCATACTCAACCTGCCGCACTGAAGATGTCTTGGGAGAAGTTCCAAGAGCTGTTCAATGACAAATACTTTCCCGAAAGTGTTCGTCACATGAAGGAGGTGGAGTTCATCAAATTAGAGCAGAATAATATGACTGTGTCGCAGTATGAGGCTAAATTTGCTGAGTTGTCCCGGTTTGTGTCCCACTTGGTGGATAATGAAGAGCGAATAACGCGAATGTTTTTGCGAGGTTTGAAACTTGAGATACGTCAACATCTTATTTCTCATAAACTGTGTTTGTATTCAGATCTTGTTAATAGGGCTCAGTTAGTGGAGCGCGATAATGAGTCAACGCAACCAAAAGAGAGCAGTCGGCGAAATGATAATACCAGTGAGAGCAGTCATTGAAGTGGTGATAACAAGCGTGAAGGGAATCAACAGGCCAGAAATGGTAACCACTTCGGTGGTAATCAGGGCCAAAACAATAAGAATGGTCATTTCAAGAAGAGGAGATTCAACAATGATGAAAAGACGTCAGCACCAGCACCCGTTGTTAAGGAAGGAGAACGACCACCTATCATATGTTTCAAATGCGGAGGGAAGGGGCACATCAGTCCAAACTGCGCGATGCCGTCTAAAGCATGTTATAATTGTGGAAGAGAAGGTCATTTAGCTCGATTTTGTCGTTTACCAAAAATAAGTTCAGCCAGGATGGAGACACCAAAGGCCGTCCCAGAAAAGTCAAAACCGGTAGTGCAAGGGAGAGCGTTTGTTGTGACCTCCCAGAAAGTAAGGAACCCGAATGAGGTCATCACGGGTAAGCTTATCATAAACTCTAACGAAGTTTATACTTTATTTGACACCGGTTCTACCCATTCTTTTATTTCTCCTACTTGCGCTCATCGATTAAATTTGACTCTGGAGAAATTAGACTTTGACTTATCTGTTGAAACTCCATTGGGAGAAATCTTCATTACATCCACGGTTTATAAGTCCTGTTTGGTTCAAGTTGGTACCCATACATTACCCGTCGATCTTATTTCATTAAAAATACTTGCATTTGACGTGATTCTAGAGATTGATTGGTTAACTACTCATCATGCAAAAATTGATTGTTTTCGTAAGGTTGTTAGCTTTTATATTCCTAATCGACCTATTATGCGAATTCAAGCAACCAAACTATTAAAATCAATCGCTGTTATCTCAAGCCATAAAGCTATTCGTTTATTGAAAAATAGATGTCAAGCTTTCTTAGCTCATGTCACGGATCTAAATAAAAATACGTCAGTTTTGAATGATATTTCTATTGTTAATAAATTTCTTGACGTATTCCCTGAAGAACTTCCTGGCCTACCCCCAAAGCGTGAAATTAAATTTTGTATCGACCTTGAACCCGGTACAAAACCCATTTCCAAAGTCCCATATCGAATGGCTCCTATTAAACTTTAGGAGTTAAAGATCCAACTGCAAGAATTGTTAGACATTGACTTTATTCGTCCTAATAATTCTCCTTGGGGTGCTCCTGTGCTATTCGTGAAGAAGAAAGATGGAAGTATGCGACTTTGTATTGATTATCGGGAGTTGAATCATGTCACCATCAAAAACAGGTACCCATTGCCATGTATTGATGACCTGTTTGACCAGTTTCAAGGAGCACAATTCTTTTCAAAGATCGAGCTTCGTTTTGGATATCATCAGCTGAAGGTTAGAACTTAGGATATTCCAAAGATGGTTTTCAGAACTCGGTACGGGCATTATGAATTCCTAGTAATGTCCTTTGGATTGACTAATGCTCCTGCTGCCTTCATGGATATGATGAACCGGGTATTCAAGGAATATTTGGATCACTTTGTGGTCGTCTTTATTGATGACATCCTTATTTATTCCAAAAGCCGTGAAGATCATGAGCAACACTTGAGGCTGGTACTCCAAAAACTTCGTGAATACAAGCTTTATGCCAAGTTAAAGAAGTGCGAGTTCTGGCTGGAGGAGGTAGCATTCCTTGGGCACGTAGTATCAAGTCGTGGAATATCTGTTGACCCGCCAAAGATTGAAGATATTCAAAGCTTGGAGCAACCTAAATCAGTGACCGAAGTACATAGATTTCTTGATTTAGCTGGTTATTATCGGAGATTCGTGGAAGGATTTTCTCGAATCGCTACTCCATTAACTCATCTGACTCGGAAAGATACAAAGTTCGGTTGGAGCGAAGAATGTGAGAAGAGTTTTCAAGAACTCAAGAGGAGACTCATTTCAGCACTTGTTCTAACAATACCATATGACTCGGAGGGATTTGTCATCTACAGTGATGCTTCGAGCAAAGGGTTGGGATGCGTTCTTATGCAACATGGAAAAGCCATAGCCTATGCATCAAGACAACAAAAGGAATATGAGAGGAATTATCCTACTCATGATCTAGAGTTGGCAGCTGTTGTCTTTGTACTTAAAATTTGGAGGCATTACTTGTATGGGGAGAAGGTGGAGATCTTTATGGATCATAAAAGCCTCAAATATTTCTTCACTCAAAAGGAACTCAACATGCGACAACGATGTTGGCTTGAACTGTTGAAAGATTATGATCATAACATTCAATACCATCTTGGAAAAGCGAACGTGGTAGCTAACACATTGAGTAGAAGATCATATGCAAGTACGAGTGCGATATTGTCAACACAAAGGCCCATTTTGTGTGACTTGCAAAGGATAGAGATAGAGTTAAAGACTCCAGGGACCCATGTGATGATGGCGAATATACGAGTAGAACCAACTTTAATTGATAAAGTTAAAGCTACTCAAGCTACAGACCTGGAGCTGATGCGTATAAGAAAGAAAGTACAAGAAGGTGCTATGCCGGAAGCAAGAATCGATGAAGAAGGAATACTTCGAGTCAACTCCAGACTTTGTGTTCCTAACAACCCTGATTTAAAGTAGGAAATCATGATGGAGGCGCACAACACACCGTTTGAAATCCATCCTAGAAGTACCAAAATGTATCATAATCTTTGTCATACATTTTGGTGAAGCAATATGAAGAGAGAGATAGCATTGTTTATCTCGAGGTATCTAACTTGTCAACGAGTCAAAGCGGAGCATCAAGTACCAAAAGGTCCATTACAATCACTTGAAATTCCAGAATGGAAGTGGGAGCACATTACCATGAATTTTGTTACCGGTCTTCCTAAGGTTTCTCAAGGTATAGATGCGGTTTGGGTCATTGTTGATAGATTGACCAAGTCTGCTCATTTCTTACCGATACGAGAAACACACTTGAACGTCTTGCTTGTATGTACATAAACGAGATTATAAGACTGCATGGTATGCCAGTATCCATAGTTTCTGATCGAGACCCAAGATTCACTTCACGATTTTGGGTTAGTTTACAAAAAGCTATGGACACAGATTTACTATTTAGATCGGTGTATCATCCTCAGACGGACGGACAATTAGAGAGGACTATTCAAACTCTAGAAGATTTATTAAGACTCTGTGTCCTTGACTTCAAGGGAAGTTGGGACAAGTTCTTATCATTGGTGGAGTTTTCCTACAACAACAGTTATCAAGTAAGTATTGGCATAGCTCCATTCGAAGCATTGTATGGAAGAAAATGTCGTTCTCCAGTATGCTAGGATGAGGTGGGTGAAGCAATGTTGTTGGGACCGGATTTGGTACATATGACTATAGAAAAGATTCAAGCGATCCGACAACGTATAAAAACCTCACAAGATCGACAAAAGAGTTATGCTGATCTTCATCGAAAGGACGTGGAATTTGATATAGGAGATCATGTGTTCTTACATGTTGCTCTATGGAAAGGAGTTACGAGATTTAGAAAGAGAGGAACTGTGTTCTTACTTGTCCTCGATTCATCGGTCCATTTTTAATCCTCGATCGAGTAGGAACTGTGGCTTATAGACTTGCTTTACCGCCAAGTATGTCTCGTGTTCATAACGTTTTTTACATATCCAAGTTACGTAAATATGTGGAAGACCCGAACCACATTATTGAGTTAGATCCAGATGAAATAGTAGAGGATTTGACGTATGAAGAAGTTCTTGTTCAAATCTTGGATAAGAAGGAATATATTCTACGCTCCAAGGTTATACCTCAAGTCAAAGTTTTGTGGAGAAATCACGATGTTGAGGAAATGACTTGGGAGTTAGAATCTAAAATGAAGTCAAGGTATCCTTACCTCTTCGACATACCAGGTACGTACCCTAATTTCGAGGGCGAAATTTCATAAGAAGGGGAGGTTGTAAGACCCCAACTTTTATAAATAAAAATGAATTTTCTATAAATATCATTTTTGAATATTATGGAGTTAATTTGATATAATGTTATAGTTGTGAGTAATATTTAAAAATTTTGGAAAGTACGCAAGTTGTTATATAATATTCGATTGGTCAGAGAATATTCATTTTAACAGGGAATATTCGTACAACGGCACAATCATTGGTGGACCCCACAACGGAATTATTGTCGGATTGAGAAAACGACAAAAATATTATATTAAAAATAACGGTGGAAGTTTTACCATTGATACTGTTGAACTACTCGGTAGTAAAAGTGCAATAACATGTGTGGTTGCATAGTAGCACACGGTATTGATTATTAATGCTTATGTGAGAAGTCACTCAGTTTGATTCAATTATTGTCAGTTAATAATATGAATTATTTAGCGATAATGAAGTTTTGTTTTATTCGTATTATTAACTTAATAAAACAGAAACATCTTTTTATATAAAACAGAATACTTTATTAAAGTTATTCTATAAATAGAATATATTATATTTTATTTAAAATTTTTTTCTTTAAATATGGACCGTCAGATTAAAGTAATTAATCTGGACCGTTCATGGATTAGTTACTATGCATTCCATTTTTTTGTAAATAGCAGCTCATTCTTCCATTATTTCTTACGAATTCATTGAACTCTAGAGAGAGAAACTATAGAGAGAGAGAAGAAAAGTATTCTGCTACTTAACTACTTCCCTATTTCAGTTCTTCTTTAAAACGGTAAGGGGTGTTATTCTTTCTTATTCATGAATAGAACTTTTGTTATTCCATTTCTTATTATTCTGTTGGAATAACCTGTATACGCAGTCAACCCTATACTTGGTGACATTCTTCTATTATTCTGTTGGAACATCCTGTCTGTGTGGTTTACAGCGAACCTAGTTTCATTATTATTATTATTCTGTTGGAACATCATGTCTGTGGGTTTACACCGGACCTGGTTCCATATTTATTATTATTCTGTTGGAACATCCTGTCTGTGTATTTTACACCGGACCTGGTTCCGTCTTGTTATTATTCTATTGGAATATCCTGTCTGTGTGTTTTACACCGGACCTAGTTCCATTATTTATTATTTTGTCGGAATATCCTGTCTATGCGTTTACGCCGGACCTGGTTCCACTATTTATTATTCTGTCGGAATATCCTGTCTGTGCGTTTACGCCGGACCTGGTTCCATTATTTATTATTCTTTTAGAATAACCTGTCTGTGCGGTCTATCGCATGCCGGGTGATTTCTTTTGTTATTCCATTTTTTATTATACTAACTTGGTTAAGTTTTAACTTCTATACTCAATGAAATTAGCGGAATATCTTTGATAATTGCTTTTCATCCAGTATCTTTTTATGAAAATATTATTCTAAGCATTCTTGAATTTTACTCCACAAAGCAGTATCATGTTGACAATTTGGACGTTGTTAATTCTTGGATAAATTAATTCTTGAACTTGTTTTATTTAATTCTTATATCATTGTCATTATTCTCATGTTTATAAAATATTGAAAGTCATCTGTGACCTGTAGTGCATAGATGGACTTGGTATGATTATGACCAGGAATTATTCGGTATAATCGTGACCGTAATGTTACAAATGATGTGGTAAAAGTCGTCATTGGCCCGTAGTGCATTGATAGACAGTGCATGGGTGATTCGATGATGTGAATTATTTTGTTAAGCTGAGTCCCAGCGATAACAGTGTTGAAAAACCTTTTAAATCATAGAAGATAGTAGATTTTATTCTCTACTTGATTCTTTTAATGGATTGCTTGTTCCGCTGCAGTTAAACTTGATGTTCATTATATTTTATCAGTTTAACACTGTTGAAGGCTAATGATAATTTATTCTGCATTATGTTAGTCATAATATTTCTTACTGGGCTAGTTTAGCTCACCCTTTCTTTCACTGTTCTCTTCAGGAAATGAGAATATAGCTGGGATGAGCCGGGAAATGGAGTGATGAACCAGATGATAGTATTAGTAGTCCTCACTATTCTGTTAAATAGTATGACAATAATTGTAATGAGAACTCCTTTTGAGTTTGTATAGTCTCTAGTAGACAATAATTGTATTCAAACTCACAGTTATGTTTTGTCGTATTGTACACGACAGTTGTATTAGTAAGTTATATTTGTATTCTGTACCATGTATCTGACGACCCAAGATGGGTGATGTATACCTAATTTTGGGGGCGTCACATATAATATTACAAAGTATTTTTAATACCTTAAAATCACCTTTATATGATTTTAAACAATTAAATTTATTATCCGATAATTACTTTTAATATTAATATTTTCATGGAAAAATATCAAAAGTTATATTTTATAACTTAAAATATTTTTATAACACTTCAATCATTTTTATATAATTTATAAATCATTAATTCTATTTTTCCATAATTTATTTAATATATTTATTAAATAAACTAATTATCATTAATTTTAATTTATTAATGAAATTTATCACAGAATATTAAAAGTCACTTAAAATATTTTCTTTTATCATAATATTATTTTTCATGATTTTCCATGAATTAAAATTATTTTTAAATAATTTATTTAATATTATAATTAAATAAATTAAATACCATTGATATTCTAAAAATATTAAATATTTATGAAATATACTAAAAATTATTAAAAACTATTTTTCAGACTTTAAAATAAATTTTCTGAATTTATTTTATATTTTTAATAATTAAAAATCATTTTTATCTATTTTTAAATAATTTTCGAAAAAATCAGAAATTAAATAAATAGAAACCGTCGCTAAAGGGCCCTATAGCGACATAACCGTCGCTATAGGTGTTCTTGAGCTGCCCAGAAAAGTATGTCAGTGATCAAGTCATGAGGTTTGACCAATATTTAATCTTAGATCTTAATGTCTTCTGGGCTAGAAAATGTTTTAATCATGTAGTTTAAGTGTAATACTACTACTACATACTAATTTCATGGCCAAGCTACTGCAAATCAGAGAGTTATAAGCTCTCCAATATGATGTCAGACCTGTTCATCAAATTCTAGGTTTTTCCAGAATTTAAGAACAGTCAAGGTTCCTATTTTGAGCCCTTAAATCCTTGTTTTCCAGGCTTATTTCGTGTGATCTAAGAGTTAAATCGTGTAAAGACCATTACATGGTACATTTATATATTATCATATCATCATAACAATACCAAACTTCCAAGATTCAAGCTGGTCAACGAGCATGGCAAAAATTGTTCTTGGTGAATTCTAGGTTTTCCATAAATTCAACCGGACAGTTGGTCAAAGCATGTTTGACCACTGATTACTTTGGTTCTGAGCAAGATCTAGGTGATCTAATGGTTTGAGTACGTAGATTACATGCCAGACTACAATATCCAACCAACAACATGACATAAACACTAACAGAGTGCAAGATCCAAGCCTTTAAAAATGGTTGTCAGACTTCTCTGGGTAATCTGGGTTACCCATTCATTTAGTCATGGTCGGTCAACGACCTTTGACTGCTAATATCTTGAAATCTAGACCTGATCTGACTATGATTCAAGTTGAAGAATAAAGACCACATGGCATACAACAGATCCATAACACAAAACACCATAAAAATCTAACAAAGAAGAATTTAGAGGCTCTGACATTTGCTTGTCAGACCTTATTTTCCAACTTTTCCAGATTTGATAAATCTTTAATTCCGAGCATCTAACTGATATGGATCTGAGTTTTGACAACCCAGATCATCAAATGACACTCTAATACACAACTCTAACCAACAAACAACAACATTAAACATCAAATCAAAAGATTTCTAGGTTTAGGGTTTTATACCTTTTGAGCTTTGATTTTTAATTCTGATCTTAGTGATCTGTTCTTGGCTTGTTATGGACTGATACTAGCTTATCTTATCTCACTTTCTCACTCTAAATTTCGAAAATTTTAGAGAGAGAAAGTCTTGGGAGAAAATAAAATTAAAGTGGCCATTTCTCTCTCTTGAATCTCTTATAATTGTTACCAATACAATGAAATGGGCTGGCAAGTGGCTGATATAATGTGATATAAGTCAAATGCTATGGCTTAGGGTTGGTGAACAACCCAAACTAGGACAACCTTTGCAAGTTAAGCCAAATAATACAATAAGGGCAAAATAGATATTTGGCATTTAATTTTAATGGCATTCTAGTAAATGGCCAAACCCTTAGTGTTTGGGTTTGGATTTGGGTTTAGGGTTTGGAAAACCTTAGGGTTTATGGTTTGGAAAACCTTAGGGTTTTAAAAAAAATTGAATTTCCAAATTAGGTCTTTAAAAAAAAGAAATTTAATATTTCAAAATTATAATTAGAATTTTCTAATTATATTAAAATTTCTTAATCACAAATTAAATCTTGCTAATTAGGATTAGCATTTCCTAATTAAAATCGCTAATTTAGCAATTAATGTCGTAATTCACTACTACAAAACAGTAAATAGACAACACTTAAACCACAACGTTTTTTATAAAAACGTTGTGGTATTTTTTTTCACAACGTTTTTAAAAAAAACGTCGTAGATTTATATGAAAAAACGTTATCTATTTAAAAGGGCAATTTTTTAGTTTTAACTAGATAACATTTTTTTTAAAAACGTTGTCTATCTAATAAAACACGGAGCTCACTTAAAATTAAAATTAAAAGACTTGGAGTATTTTTCTCTCTGAGGCTCTATTGTCTCATTCTTTTATCTCTGTGCTCGTCGTTCTCCGTGCAGATCGAGCTTCAGTCCTTCTCCCAAGTCCTTGCAGAGGTTCGTTCCTTCTCTCTTAGTTTCGTTCCTTCTCCGTGCAAAGCTTACTTTCGTTCCTTCTCTCTTTAGAGCTTCAGTTTCAGTTTTGTCTTTCAGTTTTCTTCTCTCGTTATGCCCTGTTGCCTTACATTCGGTGATTGGGTGTACCTTCTCTCTGAGGCTGAAATCTGAGTTTGAAGATAAGCTATTTTGGGGCTAGGGTTTCATCGGTTCTTAAAAGGACTTTAGATCTGCAGCTCAACTCTCTCACTCAGCAGCACATCTCATTCTCCTCCCTCTCGACTCCCTCTAACCCTAGAAATAGTGGCGGCGTAGTGGTGGCGGCAGCGGCGACATAGTGGTGGCCTCCCTTTTAACTTCTCCTCCATTATTGCCCAACTGAAGGTTTTAATTTCCTCCTTTGTTAATTTTTCCTAAAAATTAGGTTTTAATTCTCCAGTGCTCCTAAAATGATTTTGATTATGGAATTATAGGGGATGAGCTTCTTTCGGATTCATTCCCTTACAAGGAAATCGAGAATGGGATGTTGTGGGAAGTAGAGGGAAATGTAGTGGCTTCTTTTGTTTCTCTGCTTTTGAATTTCTCTCTTTTTTTTCTTTTTTTCTTCATTTTTTTAATAATGTGATGGTACCAGTGCTCGTAGGCATTAATATGGTGATGAAGTAGTCTGACATGGTTTGTTATTTTTTGACATATCCTAGTGGGTTGTTCAAGGAGCAGTCGATGTAGACATTGGGGCTAACCCTTCTGCTGAAGGTGCAGAGAACGACGAAGGCGTGGATGAACAAGTTGTCAAGGTTGTGGATATTGTTGATACTATATTTTTGGATGATAAACGGGCGTTTGATTCGGATACTACTAGTGTGTGGAGTCTAGGCTAATTGTTACAGTATTGGAGGTAGGGTACATATATAATCTAAAAATGATTATATTTATAGTTGTTTGATATATGTTGTAATACATATCTGAAGGGATCACTTTTTTACAGATATTGAAGGACTTCCTCATATGGGTACAACAAGATCTTGGGCCTTGGGGTCCTCTAGTGCTGTAAGTAGTACTTTGGCATTATACAACTCATTATTACTTAACTGTAAGCCTGAAAAGTGTATGGTTGTTTCTCATTTAGTTTAGTTAACTGATACCCTGTTTCTTTGGGTAGTGGCTATCATCATTGTGGTTGGAGTAGTATAATGTGTAATCACTTATTCTCAAAGAAGTAATTTGAAAGGACTACTCTAATGTGTATGAAAATTACTTGTAAAAAATTATCATAAAGCCCTCTCTTTAAACTATATTTTTTGATATGTTGCTTACTTGCTTATATATGAGCTTGACAGTATTACAATCTTTTTCTCTACTATTCCTCTTGAACTATTTTATCTTTTGGGCTCCTAAATTTGTTTCGAGATTGAATCTTTTCTTTTATAAAATTGGTAACATAATCTCATTTTAATTTCTTTTCAGATTGCAAGGTCATTTGTTATGTCCAAGTTAAAAGACTATCTGTAGTTTCGTGCAGTTGCAATTGCTATTTGAAAATCTGGATTTAAGGTTTGTGTCTCTCTATGTGTGCGCGTGTGTACATACTTACATATATGAATATGTTAGTAACTTGTATTCATAAACCCACTTCTATTTCATGTACATGTGGTGTATACAGATAAGAAAGGGAATATAATATAGAAGAACATTAAAACTCCATGGGGTAAAAAAACTTAAGCTAGAAGAGAATGTATGATTACATGACCAGCCAAAGTCGCAGTAAATATGCTCCAAACATAAATATTTAATACAGCCAGAATTGGCTCCTTTCTCTTTCATTGATCATTTTCAATTTATTGAAGTTACATACTTTGTTAATCCAGGTTTGGACATAGGTGGTGAAATGAACTTGGCAGCAGGGATCCAAGTAGCTCAGTTAGCCCTCAACCATCGCGAAAACAAGAAGCAGCAACAAAGAATTATTGTATTTGCTGGAGGGTAGGTACCCTTTATGTTTTTCTCTGGTGTGTGTGTGTGTGTTTATTTTATTTTTTATTTTTTTTTGGGGGGGAGGGGGGGGGGGGGTTCCCATAATGTAGTTTGATGTCTTATCCTTATAATGTGAGTTTCATGCTTCCAGTCCTATTAAATATGATAAGAAGGTACTAAAGATGATCGGAAGGACGTTAAAAAAGAACAGTGTTGCTCTTGATGTTGTTAACTTTGGCGAGGAAGATGATGCAAAGACAGAGAAGCTTGAGGCCCTGGTTGTTGCTGTAAACAATAATGACAGCAGCCACATTATTCATGTTCCTCTTGGTGCAAGTGCTCTTTCTGATGTGCTAATAAGGTTGGTTGTTGCACTTCATCATTATTTACTGGAGTTCATTTACTTGGAGTTGGGTTATAACTTCTCATTTTCTTGGGCAGTACTCCTATCTTTACTGGTGATGAGCACCGACTACTTCTGGAATCTGAGGAGGTCTCATCCTAGCGTTTAATACAATTCTTACTTACTTAAAACTATCTGCTTTTCTTTTCAAACTAATTTTAGATGCTCTGTTGAAGTGTCTACATCAACTTCTCAAACAAAATTTAGAGGCATTTAGCATAATCTTTCTTTATTTACCCAAAAAATTAGCCATCCAAATAACTTCTTACCAATTTTACTCTTGTTTGTCATGCCTTGTGAATAATTGAAGCCTCTTATACCATGAATCATCAAGCTAAAAAATTTATTACCATGAATCATCATGCCCTGTGATTAACTCAGGCCTCTTATACCACGAATCATCAATTTTCTGAGGGCTGTCTCTCATTAGTCCAAGATACAAGTTATACAATTTTATACAATTTTATTACGGTGTAATGCTTATATGGTTTCTCATATTATTGCTGCATATTAGCTCTAATTTTCAAATAAGTTTCTCACAATTAAATTATTATAGGAAGTTATAAGAATCAAGAATGAGCATCCCGATGATAGGCATTATATTGTGAATGATAGAGTAAATCGTCGTCTTAAGGTTACCCGTGCATTTGAAGAGTCTGATTGCCATTCTGTGCGATCTATTCATCATTCCTGCAACGTGCCTATGATCAGGTGAGTCATCAGTCATCATGATAGATGATTTCATTAATTGATAAGTTGTATCTGTCTTCATTATGAAATTTTAGACTAATTCATTAAATGGATATCTGTGAAAGGTCTTCATTATGAAATTTTTTCTTTGATCATTTACAGGTTGGAAAAGGAATAATATTGATGGAAGGCAGTAGAGTTGCAATTTTGGGATATGATTCCATAGTACAACTATGTGTAGAAGCTGCAGGATTGCTGAAACTCCATAAAATATCCATAACAATGGTTGATGCTAGGTTCTCACGTTCAAAGCAAGCACCTTTGATTAGGTAACAATACTTCTCGGTAACTGCTCCAAGTAACGTGGCTGTAAACCAACTGGCTGAAAAGATTAGTGCCACTAGCTTAAAGGTAACAATACTTCTCAGATTATGCTGATAGTTTGCATGTCTTTATTTGGGCTAAGGCTTCATTGAAGTGCAATTCATGCTAGTTCGGTCCCATTTGCTGCCTCTATCATGAAGGTCTTGGGGGGATTTATAAGCCAGAGAACAACTGATGGTGTCGAGAAACTCCTCTTTCGCCTTGCCGAGCCTGTTATTTTTCGATCACTACAGGTGTGCTACATATTTTGGCCTACTTGCTATTTTTGCTAATTAAGGTAGTAGATTGTTTTTTGTATAGCTTGATATTATTTCTATTATTAGTTTTCTGTTAGTTTTTAGTTTTTCTCAAGTTTAAAGTCTATTTTTGTGCTTAATTACAGTAAGTGAGATTGAATTTATTGGTCATTAATTTAATATAGCTTTAATTGATGCATTAGAGAAAATTATCAGTATCACTGTACCTTACTATATTAGGAGTATTAATAAAAATTACTAATGGTGATAGGCAATATTTGGCAGGTTGCAAACTCAAACGTACGCCAAAACGCACTGCACTTACTTTTGGACCTGTTTCCTCTTGAAGACCCTAATGCTACAAAGGAAGGGAAAATATATTGCTTGAGAAACAATTTTTTTATTGGAGAAACTGCTCATAGATGAATGTCCAGCTGTAAGAGTAGTAGCAGTAGAAGGTTCTTGTCGTTTACTTCATTTGTTTTGGGAAATTATTACTTCGTCAACCATAACGAAATCCTTACCAAAGTTTTTGATGATATGACGCATGACACATCTAAGGAGGTCAAACTTTTGTATCTAGTTTGGACACTGATGGATGTTCTGTTTTGTTTCTCATGCTCATCTAACTGTTATTTTTTCATTTTGGTTGCAGACAAACTTTGTTGGACCAGACAATGGATCATCTATTCAGCTGCACATGTAAGTTAATTGGTGTAGTTAACTCGGTAAAGTTTAACAAGTTGCCTCAGGAATCCAGGCATACCAACTATAGAATCCATCACGGTGGACAAAAGCACAGAGAATTTTAAGCTTATGCTTCCAGCCCAAGCGATAGTTATTCTTTTTTGGTATATCTCGCCAGGCAAGGCAGAGGGGTTATTCTTTTTAGTTATTCAGGATTGCCTGTGTGTTTATGCTTACTGAAATATATACTGGTGCATTGTAATTTTTGTTTAGCACCTGCTGCCTATTATTTCTTTTTGCTACTTGCTATATTGGTGAATGGAGTTTTAGCACCTACTGAATGTCAGTGGACACTGTTTGAGGTATTTTGTGAATGTGCCGAGTTAAATCTGGAACCTATTGAAGGTGAGTATTGATCTTCCAGACTGGGAATTGTATGTTATCAATAGTGTATATGTTATAGCTCGTATTGTCTTAATTAATGTTTGCGTATTGTGTAATATTTGTTCAAAGGAAGAAGAGCATAATTGGATTTTTAGTGCTGATCAGATGGAAGCCGAGGGTACAGGTTTGATCAGCTTCTTTGGGATTGCGTTTGATCATATATGTATTTGATTATATACCATTGCATTGCATTTAATCATATATGTACATGGTTGCATACTGTGAATTGAGAAATTTATGTCATATATTCTAAATTTTGGGATAGTTCTAGTGGCTGTCTTGTTTTGTCTAGGTTCTCCTGTCTGATAATTTGGTTATGTTGATGTGAAGAAAGCTGTGGCTTGTCTTTTTTCAGCATACCCCACAACAGGTGAGTCTGTGGTCATGCAAGTATAAGTTTTAAAAATTCTATATTATGTCATGTAAAGTTTAACAAGTTGCCTCAGAATCCAGGCATACCAACTATAGAATCCATCACTGTGGACAGAAGCACAGAGAATTTCAAGTTATTCTTTCAGCCCAAGCGATAGTTATTCTTTTTTGGTATATCTCGCCAGGCAGGCAGAGGGGTTATTCTTTTTAGTTGTTCAGGATTGCCTGTGTGTTTATGCTTACTGAAATATATGCTGGTGCATTGCAATTTTGTTAGCACCTGCTGCCTGTTATTTCTTTTTGCTACTTGCTATATTGGTGAATGGAGTTTTAGCACCTACTGACTGTCAGTGGAACACTCTGTTTGAGGTATTTTGTGAATGTGCCGAGTTAAAAACCGGAACCTATTGAAGGTGAGTATTG